>JAVIAB010000092.1:173970163-174477663 GCA_032433765.1 Megaustenia siamemsis | reverse complement strand
TTATATTATATTATATTATATTATATTATATTATATTATATTATATTATATTATATTATATTATATTATATTATATTATATTATATTATATATATATATTTATATTATATACTTATATATTTTTTACTTCTATGTTTTACTTTTTTAACAACAATAATGTTTAAACAACCACATTATATATTATATTCACTTTTTTTCCTTGAACTATTTTGTTCTGTGGTTGTCTCTATCTTTTTCAATTTATTTGATATATCATTGGAGGACTCGTAATTATGTACTTATTGTAGAAATCAATGCGTATATATGTAGATGGCGGGACAGAGAAGATGTGAGTGAATTTGACTACTGGGATCAGGAGGTCAGGTTCGATATCGACTGATGATTTCTTAGCAGATATGCACAAATATAAAATATATATTATGTGAGATATCGAGGGAGAAATAGGCGTGTAGAGCGACAGAAAACATGAAAAAGAAACAAATAATGTTGTTAAGCAGCTAAAGCTGTAGAGAACAAAACAACCACGATATTTCGGACCCCACGAGTTTATCGCCTCGCAAAGTCATTTTTGGGGGATTATGGCGCCCTGTTCGCTGGCTTCTTCAGAGGACTCACAGATAAGTGCTGATTTCCAGTGAAGTTTTCTGTTTATTTGTTTGTTTTTATTGATATTTGAAGGGGTCATGTTATTGTACGCGCTTTCTATTTGATGTAAATCACTTTGCTTCTTTTGATTCATTGCATTTTATTGCAATTTCCTTATTTAATCACTTATACTCATCCCTGTTGATTGCGCTATTGAACGCGTCAAAAAATGGCGGTTTGTTTTTATCCTATCTGTCGTCAAGGACGCGTAATTCATTTCATTTGTCGAAGGCTCACGGTGTATCCGCGTGCTGCAGAGTTATTAGCTGGAGTTGGCCCGTTTATAACGTGGAAACGGGTTCTGGACCGTGCGACTGAGTAAGTGCACGTGAGTCTAGACCATCCACAGCATCGACGTTCTGCGACAAAATCATCTATGATACTATGACGGCGGTAAGTATTTAGATGCAGCCCAAACGTCAACATCGAAGAAGGAAAACACGACAGGGCAAGCGTGGTGGCGTTAAAATGTCAAAGTGTGAGAGGCTAGGCCTAAAGTATGTGCGCGTTACATATTGGAATTGTGGGTCCATAAATCAACGAAGGCCCATTCTTGATAAGCTACCGTGTGTTGCCGATATAATGGTTTTGCAAGAAACTGTTCTTGGTGACATGACAGTAAGTGCTCCTGGATTTCATTTTTTCTACAATAGACGACACCTTGGGCAGGCCATCCTTGTGCGCAAAAATATGGTGGCAGCTGAAGTTGATATGTCTGCGTGGGAGAATGCAGAATTGCAAGTACATGCGGTTAGGGTGCAGACCCCAGTTCATTTCGCAATTGCAAATGTGTATGCTTGTAATGGGAAGGTGAACACACAACAATGGCAGAATCTCTTCGAGTTCGATGAAGAGAACGTCATTTCCTGCGGAGACTTTAATGCTAGATTAAACCAGTGGGGTAACGTCATAGCCAACAAGCAGGGAGAAGACCTAGAGAACGCAATAGTGTCAGTCGATTTAGTGTGCTTGAATGATGGAAGGGCAACAAGAATGGCCACTCGAACAGGGAAATCTGATAGTGTCATAGACCTTGCACTGGTGTCTTCCACCTTCGCACCGGTTTGCTGGTGGAGTGCACTGGAGTTCCACGGAAGTGATCACTATCCATGTGTAATCCTAACTGAGCAGAGCAGAAATAGAAGCCAGAAAAGAAAGCTCCAAACATTCCACTACGAAAAAACAGTCCAGGACCTCATTAGCAAAATCAGACATAGGAAACAGAGCGCCCTCATAGGAGGAAGGAGAGATGGACGTAGCCACCCTGGTGGAGCGTAGAAGTCGAGGAAGCTTGGCGGAGCAAGAGACAAACAGCCAAGAATGGAAGAACACAACCTGAGCTCTTGAAGCGTCTGAAAGTAGTGGTCGACCAAAAAAATGATGCACTTTAAACTATGTGCTAAGCAGGCTAAGGATGCCAAATGGGATGACTTTTGTAAAAAGTGTGCTCAGAACAATCGCTAGCCACATTCTGGCGCCTCCATCAGAGCATGAATGGCACACCACGACACAGAGGCATACTTTACTTTCAGAGCACAGGCTGGATATGACACAAATCTGATGAGAGCAAAGGGAATGCCCTGCTTGCCCGCTACATAGAGCAGACTGACCAAAGAAATGAGACTGTAAGAATGTGGATACGGGAATCGCTGTCAAAATTGTGTAAGGATGTAGTGCTGGAAGAAGATCTCACAATCACAACCGATACCATTCGCACACCACTTAAAAGGTCACACAACACTGCTCCTGGTCCTGATGGTGTTCGGTACGATAACATAGGCGATTTAGTTGACTACGATTTGACAAAACTGGCCAATGAGTTTAATACCAGCATTCGGAGTGGACAAATTAAGGAGGAGTGGCTACACAGCTACTTACTACCGCTACCGAAGCCAAATAAGGACCATTCTCACATCAGTGCCTACAGAATCATCACCATGAAGAACACTGTGGTCAAGCAGCTGGAGAAAATAGTTGCCCGTGTCCTCACCTGTCACCTTGAACAGAAACGCGCATTCCCACCCACACTCGGAGGTTATAGATATAACAAAGAGACATGGCACAATGCGGCAGTCTTTGCCTATGACGTCTCTTCATTAGATGGATCACCGCGGCACTGTTTCAAAGGAAGGTGATACTCAGATGAGGAAGTTTGTCTTCCGAGCCAACATCCATTTGTACAGGGCTGCCACAAGGCTTACCAGTGTCACCAGTTCTATTGAACGTGTACACAATAACGATCACGGAACAACAGCTGGATGGGAGGTGAAGAACTATGACTTTTGCTGATGATATTCTGGCATATCGACAGGGAAGAGACAGACGGGGAATCGCCTCCACAATGCAAGACGAACTCGATTGCTTTTCTTCCTGGTGTGGGGTTTCAGGTGCCTTGGTTAATCCTAATAAAGCATTAGTTTCATGGTTCTCCCTTAACAATCATATCGTTAATACGACCACACCGGTAGTTCGAATGGGAGCTGATGAGGTGACCAGGGACATGTTGATGACATACCTCGGAGTTAAGTTTGATCGCAGTCTGTGTTTTCGGGACCACGTGGACCATGTGATAGCAAAATTCCGAGAAGGATTAGCCGCCTTGAAGGTCATGGCAGCTGCCAACATCGAGCAGAGGCTACTTACTCTTCTGTTCCAGGGATTAGTCCTCGCACCAATCGAGTATGACCTGGCAATTCTTACTGTCAGTACGACTCAAATTGATAGGCTGGAGAAAATACAAAATGAAGCCATGCGCATTATCTTGGGATGTACAAGGGACACTCCCTGTGTATCAATGAGGTATCTTCTTTACTTTCCGACCATGACAAGAATCAAGATCTGGAGAGCACGAGCATACCTGAAGATTAGTACAGATAAAGAGCATCCATTGCACCACGTGCTCAACACAGGGAAAGGTACCAGGCTAAAAAGAGGCAAATAATGGGTGGGCCGAGCAGAAGATGTCATCAAACAGGTCTGTGGGCTTACCAATATCAGCGTTGGTGAGGAGTGGATACCGGTGCCTACGTCATTCAAGGGACTTTCTCGTGTATTGTCACACTCGATATGAAAAGTAGGGAACAGAACCGAATCGCGGTTAATGCTGAGGTCAACGGTCTCATGTGCGATAAAACCGATGAGAAAGATGCAGTCATCTATACAGACGGATCTGTAAGACGACACCAAAGAAGTGCATGGGCATTTACAGCACGATCGGCAGGCAGAATAGTCTACGAAGACAGTAGTGCATACGTCATGACCACGAGTAGCATGACAATGGAGGTGATGGCAGTGACCAAAGCATTCAAATGGTTAGAGTCACAAGACTACATCCACGCATGTATACTGAGTGATTCGATGAGCATGATTAAAAAAAAGTGGAGGCGGGCTATGTACGCATGCAATTGGTAGAGTCATTGCAGAAATGCAAAATACGTAAGGTCACCGTTGTCTATGTCCCTGGACATGCGGGTAAGGGGAAATGAAAGAGCGGACACAACCTGTGATGCGCTGTCATTGAGGACGGGCAACCAATGGATCGGGCGGACATCATCAATGCCCTCCGAGATGTGGGAAGAGCACAGGACTTCGACAAACACAGATCCACGTTACTTCTTCGGATGATGGAAATGGGAGTTAAGTTGGGCACAGCCAGAAATGAGACACTTAGTGGCCGTGTAAGAAGACTTATAAACCAACATAGAACTGGAGTCGTCAGTCGCTGGACACTGCGGGAATTGCTGAGGAGGGGATCTGAGCACCTATGGACATGTTCGGAGTGCAAAGATGATGACCCGCAAATAACTCAATAACTCAATAACATAGTCATTTTGAAATAAGTACCTGCCTTTCGTATTTAAAAAACAAATATATATGTTTCTTGTTTTATACTTGATGAAGGTTTTTACCGAAACGTCGTAGTTTGTCTCGTCTCTCTACAGGTTTAGTTTCTCAAAGCCATTTTATATTATTATATATTCTCCACTCTTAAAAGACAACCTGCTCTTTTTTTTTTTAAGAAATAAAGACGACATTGGCGTAATCTTGACGTCATTGCCCAAATGTGTCTACAACCTAATACAAATCTGTACACTAACACCATATTCAGAACACTAACAACACCATATTCTGTACACTAACAACACCATATTATGCACACTAACAACACCATATTCTGTACACTAACAACACCATATTCTATACATTAAAAACACCATATTCTATACATTAACAACACCATGTTCTGTACACTAACAACACCATATTCTATACACTAACAACACCATATTCTATACACTAACAACACCATATTCTATACACTAACAACACCATATTCTGTACACTAACAACACCATATTCTATACATTAAAAACACCATATTCTATACATTAACAACACCATATTCTATACACTAACAACACCATATTATGTACACTAACAACGCCATATTCTGTACACTAACAACACCATATTCTGTACACTAACAACACCATATTCTGAACACTAACAACACCATATTCTGTACACTAACAACACCATATTCTATACACTAACAACACCATATTCTGCACACTAACAACACCATATTCTGTACACTAACAACACCATATTCTGTACACCAACAACACCATATTCTGTACACTAACAACACCATATCCTATATACTAACAACACCATATGCTATACACTAACAACACACCATATTCTATACATTAACAACACCATATTCTTTACACTAACAACACCATATTCTATACACTAACAACACCATATTCTGTACACTAACAACACCATATTCTATACACTAACAACACCATATTCTGTATAATAACAACACCATATTATATACACTAACACACCATATTCTGTACACTAACAACACCATATTCTATACACTAACAACACCATATTCTGTACACTAACAACACCATATTCAGAACACTAACAACACCATATTCTATACACTAACAACACCATATTCTGTACACTAACAACACCATGTTCAGAACACTAACAACACCATATTCTGAACACTAACAACACTATATTCTGAACACTAACAACACCATATTCTATACACTAACAACACCATATTCTGAACACTAACAACACCATATTCTGAACACTAACAACACCATATTCTGAACACTAACAACACCATATTCTGAACACTAACAACACCATATTCTGAACACTAACAACACTATATTCTGAACACTAACAACACCATATTCTGAACACTAACAACACCATATTCTGAACACTAACAACACCATATTCTGAACACTAACAACACCATATTCTGAACACTAACAACACCATATTCTGAACACTAACAACACCATATTCGTCATTTGACATCAGCTTTGTCTTAATGTGGAGCTATTCCTCTTTTATCACGCAATATTTAATTATTTGTATCCTCAGAACAACCACATCAATAGAATAAAACAAAACCAAACTCCAGCTTGTCAACTCTGTGAACACCCACACGAAGTATCCCCTGTTTGACTATCCAAACAAAGCTCACTGACATCAGAGCGACTTTACTTCCTCAGACATGATAAATGGAACACCTTGTACGGAACTACAAGTAAACTCAAAAAAAACCTGCAGATATCATGTCTACATGACACTGGGCCGACGGACTTCAGCTCACAGACTTCTGGATCCATAACAACAACAACAACAACAACAACAACAACAACAACAACAACAACAACAACAACAACAACAACAACAATTATTTGTATTTCTCCATTTTTATTTTACTCATTCAAAAATACTTCGTAGATTAATAATTTATCCATTTTTTTTTACATTTATGTTATCAATTTAAAAAAAAACAACATGCCATTACCCAACCCTATCAACAAACCCCAACCCCTTCAATTCTTGATAAGACTAGTCCCGTCCAGCCATTAGTGCTAATTTCTCTCGGATGTCTGCTCCACCGATCGATATATGCCTTCTATTTGATTGTGGCCCATAGACATTTTAATAATAAACGCGAGCAGAGCGCGTGCATCTTCACGCGACAGCTTGTGGTGACAGCAAGTAGCTACTATATGAATATTGCAGAATGGATGAGCAACTTATCTCACAGATCAGAATTCTTGCATACTATATCAGACAATTTTGTATTTATATTTGAGCTATATCAAGATTAAATCACGTATGCTTAGCAATGCTTACCTGTGATGAAGACTTAATACATCACAATCTCGTTATTTGACGCCTGTCAGAAAAAGAAGAAAAAAACAGCCACTATAGCATTCGCAAAATGTAAGCATTATCTTTAGCTTTGAGTTCTGAGTTTATTCTTTCACTCACATACACACGAATATACATAGGTATATATATAAAGATGCAGTCATCTTTACAGACGGATCTATAATACGACACCAAAGGAGTGCATGGGCATTTACAGCACGCTCAGTAGGCAGAATAGTCAAGTAGGACAGCAGAATAGTCAAGTAGGACTGTGGTGCATACGTTATGACCAAAAGTAGCATGACGATAGAGGTGATGGCAGTGACCAAGGCATTCATCAGGTTAGAGTCACAAGATTACGCCCACGCCTGTATACTGAGTGATTCGATGAGCATGATAAGGAAAAGTGGAGATGGGATCTGTACGTATTCAATGGGTAGAGTCATTGCAAAAGTAAAATATACATAAAGTCACCTTTGTCTACGTCCCAGGACATGCAGGAGTGCAGGTAAATGAAACAGCGGACAGGTTGACTCACTGCGCTATTGTTGAGGACGCTCAAACAATGGATCGGGTGGACATAATCAGTGCCTACCGGAAGTGGGAAGGGCTGTTTCCAGGACTTCGACAACCATGAGTCCACGTCACTCCTTCAGATGGAAGAGATGGGAGTTAAGATGGGCACAGCCAGAAACGAGAAACTTAGTGGGCGCATAAGAAGACTTATCAACCAACACAGAACTGGATTCGTCAGTCGCTGGACACTGCGAGACATGCTGAGGAGGGGATCTGAGCACTTATGGACATGTTTGGAGTGCAGTGATGATGACCCGCAAATAACTCAATAACTATATATATATATATATATATATATATATATATATATATATATATATATATATATATATATATATATATATATATATATATATATATATATATATATATATATATATATATATATATGCTCACACACATATAGTAAAGAGTTGTGTTAACCCACGTGATGTATAGAGAATATAGTGTTAGTGCCCGTATTTTTTATAGACCTTCGGCACATTATTTATTTTTGGGGTTATATTGTCAGTTTTATGCCCGTGCCGATTTACTTTCACAGGAAAAAAAAATCATGCATCCATTTAAGGCTGGGTGTACCTGGAAGCCATCGAATCGACCCCGACAGTAGTCTAGTTGACTAACGCTGAGCAGCTTAGTTTGGATAACCACCCGACTGGGCCACCGACGTTCGGACAACCCGTGCTCGATTCCCACTGAAATCAGTGTGTGTTGTACTCGTGGTTGAAAAAAAAACAATTACCCCCGCGGTTGACCCAGCCGCTGGCAGAAATTTGGACCAATGTAGTACTCTTGGAAGGTGAGGAACGCTGTCTCGTATCGTGAGTTCAGATACTTGAAGCGACACTATCCAGAAGTCTCTGACCACTTCTGAATAGGCGGCCGAGCACATTCGGTGAAAACTCGCGTGCTAAGGCGCCGATTGAAGTCTCGTATTTTACCTTGACCTTTATTGCTGTCTCTGTTTAAATATTTGTGCATGAAGATGAACATATGTTGGCCGTGTGATGAGAAGAAACAGCAGGTGAATCTTAAAGTAAACCCTCAAATGGGAACCTGAGAGTAATAAAACAAGAGGTCGACCTAATGAAGCACTGGAAAGAACACTGTTGTGAGAGGCTACAATAGCAGGCATTAACTCCGTTGCCAAGGTTGAGTGGTTCGCCCTGAACTGGGACATGTGGCGAGATCAATTACGGACACTTTTCAAAATCTGACTCTAACAAGAAAGATCGTCGGACCCAAGCCGGCTCAAGGTACCGGAAACTCGGGCTGTTGCCAAAGACTCGTCACGTGCTTAGGGGCACGCGCCACCAAGGATCTTACACCATTTTTAGTTTTTTTCCTTGTGAAAATGTTTATATTTAATTTTAAAATGGCGCCAAAGTTCAGCTTGCCCAGGTCATCGGGAACCATAGGGTCATCGGACTATTGCCCCCTATATTGAATGCCTGCCCGTTGAACCAACCAAAGGTTTTGACGTTTTCAACATTGCGAGCAGGAGCGGTTGTTTGTGAACGTCAGCCGTCTATACCTAACATAGTTGATGACGTCACAAGCTTGGGGTGCTTTCGAGAAAATCCTCTCACCCTCTTGGCTTTCAATATAGGTGGCAATGGTCGGACATAGAAAATATAAAACGTCTGTCCGATTGTGCCGTCTTCGACTAGAAAGGACGATGTATAAATGTATATCTTGGTCTGTTTGTGTTCGGCCATTAGTGTCAGTAAAGACCAGGTTGATTGTTAATTAAAGGATTAAACATTACCCGCACTCACGTTTGACTCAGGGTTTCGTAATTATTTTCCATACCAGATGGATCTAATATGGACGCTTAATGTTCCTGCAGCTCGCTAGTTATACATGCTCTTGACGGGGTCTCTCAGTTGACATATCCTGTATCAAGATTTACTCCAGATTCTCTAAATCGAATAACTACTATCTTTAACCGTCGCGTTGTCAATTTGTGATTTATAAAAGACAAATCATAAAGAGAGTTCAATATAATGTGTCTTGTCAAGCTCTAAGGTTTCTATAAACCGTGGCAGAGCAGTGGTTAGACAGCTGATTTATTGTAAACAAAATGGCCGACCGTCTTCTGTGTCACCCGGCAGTCCTTTCCTGGACAAAGAAATACGGCGTGGTATAGTGCTGATCAGTTATCAAAAAATGTGCCCATAGTAAAAAAAAATTGATACTAACATATATTGTCCCACACAGAATGAGAGAGGGAGAGAGAGAGAGAGAGAGAGAGAGAGAGAGAGAGAGAGATAGATAGAGAGAGAGATAGAGATAGAGAGAGAGAGCGTTCCCTTGACATATTTTACAAGTAATAATATGAAATTAATAACATCCGCCATTTCTCTGAGTTGACACATTTCGATTCAAGAAGCGGATGGTTGATTAAACCGATCGTCCTGTCACGTGAATGTCAATTCTATATTTCTCATAGGATAAAGGATTTTTTAAATATTTTTCTCCGCGTGAAATAAAAATAACAAATTGTACGACACAAGCATGGAGACTACATATTATATAAGACCAGCGGTCTTTTAGTTACCTGCAACCCTCATCAACTGTTTCTCCTCTACATTTAACGGCTGACCAATGGGATAGTATTAAACCAGTGGTTTTCAAACTTTTCACACCCACGGCTTCCTTTCGCTGTGCCGATCATACACCGACGACGGCCCGACTGGCAGTTACGATGCAATAAGTCGGGTAAACTCTGATTTTCTGTTTGGATATATAAGATACTAAATGACGACCAAATGAACACTATCCTGTAGAAACTCGTTTATGTACTCAACGATATGAAGCCAATGCACTTGTTATTATTTTATTATTTCTAACCACTGAGTAGGCACACGACAATGTCCTCAGAGCGGCGCCATTGCCAAAGTTTGGCGTCGCCCCTGGGAGTCGCGCGACACACTATGGTAACCGCTGATTAAGCTGAAGTAGATAGCCCTTCAGTTGTGAGGTGCTTTTATTGTTACTGTCAATTGTTTCCTTCTTGCGTGTATGATAATAATTAAGGATACACAACCAATGGATGACAGTTATTGTAGCTGATTGGTTTTCATGAATAACACAAATAGAGAGAATGCATATAATTAATGTTGTTATGGATCTAGAGACCTTTGTGTTTGAGCTGATGCCCTTCGGCCCAATGCCATGTAGTATCTGCAGGTATTTTTAAGTTCTGCTGTTGTGTACAGAGTATTCCATTTGGAGGGTCTTTGAGGAAACAGTGTTGTTCTGATGTCAGTGAGCTCTGGACATTGAAACAGGTGGTGTTCTACAGTTTCTTGTGGGTGATTACAGAGTGGACATACTGGGGTATGGTTTTGTTGTATTCTATTAATGTGGTTATTTAGCATAACATGTCCTGTTCTCAGTCTGAAGATGGTGGTTTGGTCTTTTCTTGTTAGGTTGTTGATGACGTCTTGTGGATTCGGTCTTGCCATATATTTAAAAAGCTCTCTCCCTGTTTTCCCTAAGGCCCATCCATTCAGCCACTCCTCTCTACTGTTGGAGTTTATGACTTGTTTGGCTGTGTCTAGTGTGATGGATGTATGTATCTGTGTCTGTTTAGATCCTCTCTTAGCTAATGTATCTGCCTTATCATTATAATTAATAAAGAGAATTTATTTTAAAATTAGAAGTAAACTTATTGAGAAAAGTACTTTGATAACAATTGGACTGTCGTTAATATTCTGTTTTAGGAGATTTAACTATTGGGTGTATGGTTAATATTTTGTTTTAGAGAGATTTAACTTTTGGGTCTGTGGTTAATATTTTGTTTTAGAGAGATTTAACTATTGGGTCTGTGGTTAATATTCTGTTTTAGAGAGATTTAACTATTGGGTCTGTGGTTAATATTCTGTTTTAGAGAGATTTAACTATTGTATCTGTTGTTAATATTCTGTTTTAGAGAGATTTAACTATCGGGTCTGTGGTTAATATTCTATTTTAGAGAGATTTAACTATCGGGTCTGTGGTTAATAATCTGTTTTAGAGAGATTTAACTATTGGGTCTGTTGTTAATACTTTGTTTTAGAGAGATTTAACTATTGGGTCTGTGGTTAATATTCTGTTTTAGAGAGATTTAACTATTGAGTCTGTGGTTAATGTTCTGGATTACTGAGTTTTAGCAATGATGTAGAGTGTGTTGAGGTGATATCTTCGGAGGATAATGTTAGGTTTGATAAACATCGTGACGTGATGAGTTCATTTGATATTGTTCACTTTTCAGCCATACCTTGGGTAGGCCAATGAATCTACGTTGGTTGAGTTTACTGCGCTTACCACAGACCAAAATGGTCGGGGTTCTATCTCAGATGTGACGATTTTCTTGGATTGACGTTGCATCGAGGTTCACCCACCCCTGAAAATGGGTAGCAGAAATTGTGCTCTCTATTTCTTCAAACATAGTAAATAATGTGGCGTTGTCTATGTCTCTAATTCATTTTTTTTTCGCAATATTTATCTTGTTCTCTGTTGCTGCTGTATCTTGATGTTATTGCTTGTTGCCGCGCGCTACTTTGCTGACAGCCGAGTGGTCTAACCAAGCCGTTTAATTGTTCGCACTGAACACACCTCCATATTGTTGTAGTATTAGCTCATGTTTTATAACAACATTCGTATTCCCAAACAGATATTGTATGGCGAACTTAAGGTCCGAAAGAGACCAAAGGGCAAAGTGTTGAGATATAAGGATGATTGCAGGGCTTCCTTGAGGGAATTCTCTATCAGTGAAAAAAAATGGGAAAACCTAGCAGCAGATCGTAGCACATAAAGAAAAAAAATAAAAATGGTACAGCATCTTTCGAAGGCAGTGCTGATATCAAATTCAGAAGACAAAAGATGCAGGAGAAAGGAGACAAGGCCAGGCACCACGAACCCATCTTGTTCGTTGTGCGGATGGATCTGTCTGTCCAATATTGGCAGATTCAGTCACGAGAGAAGCTGTTCAGCATCCAGCATAAGACACTAATAATTTTACCAGACTACTGACTTATCATAATTGCTTGCTATCGACCGTCTGTCAAGACATCAAAGGTCATATGTAAATATAATGAAACATGTCACAACTGATGATCGCAATATTTATTATTTACAATATTTGTAGATTGTACATTATGACAGAGAAGATTATGGACACTTTGTGGCATCGCGGGGAAACTTATGTCAAATGGAAGATAATGGCAAAGATATTTCACACACAGCTGTTTGTTTTCATTTCATAATAGCATCTTAGTTTCAATTTTGGACATTTTGAAGTAGGGAGCCGCGATAGCTCAGTGGTTAGTGAACTGGACTACAAAAGACAAGAGGTAGGGTTCGATCCCAACCGACGGCTTCCGAGTTCACCCTGCCTTAAATGGGTACCGGATTTTTTCTGGAAAAATAAAGCGGCACGGGCGTAATACCGACCACATTACCCCAAAAATCATGTTCTAAAAGTCTGTAAAATTTATGGTCACTAACACCATATTCCCTATACGCCACTTGGCGTGACGGGGGTTCTTTACTTTTTTTTTTTTACATTTTGAAGCATCTATGGATAAAGATGCCCTGAACATTCCCCTTATTCTTTAAATTGATATTTTATGGAAGTGGTTTCAATTTGTGTCACCAGACACATGCAATAATACTTTTAGCTTAAGTAAACATTTATATACGAATGACGTTTTAGTAATCAATGCTCGTAACAAAAAATATAAAGTACTGGCAAATCTGAGAGTTTCCGGGATGCAATATTCATTTTTTTTTTTACCTTAACATGTTTGTTTTAATTTTTAGGCACAGCTTCTTTTAATCCCTTTTAATGTATAAAAGAAAAGTGTGCATTTGATCTGCCTGTAAATACACAAATTAGGAAACCAACAAAAGTATCAGTGCCCAAAAACTATACACAGGTAACACCCAGACTTGGCATCAAGAGAATTAATAGACAAGGCCGTTGTTCAGTTATTGTAGAAAGCCATATTCGGTTACTTCAATTGTGGCGCAGAAGGAACTCAGCCTGCTATAAGGACACTCAACGTTAATTTTTGTTGTCAGCTTTCTAGTACCCCGTCGCGGTTAAGAGTTAAGGGACACACACAAAAACAGCACGACTTAAAACATCTGCTCTGATACACACCTGAGACGCTGAAAACAGTTAAACCATGCTTTGGAGAATGCTTGCACACACCCAAAAAAAAAAAAATTGCAGAAAGGTTCTTTCTTCATCATACAATTTTTAGCTGAGTTTCAAAAATTATTTTTTTAAATATTAAAATGACGAATCGTGCGCTTTCAGACATGTCCCCCAAACTGGCACTAATGTACAATGTTTGTGAATGCTTGTAAAGTTAGGGATAGGAAATTTTAATTTCCCAAATTGATTCCTCCAACCTTTTACCTGTTTGTGTTTAACAGTTTCTTTTGTCAGGTGGCCAGGTTTCGCAACATCAGCAGACCGAATGCTATTGTCTATTCAATTTTTCCCAGGACGTCACTCGTATCTCTGCCTGGATGCATTTCCACAAAACGGAAATTAAATCCACTTCTGTTGAGACTGAATTTTGTGAATATTTTATTAGGCTGCGTCATAGGTGAATTCAACCTCACACGCCGGAGCTCTGTATGCCATACATACATTCTAAAACTGACAATGTGAAGTTGTGGCCATATGAATGAAAATCTTTTGTTCTCAAATTCAGTTTTTTTTCCTCAACACTAGATTCCTTTTGATGTCTACCGATGAGATTTTGCGTCTATTATTGGACTGGGTTATTTTACTGTCTAGCGTATGCATCTCTGCGCCCGTTTCGTTGTTATCTTGCCTAGCGTTTGAGCTCTTGCTTCCACTATTAAACTCTTTAATAAACTAATTTCTTTTTTTCAATTTCGTGTTTGAGTCCTTTTCTGGAGCAAAAGCTGCTTTCTTCAAATGCGACCACAGCAAATCGTTTTGCCTGCCCTTGGTTCTAATTATGGAAATGGTTAATATAGTAGATCCCCATCGTTAGGGTATGATTATGTATCTTATCCCAGCGGAATAGTCCCTTCTTGATTGCAACCATATCTTAAAAGATGTATATCCGTATATATGTTTCAAATAATAGATTGATTTTAAGAATAGTTCTCACATAAAACAATTCTAAAGATGTCTCAGTGGTTGATGAAAGAGCAATTCTAGGACTCTGGGAATGGAAGGGTAGAATCAGTTCTTTTTATTATTTGTGTCAACACGATGATTACAGCAATATGTATACCTCTTTGTCATCCGCCCTTAAAGAGACGTTAAGTGTGCGTAAATGCGCTGTGTTGCCGTTTGCAGTAAAATTGTGATAATTGCATCTTTCGGTCCAACACATCTGTTTCCGGCATGGAGTTTTTAAGTTACCGGGTTACCTTCCATCTTAATCCCTACTCGCCTGACCAAACTAACTGGTTAGTCTAATATTGGAGGCACCGCAAAGAGGTGAAGTAGGGTCTAGATAGTTCTGGTTCACCGATCCGGGCGCAAGCCGTTATCCTTTTCCGATATATCTCGTATTGCATCTATCGGCTTTTCGTGATATAGCAACTCGATAAGCTGTTTTAGGTGTGTTGGAAAACCCAGATCTTTCATGATGTTCCACAGTTTCTGATGTTGTCCGCAGTCAAAGGCCTTGCTGTAATCTATAAAGCTTGTATGTAGTTCTACGTTGTATTCCCTACATTTCTCAAGGATGTTTCTCAAGTTAAAGATGTGGTCTCGGGTACCTTTACGATGTCTGAAGCCTGCTTCAACTATTTGAAGTTCGTGTTTTTACTTTCTTGTTGATATGCAAGAGTTATCGTGGCTTATTAGGGCAATAGATTTGTAGGTGGCATGTATCTTATGATTTTTTAAAGAAAAGGCGGAGCTCTTTTAGGTGTGTCCGAAGTGAAACGAAATCTTTTTTTTTTTCAAATTTGTCGACAGAAACCAGTTCCACTGTGTGAACTGAAAAATATGTGCAACAAAAACAAATGCGAGAAATATAACCGTATCAACCAGGGGAGCTTTCAAACAATCTTCTTCTTGTCACATCGTGTGAGATCATTCCTTTTAGATCAATGGGAATATCCACATCTTCTCTCTCTCTCTCTCTCTCTCTCTCTCTCTCTCTCTCTACACGTTCTAAGTGGGACAGTTCTTTGAATCTAATCTGATGTATATACAAAACGAAAGTCTTCGACATTACCAACATAGCCTCTAATATAACATTTAACAATGAAAAAAGACTTCCTTATCAGGCACTCATGTGGAAACCATCTGGTAATTAAAAAAATGGCAGATCAAGAGAATCGCTACACAAAACAATTACTAGGGAAGGCTCAACCATGGGACTAAGATACAACCAAGACTTACATAAATCAACAGCAAATCATCAATTGCGGAGAACTACTACTTCCGTCCGATGTGCCATCTTCGGCACGAAGGAAAATGAATGAACGATGTTTATAGGTGAATCATTAACTCATATTCAAATACTGTTTTGCAATAATCTTGACAGACTTATTGGTGTAATATAGAGTTTTGCACTCTGGCTTCAGTGCTTGAAAAATCACCGGTTCAAACTCACAACAGATTTGCATCAGTCAACTAAATAAATGTTAGCAAATATGGGCACATTATTCGAATAGTTAGAGAGAGCAGTAAACAGATGAATAGAATTGGTGTTTCTGATTATTAATTCTTGAAATCCGGACAAACATGCATCAGTCGAACAAGCGAATACAAAAAAGGACAACCAACTTGGATGGTCAGGGAAAGCAGTAAAAAGATAAATAGAATTGATAGTGTCGCTTGCTATTAACTCTTAAACTGCAGACCAACGTAACTCAAAATTCTAGAGAAATATGTTCGCATGTTATTACATCTCATTAACTGCATATTTTTTAACATAAATTCTCCTTTTTAAAATTTGATTCACCGTTATCATCAAGTAAAACGCCTGCTGGTGTAGATGATCATGTCTCTCCACAACTTTTTGTGTCAGCATTTGTTTATCATTTCTTTTTCTTGCCTTCCTACCTTCTTCACATCACTCGTTTCAACTCTACCGTTTCCCAGAGCCTCGATGGATGAGTGTTTCGTGTGTTCGCTTCCTGATAAGAGGTTTCCTGGTTCAATCCCCAGAAGTTGTAGATTTTTATATTTGGACCAACAAGACAACGTGGTTCACCCAGCCGCTAAAAATTAGTACCAGGGAGTTTTCTGAGAAGTAAAGGCGGCCATGCGTGATAGCGACCACATCACCCAAAAAAATCGTTGTAGATATAGAAAACTAATTCAGTACACCATATTAAACCTACTGGCAGGAACCAGTTTTGATGACCTCAGCTATGACTGATCAGATCTGACACCATGCAACATTATAACTCAACAGATGTTCTAGCATAAAGTGAGATTCCAAGCATTAAAACTATATAAATTATTTTATTTTGTTTTATTTTTTATTATTCAATTTTTTTTTTAAATAGTCAATGAGCAATACAACTGAAGAATAAGAAGACTGTAAGACTCCAATATTTTACGTTATTTCTGATGTGCTATGAGACTACTTGTGTTTTTTTTTGTTCGCGGTCATACAGAAGACAATACGGACATGTACGGTAACGAGTTCTAGTTTTGACCGGATTTGTCCAGCCTTGTGTGTGTGTCCTAGATTGCTTATAATGCTCGAATATTATGCTTTTCTTTCTGTCGGGTACAATGATTGACGTGAACCATGACATGTGTAAGAATGCTTGATTTCAATTTGAGTTCCCATGGCTCAATTATGTCTGTCCATCAAGACACAAACAATGTAAATAAATAGAGCACAGCTGCATTTTCGTTGTAATGTTCATACTTCCTGTAAAAATGCAATTTTAATGCATCATTTTAAAATTAAAATTTAATGTCCAGATAATGAAATCCAAACTGGCATTTTAGCAAGAATTTTAAAAAGTTAAACAGTTCTTGATTTCTCTAGCGAAACGGATTTTTTTTCCTCTTGTCACTCAGTGAAATTTTACATTTCAAATGGTTTGTT
Organism: Megaustenia siamemsis; assembly: GCA_032433765.1. Taxonomy (NCBI): domain Eukaryota; kingdom Metazoa; phylum Mollusca; class Gastropoda; order Stylommatophora; family Ariophantidae; genus Megaustenia; species Megaustenia siamemsis. The sequence continues at coordinate 174,460,168 of JAVIAB010000092.1, read as the reverse complement.
TAGAATGATAGAGAAGCCCCATTGCAATGTTTGCTTTTGTTGAAAATATGAACAATATCACGAAATGATTTAATGTCAAATTGTATAACAATTTAAAACAATCACAAATATTTAATTAAATTACTGCTTAACGAAAACTGAAAGTACGTTTGAATAGAATTGGAAACTGTATTCCTAATTCTTTGAAATCAACAATTTATTTAATTAAATGTTATTCAGAATTTTAATTGCTAGATGCATCTTTTCTATCCCATCTAATTGTCAAAGAGAGGAAATAGTATGTATATATACATATGCATTTGTCGCATGCATATTATGATAGGGATATTTTCGTTAAGGAAAGCTGTGACCATACTTTTATTCTGCATTATGTAACTTGCACCAGATCATCTTTATCAACTGCGTGCAGCCACAGATGTCAATCTGAATAAGCTGAGAGTAAACATCTCACAGCTCAAGGTTGCTGTCATGCAGCATGTCCAGGTTTAGTACTGGTGATAACCACAAGAGCACTCTCTGTACATATTATGTTGGGCACATAAACTTCTATTGCTGAAACATCTGCTCCAGACATATCCCTTTCACTCCTCGCATGTTATATCTGGCATGTTATATCTGACATGTTATATCTAGCATAAACCCACAAGTGGATATCAAAATTGAAGGAATAGACCTTGAGACAGTTCAGAACTACAACTACCTTGGACATACTATAACCAGTGATGGAAAATGTACAACTGAAATAATCAAAAGAATAGGAATGGCAAAAAGTAATTTTAATGTCATGAAGAACATACTAACATCAAAACAAATAACACCAGGGCTTAAACTAAGAATAGCAAAATGTTATGTCTTCTTAACATTCCTATATGGTGCAGAAACATGGACATTAGACAAGAAAACAGAACAGAGAATTAAAGCCTTTGAAATATGGATATATAGAAGAATAGGTAGAATTGGATGGAAGGATGGCGCTCCATGGTAGCCAACCTTCGATGCGGAGATGGCGCTCGATGATGATGATGATGATGATGATGATGTTATCTAGTATGTTATATCTGGCATATTATATCTGGTCTGTAGAGTTTACCGCCATCTTTTGTCAACCTGTTTTCCTTATTTTCTGTAAATTGTGCAGTGTGTGGAATTCGTTGATTCTTCTATCTTTCTGGCACAGCTTATAGAACATTACTCTTAATTTATTGAGATCTCCTTCATTCCCATCCATGGCTCCTCTGTGCTGTAACTACGGACAGAGTGTCTGTGAAGAAACAATATTCTCTTCTTTAATTATCTCCTTCAAAAGAGTTTCAACTGCAGTTTTCAGAGCTTCTGCGACTGATTGAAAGTTACTTTCCTGTTGCAGCAATAATTTGTATTGTTTTATATTCTTTTAATCATATGAAGACATCTCTTACTCCATTGTCTGTTGCATTATTTCCTGATCCTTCCGTGTATGTATGCGTTCATGAGGAGTTTGCGGGGTGATTTCTATATAACTTGACTAGCGTTACACTCGTGGTGTGTTGCGAGGCTTCAATAGTTTATATTCATGTTGACTGAGATTAAATTACCTTTGACTGCAAATTTAAAAAAGCGTAAATATATATTACAACTATCCCATGTCTAGCAACATCATGTAAATATTGAAGATGAAGCGAATGATGAATATATAACAAGTGATAACAGATTTGCCACTAATGGCGAAGTCTTCAGGGACACGCAGACTTCCCTTGAGATATGTTCCAATCACAGGTGGACTGCCTCATGGAAAACAACATCAAGTACCGGGCTTGCTGGCGTAGATGTGATCATGTCTCTCCACAATTTTAGATCTCGACAGTTATTTATAATTTCTGTTGTTGACTTTCTGCCAAGCCATTCTCTTAAGCTGTCTGGTATTTATTCTCTTTGCTTTCCTCTATCTCTTCGTCCCTCAATTTTCCCAGTTGTTACAATATATTCCAGTTGTTCTCTTCTCATTACATGGCGAACAAATGGTGATTGTTTCTTCTTAATATTGGAAATTAGCTCTCTTTTTGCTTTGGCCTCTTTCAAAACGTTTTCATTATTATTCTTAACTGTCCATGGTATTCTCGACATTCTTCTGTAAAACCACATTTCTACAGACTCCAGTGATTTTCTTGTCTGTTGTCCTATTGTCCATGATTCACATCTATATGTTAAGACTGACTCTACATAATATTTAAGAACTCTTTTTCTTGTTCTGATTGTCAAAAATGGATTGAATAGCATCTTCCTCATTTTTTAATGGAAAACAAAAGCTAACGATTGATATGATTTCATGGCTAGTCAGAGAGTTCTTTCTGGAGACAAAGAAGATGAGGGTGTTTGTGAGGCTGATACCATTGCTCAACTTGAAGGACTTCTTTGTAGACCACGTTAATGGTTTTCTCCTTAAGTGTCACGTTCACCAGACTCCTGGGTGAGCTCAAGCTGAATCAAGTCTAGGAGAACTGACCATGTGAGAAGTAGTCCTCCCTCAAGTTACTACTTGACACTTTAGCAACTACAACGGACAAGAGATCGAGTTTGATCCTGATCGACGGCTTCCAGGTTCACCCAGCCTGAAATGGGTACCGGATTTTTTTTTTTTTTGTGGGGAAGTAAAGCGGTACTGGTTTAATACCGGCTTCATCATCATCATCATCACCATCATCATCATCATTATCATCATCATCATCATGTACCATACCGGTTGGCGTAGGCGATTGTGTCCTTACACAATCTTCTACCTACAGTGCATCGTATCAGTTCTGTCGTTGACTGATTTCCATGCCATGACACCAAGCTATCTAGTATCTTCTCTCTTTGTCGTCCGCGATCTCTCTTTCCGTTTATTTTTTCAGTTTTAACCAAGCATTCCAACTTTCCTCTTCTCATGATGTGCTCGAAAAATGTTGATTGTTTCTTTACAATGTTTTTTAGGAGTTCCCTTTTTGTGTTGGCCTCTTTGAGAATTTCCTCATTGATCTTTTTAGCTGTCCAGGGAACTTTCAACATTCTTCTGAGAAATCCCATCTTTGTGGCCTCTAATCGACTTTTCATTTGTTTGTCTACTGTCCACGATTTGCTTCCATAGGTAAGAATTGGTTCTATATAGCACCGATGAACTCTCTTTCTCACTTCTATTGACATAGATTTGTTGCATAAGATATTTTTCATTTTCTGAAATGCTCTTTTGGCCTGAGCTATTCTGCTTTTTATTTCTGTGGTGCATCTCCCATCTGATGTTATTATTGTGCCCAAGCATCTGACGCTTTGCACTTGTTTCAGATTTGTCCTGTTTATTTTTATACTGCATGATGGTGATGATTATTTCTTTGATATGACCATTACTTCTGTTTTCTTACTGTTCAGACTGAGACCATTTTCGCAGCTTTCTTTTACTATTATGTCTATTATTTCTTGTAGTTCATTCTCAGTCTCTGCTATTAAGACTGTGTCATCCACATATTGCAAATTATATTTTTATATTTTTTATGTTGTGACCGTTGACTCAATTCTCCTTTTGTCTACCGACTTCATTACCCCAAAGATCATGTGCCGAAATGGTCTATATAAATTATGGTTCATCATCATCAAGTACCGGGCCTATTGGCGTATGTGATCATGTCTCTCCACAACTTTCGATCTCGGCAGCTATTTATCATTTCTGTTGTTGACCTTCTGCCAAACCATTCTCTTAAGCTGTCTGTTATTTTTTCTCTTTGCTTCCCTCTATCTCTTCGTCCCTCAATTTTTCCAGTTGTTACAATATAATCTAGTTGTTCTCTTCTCATTACATGGTAAAAAAAATGATGATGGTTTCTTCCTAATATTGGAAATTAGCTCTCTTTTTGCTTTGACCTCTCTCAGAACATCTTCATTACTCTTATTAGCTATCCGTGGTATTCTCAACATTCTTCTGTAAAATCGCATTTCTGCAGATTCCAGTGATTTTCTTGTCTGTTGTCCTATTGTCCATTATTTGCATCCATATGTTAAGACTGGCTCTACATAACATTTAAGAACTCTTTTTCTTGTTTCTATTGTCAAAAATGGATTGCATAGTATCTTCCTCATTTTTTGGAAAGCTGTTTTTGCCTGAGTCATTCTGCATCTCACCTCTTTTGTACATCTTCCGTCTGAGGTTAACAAAGTTCCCAAATATTTAAATTCATTTACCTGTTTTAATATCGTTCCACTTGTCTTTATTTTGCATTGAGGTGATGTCTTTTACTTTGTTGTTACCATTACCTCTGTCTTTTTGCTATTAAGGCTGAGTCCTTTATTTTTGCTTTCATTCACTATAATGTCCAACATTTCTTGTAACTCATTTTCACTCTTAGCGATTAAGACTGTATCATCAACATACCTTTTACTGTAGAAGGCGATGATGAGCCAATTACCATAAAAAAAGAGAGGTAATCAGTTTCTAGCTTTGTAAACGGTAATAGCCGCAGTCTTGAACACAGCCAATATAAAAGTTTAGTTTGAGAAAACATTTGAATACTTTGAAATAGAATTTGGGCTATAAATATTGTGGAATAATCTTACCCTCTTTAAACAACATTCATCAAAATAGCACTTGAGCTGTGGTAGCTCAGTGGTTAACGAACAGGATTACTAAGGTGTTAACTCGTACATCTAAAATTAGTCAGAAGTGTCAGAAAAAGTATTATGAACCTCAGGATAAGATCTATTTTCTCCATCACTCTAAAAGACAAGAGAGAGAATTGAACAATAAAAAATAGAAAAAAATGGTATGGTAAAAACTTCACGTGATTGGTAGACAATACAGATTTGAACGACGTTTCGGCTCAATAGGCCTTCTTCAGGAACAAACATTTTTCCTCACATTTAGCTTTACTGCAGCTCCGCATTTTTATGCATTCATTTGCATTTCTTTTCCTTTACCCCTGAAAGACAAGAGGTCGAGATCGACGAGATCAAGGTTTACCAGCTTTAAATGGCTTCTGTAATTTTCTGGGAAAGAAAGTTGGCACGGGCATAATACTGACTCTATTGCCTAAGAAATAATGCTCGAAAGGTCTACAAAAACAATAAGCACACGATACCATATTCCCTACACGCCTCGTGGCGTGAAAGACCTTTCTTATTATATCTATTTTTATATTAAGAGCACTTATATTCACAATTACACGTGTTTTTAAAAAAATAAGATGTATGATATTATTTTTTTCCGCTTTGTTCTCCACCTAAGAATAAATACTGTCCCGACTTCAGAAGTTATTTATTTGATAACTACATCAATGCGATTTTTTTCTTTCTTGCACATTCAGTTTGTTTTTATTCACAGCGCCAATCTGTGCCAGGGAGGCGATGCTTTCTCCACATTTGATGCTTTTATTTAGTGTTCATTGCTTTAACTGTCATTACATAGATTTCAAGTCCGCTTTCAGCAAAGCTTTTTATTGGTGCCACAAAGTTGTTTCGCTTTAATCTATTTACTCAAAAGCCATTTTGTGTTCTCTAGTATGTCTGATATTTAATCAGTCTTTTGAATGTTTAAGTTTGTTTTCGGGTTGTCTCTTCGGTCTTCCATTTTGTGCCGATGTATGTTTTCCCCCAGCTCTGTAATTGGTACTGATCTCATGCAGCCAAATATGATTCTTATGGCTTGGTTTTGGAGTCTTGATCTTTGTAAAATGTATGTTTTTTTTTTTTTTTTTTGCTGCTGCTAATGTAGCACTACTATACCAAAGGACTGGTCTCGTCCAATACGTGATCACTCGTATTATTTTAGTGTGTGTGTGTGGGTGGGTGTGTGGGTGTTTGTTGTGGTCGGGTGGTAAATCTTTTAAAACTCTCTATATTTTAAGTCTCCGAATGTATCAATACCTCTTATCCGACTCCAAATCACATTGTCAAACACTGAGAGCTAAATACTCTCACAACAATCAAACAAACACGGAGATTAGAAACAAACAAACACAGAGATTAGAAACATACAAACACAGAGATTAAAAACAAACAAACACAGAGATTAGAAACATACAAACAAACACAGAGATTAGAAACAAACAAACAAACACAGAGATTAGAAACATACAAACAAACACAGAGATTAGAAACAAACAAACAAACACAGATATTTGAAATAAACAAATACGAAGATTAGAAACAAACTAACACAGAGATTAGAAACAAACAAACACAGAGATTAGAAACAAACAAACACAGAGATTAGAAACAAACAAACACAGAGATTAGAAACAAACAAACACATAGATTAGAAACATACAAACACAGAGATTAGAAACAAACAAACAAACACAGATATTAGAAACAAACTAACACAGAGATTAGAAACAAACAAACAAACAAACACAGATATTTGAAATAAACAAATACGAAGATTAGAAACAATCTAACACAGAGATTAGAAACAAACAAACACAGAGATTAGAAACAAACAAACACAGAGATTAGAAACAAACAAACACAGAGATTAGAAACAAACAAACACAGAGATTAGAAACATACAAACACAGAGATTAGAAACAAACAAACAAACACAGATATTAGAAACAAACTAACACAGAGATTAGAAACAAAAAAACAAACAAACACAGAGATTAGAAACAAAGAAACACAGAGATTAGAAACAAACAAACACAGAGATTAGAAACATACAAACAAACACAGAGATTAGAAACAAACAAACACAGAGATTAGAAACAAACAAACAAACATAGAGATTAGAAACAAACAAACACGAAGATTAGAAACAAACAAATAAACACAGAGATCAGTAACGGGTAAAAATTAATCTCAATGATAGCGCAACTATGTGTTTTATGAATACTACGATACTATGAATTGCGCTAAATTTACTGGCCACACTACTACATTGTGACCATCATATTTTTTTTCTTTATTAAAATAAATAGATGACAGGACCGCCAGTTTCAAGCGTAGAGGACCTGCTTTCGTTTCGCAACGTTGGGACATTATTGGTTCGTTTAAAATACAGACATCTTAAGGCAGCTGCTAGGTTGTCTAACGTGTGCTCATCTAATGTGTCTTGACTCTCGTTCCTCTACTTGACATTAGAATTGCACGGTTAGAGAAATGAAGGTCTCATTAAATGAGGTAATTTCTCTTCATACCGTTTGAGACTTTCTAGATAATGTTTGGAAAAATCGTGTTTTTTGTGTCCATTGTTGATGAATCCACTCAAATTATAGACTCACTCCTATAACAAACCTGGAGTTTCCACATTAAAGGAACACAAAAACTTCTAGTAAACGTTTTTTTCTAATAGGTTGCTTTTACCCATCTCAACACCGACTCCCTTCTCTTGCCTCCACCCCTTTTTTTTTCTAAAAGTTTTTTTTTTAATTTTCACTTCCCGGCAACACAATATCTCGTGCGAAGAGGCCTCTACGGATCTGCAGCAGTCTTTGAAGAAACCCTGCAATTGAATATCGAAGTTCACCCCGTGGACTTGGTTGCTGACAAAACAGGGGGAGGCTGAACAGAATCAACTGTACCCCCGAATCCATGAAATAACCTCGCCAGCCCTGCATTGCTCGATCGTTTCTCGTCCGTGCGAAACCGTTTCAATAAAAACTAATTCTAGTAATTCTGAATGGACGTTCGAGAATGGTCCGCCGAAGGCGTTGCCCTCAGCACGGCCTGCACGATAAAAAGACACTCGGAGCTGAAACTTGAATAGATTCCTCGTCGCGGTCTCCACTGGCGTATATTTAATGCGCTGGGAAACGTTCGCAAAATTGTTGCCGCTGTCAATAAGAGTTTAAACACCATTTTGACAGCCATTGTAGGAACGGTCGTTGCTTTAGCTACCTGATGTTCCGTCAACCAAAAGTCGCCGTGTTCACATCTTTTCTTAAATTTGAACTCTCCTAATCCGACGCATACTATTTTTAAGTCTCAACAGTCTTTCAGACTACGAACGTGGAGGCCTCACAGCCATACTAGCGTCCGATATCCATTAGTTTACTCAAGTACGGATTTATACTATAGGGTATTATAATCATCATCATGTGCCATACTGGTTGGCGTAGGTGATCATGTCTCTCCACAATTTCTATCTACAGTGCATCGTATCAGTTCTGTTGTTGACCGTTTTCCATGCCATGACACCAAGTTATCCAGTATTTTCTCACTTTGTCGTCCGCGATCTCGCTTTCCTTTTATTATAATAATCTTATTATAGTATACTAACATACACGCAAATAACACCAGGGATAAAATTAAGACTAGCAAAAGTTATATTTTTTAGACACTCCTGGATGGTGCAGAAACATGTACATTAGATAAGAAATCAGAATAGACAATTGAAGCGTTTGAAATGTGGATTTATAGAAGAATTAGAACAATTGGTTAGAAAAAAAACGATGAGGTCTTGAAACAATTAAAAATTAAAAGATAACTACTAGACACAATTCAAACAAGATAAGTAAGATGTTTGGGGCATGCTAAAAGTCACAGAATCCATAATCTTGGAAGAGAAAATACAAAGCAAAAGAGGCAGTGGCAGGCCAAGACTAACATGGACGAATAACATCAAAAGATGAACAAGTCAGTACTATCAAAGCAAGAAACTGCGGAATGGCGCTCTATGGTAGCCAACCTTCGATGCGAGAACGGCACTCAATGATGATAAAGTAAGGACTAACATACATTCGTATCAGGGACTGCATAAATTCAAACCAACAAAATTATAAAATAGTTATTTTCTTTTCCCCATTTTGATTCTGGATTCTCTTCCTCTGGGATCCACGATATCCAGCAATCCATGTAATAATAATCGTATCTGTGACGTCGCCTAAGGAGATGGCCCGTCAATATTTTTTTTACCCACGCCATTTCTTTCTTTGATACTAACTATACCACTTTCTTCACTAAGTCTTTTGTTGTCGTGTTTATATTTCACAAAATGTCATCTGCCCTCTGTCTAGAAGGCTTTAGACCACAACGTCGAAATCTTCCTTGTGTTTTTGTTTATTTATAGACTGTAAAGCTCTACTGTCTTGACATTAATATTATTTTTTTTAATTTAACTGTATCCCTCCCCCCTTGTTCTCTTCCTCATAAGACTAAAACATTTAACAAATGTTTACTGAGTAATAGCGTTTTGAAGTTGGGCACATGATTTGAAACGAGCTATAGAACTCTTGACGCTCTGTACATCAATCAACGACGGATATCATGTCAATTTGAAGTGATGTGCAAAAGTGTACAACTACATGTTGTTGTCGTATTTATGTTTAATGTTTATTTATGTTTTAACTATCTTCTATTATAAAATGAGATAACTGGACAATGCTAACAACTATCATCTATTATAAAATGAGATAACTGGACAATGCTAACAACTATCATCTATTACAAAATGAGATAACTGGACAATGTTAACGACTCTCTTCTATTATAAAATTGATTGATGAGATAACTAGACAATGCTAACAACTATCATCTATCATAAAATGAAATAACTGGACAAAGCTAACAACTATCATCTATTATAAAATGAAATAACTGGACAAAGCTAACAACTATCATCTATTATAAAATGAAATAACTGGACAAAGCTAACAACTATCATCTATTATAAAATGAAATAACTGGACAATGCTAACAACTATCATCTATTATAAAATGAGATAACTGGACAATGCTAACAACTATCATCTATTATAAATAAGATAACTGGACAATGCTAACAACTATCATCTATTATAAAATGAAATAACTGGGCAATGTTAACAACTATCATCTATTATAAAATGAAATAACTGGACAAAGCTAACAACTATCATCTATTATAAAATGAAATAACTGGACAAAGCTAACAACTATCATCTATTATAAAATGAAATAACTGGACAATGCTAACAACTATCATCTATTATAAAATGAGATAACTGGACAATGCTAACAACTATCATCTATTATAAAATAAGATAACTGGACAATGCTAACAACTATCATCTATTATAAAATGAAATAACTGGGCAATGCTAACAACTATCATCTATTATAAAATGAAATAACTGGACAATGCTAACAACTATCATCTATTATAAAATGAAATAACTGGGCAATGCTAACAACTATCATCTATTATAAAATGAAATAACTGGACAATGCTAACAAGTATCATCTATTATAAAATGAGATAACTGGACAATGCTAACAACTATCATCTATTATAAAATGAGATAACTGGGCAATGCTAACAACAATCATCTATCATAAAATGAAATAACTGGTCAATGCTAACAACTATCATCTATTATAAAATGAGATAACTGGGCAATGCTAACAACTATCATTTATTATAAAATGAGATAACTGGGCAATGCTAACAACTATCATCTATCATAAAATGAGATAACTTGACAATGCTAACAACTATCATCTATTATAAAATGAAATAACTTGGCAATGCTAACAACTATCATCTATTATAAAATGAAATAACTGGGCAATGCTAACAACTATCATCTATCATAAAATGAGATAACTGAACAATGCTAACAACTATCATCAATTATAAAATGAGATTACTGAACAATGCTAACAACTATCATCTATTATAAAATGAGATAACTGGGCAATGCTAACAACTATCATCTATTATAAAATGAAATAACTGGTCAATGCTAACAACTATCATCTATTATAAAATGAGATAACTGGGCAATGCTAATAACTATCATCTATTATAAAATGAGATAACTGAACAATGCTAACAACTATCATCTATCATAAAATGAGATAACTGGGCAATGCTAACAACTATCATCTATTATAAAATGAGATAACTGGGCAATGCTAACAACTATCATCTATTATAAAATGAGATAACTGGGCAATGCTAACAAATATCATCTATTATAAAATGAGATAACTGGGCAATGCTAACAACTATCATCTATTATAAAATGAGATAACTGGTCAATTTTCTTCACAGGCTCGGAAACCCAATATTCCGAACAGGGATAAAAATGCTTCGTTAATTTCGACGGTGCCGCAGACGTTCTTGCCAACGAAAATAGAAATTAGAGAATAATTTTACCCTGCCTTTTTTTTGCGGAGCGAATTATCAACAGAAAATCGAAATGAAACTTTTTGTTACCATAATATTACGGGGCATCGAATATCACAAATATTTATCAAATAGATTACGGGCGCTAAAAAAAAAAAAAAATTAACTCACTTTAACAAAAAAAAAAAAAAAAAAAAAAACAATATACACTTTACTAGAACTGATTATAAAGAAAAGAGATAATAAAATGTAGACCTATCTGCATATCTTGTAGACTAAACTAAGGTTCTTGCTTGCACACGTAATTTCTCTCTTTTTCATTCATTAAGTGATGTCTCCATATCCGAAGATTGGATACCATAGAGCGCCATGCCGCTCTGTCTCTTGCTTTGATGGTACAGGTAGTCATACGCTGACTTGTCCATCTTTTGATGTTACTCATTCATGTTAGTCTTGGTCTGCTTCTGCCTCTTTTACCTTGTATTTTCCCTTCAAAGATTACTTTTAGTAGACTGCTGTGTCCTTTAACATGCCCCAAAAATCTCATTTGTCTTGTTTGAATTGTGTTTAGTAGTTCTCATTTCATTTTTAGTTGATTGAAGACTTCATCTTTTGTTTTCCTTTCTTTCCATCCAATTCTTCCTATTCTTTTATAAATCCACATTTCAAAGCCTTCACTTTTCTGTTCTGTTTTTCTATCCAATGTCCATGTTTCTGCGCCATACAGGAATGTTGAGAAGATATAACATTTCGCAATTCTTAGTTTTAACCCTGAGGTTGCTTGTTTTGATGTTAGTATATTTTTCATGGCAGTAAAGTTACTTTTTGCCATTTATATTCTTTTGGTTTTTTTTTCAGTTTTACGTTTTCTATCAGATTTACGTTTTCTACTGGTTATAGTATGTCCAATGTAGTTTGTAGCTCCGAACTGTCTCCATGTCTATTCCTTCAACTTTGATATCCACTTGTATGTTTTGAGTATTATCTTTGTTTATGATCACAGTTTCAGTTTGTTTGATATTCATATCTAATCCATATTTATTGCCATTTCTCACTATGGGATATAATTGAAAAAGGGTTACCCAGTACACTTTGTTAACTGATACAGTTGTTTTCTTTTAAAGAATAACAAAAACAGCACGCTACTTCTAGAATAGACCGAGAAACACCTGAATGATTCAACATATAGAGCAGAGTCAAACTAGGCTGCATCGTTTATGTCAGATTTGAACTTTACAGCCACCTCCGTACGCACAAGAGACGTCCAGCTACTGAGGTAGGAAGATTTTGTAACCAATTCATGCAGTAGGGCTCAGACACTCAAATAGACTTGAGCTGAAAACACTCAACGACTAATAGTTGACTGCTTGAGTCAGGATTAGTCAAATTAAACTTAACAGGTCCCATGATACCTCAAATCATACTGTGTAATAGTATATAGACTAATTTATAATAAATCACATAATGGAAGATAATGATATATCATGGCTAGGATAGCTTAGTTGGTACACTTTTCTCAGTATATTATAACAGTAACATAAGAATAACAGTCGGCAGTAGTAGTGAAGGGTTTGGCGCCAATGGAAATTACCTAACTCAATAAAGGTAAGGTAAAGTACGAGACTTGAACCGGCGTCTTAGCACGCGAGTATATACCCATATGTGCTCGGCCGCCTATCCAGAAATGTTCGGATATTTCTGTATAGTGTAGCCTCAAGCATCGAAACTCAGATGCGAAGCGACATTCCTCACCTTCCCAGGATAATATACCCTGGTACCCATTTCTGCCAACGGCTGGGTCGACCGTGGGAGTATTTTTTTTTTTATTCCAACCACGAGTACAATTCACACTGCTCCCAGCGGGAATTGAACACGGGTTGTCCGAACGTCGGTAGTCTAGTTAGGTAATTACCTAGCTGTTATTGGAAAATGTGTGTGGATGGTGGTGATCGCAGTAACAGAAATGTAAGAGTTATAATTCAGACAAATGAAAAGTAGCAATCTTGAGGGAGTGGAGTTTCCCAGTTGTTACTGGAAAATGTGAGAAGTGACCCGTCAACATGTCCAGGAATTAGGTGACAAACTCAAAGACAGGTCAAGTTTACGAGACAGAAGTCACACTGCGAGTTCATGGTAGCTTATTTTTAAAACTCAGATGTCAATAAAGTGTCAAAATAAAGGCTTATTTTGTAAATTTTGACACAAAGTTTATTTTTAGATTAAAATCGCGGATTTTTATTGGATGAGAGATAACCGCGCGAGAACTAAGCCAAGAGTTTATGCAAATGAGACAAAGGCACTTCACCTCATACGCACAAGGAGTTAGCAGTTAGAACGATAGGAGCAGTTAGGAAAAAGAAGAGCAGAAGTCAGTAACAGCTGAGAAACAACCAAGAAACCTCCAGAAACACCGAGGGAGAGAAACACTTAGAGTTAGAGAGATAGAGAAACAATTGGAGTTAGAGAGATAGAGAAACACTTAGAGAGATAGAGAAACACTTAGTGAGATAAACACTTAGAGTTAGAGAGATGGAGAAACACTTAGAGAGATAAACACTTAGAGTTAGAGCGATGGAGAAACACTTAGAGAAATAAACTCTTAGCGTTAGTTATCTTAGAGATATAGAGAAACACTTAGAGAGATAGCGAAACACTTAGTGAGATAAACACTTAGAGTTAGAGCGATGGAGAAACACTTAGAGAAATAAACTCTTAGCGTTAGTTATCTTAGAGATATAGAGAAACACTTAGAGAGATAGAGAAACACTTGGAGTTACAAAGATAGAGAACACTTAGAGTTAGAGAGATAGAGAAACACTTAGAGTTAGAGAGATAGAGAAATACTTATAGTTAGATAGATAGAGAAACACTTAAAGTTAGAGAAACACTTATAGTTAGAGAGATAGAGAAACACTTAGAGTTAGAGAGATAGAGAAACACTTAGAGTTAGAGAGATAGAGAAATACTTAGATTTAGAGAGATAGAGAAACACTTAGAGTTAGAGAAACACTTATTGTTAGAGAGATAGAGAAACACTTAGAGTTAGAGAGATAGAGAAACACTTAAAGTTAGAGAAACACTTATAGTTAGAGAGATAGAGAAACACTTATAGTTAGAGAGATAGAGAAATACTTAGATTTAGAGAGATAGAGAAACACTTAAAGTTAGAGAAACACTTATAGTTAGAGAGATCGATCACTTAGAGTTAGAGAGATAGAGAAACACTTAGAGTTAGAGAGATAGAGAAACACTTAGAGTTAGAGAGATAGAGAAACACTTAGAGTTAGAGAAATACTTATAGTTAGAGAGATAGAGAAATACTTAGAGTTAGATAGATAGAGAAACACTTAGAGTTAGCGATATAGAGAAACACGTAGAGTTAGAGAGATAGAGAAACAATTAGAATTAAAATTAGAAACAAATGGAACCAATTCAATAAGTCAGTCAGTAATAACATAGTTTCGTTGCAAAGTGTTGCAAGCATATTGACAAGTTTAGTGCTCCAGAGAACAGTAGCGAGTAGAGCTACAAGTAGACTAAGAGTTAAGACATAGAGATAGAATAAAGTATTGCCAAGACAGGTTGTGAATGAAAGTTATAATTATAGAAATAACAGAAAATAAGTAGCAAGGGATAAACTCAATTAATTATCGGTGTTAGTCTCTGAGTTCATCTGAAATCAAGAACATTGGTCTTATAAATTTAAGTACTACACTAAATCACGTGCCAATTTTATGATTAATAAAACTTGAATGAATATGATTTACATTGCCTGTGATGGGCGACTATGTCAAGACTTTATTCAAACGTTGTGATTTATGTTAAACCTGTCTTATCAACACAGTTAACAGTAGTCCAATCAGCATATAAATAAGAAACTAAAGCAGCTTTCCAAAAAATGAGGAAGATACTATGCAATCTATTTTTGACAATAGAAACAAGAAAAAGAGTTCTTAAATGTTATGTGGAGCCAGTCTTAACATATGGATGTGAGTCATGGACAATAGGACAACAGAGAAGAAAATCAATGGAGTCTGTAGAAATGTGGTTTTACATAAGAATATTGAGAATACCATCATGGACAGCTAAGAAAAATAATGAAAACGCTCTGAAAGAGGCGAAAGTCAAGAAAGAAAGCTAATTTCCAATATTAGGAGGAAACAATCATAATTTTTTGGCCATATAATTAGAAAAGAACAGCTGGAATATATTGTAAGGACTGGGAAAATTGAAGGAGAAAGAGATAGATGGAAGCAAAGAGAAAAGATACCAGACAGCTTAAAAGAATTGTTTGGCAGAATGTGAACAACAGAAATGATAAATAACTGTCAAGATCGAAAGTCGTCGAGAGACATGATCACCTACGCCAGCTGACCCGGTACTTGATGATTATTCGTCGAGTGAACACATAACAAGAAGTTTGTGATGGGCGACTTTTATATGAAGTAGGATCCTTCAAAGTGATTCTACTTTCATAAATCACTGTATTTGATATTACCAACATTGCACACTAAATCAATAAGAACACTACGACAGTCTTTGACGAAGCGTGTCATACACGTCTTTCACTTCATCTTTGACACAACTTCTGTTGCAGACATTGTCCCTTCATCAAAACCCGTCGAAGGTAAGGTCAGTGGATTTTAGGTTAGCATAACATGGGCAAATTTATATTAATTATTTTTAATCGTTCATGAATTATGTTCTAAATTAAGTTAAAGTTAGAAAGAAGATAAAGGATGCAAGAGAGAAGAAATGAAACCTTATGGCTTGAAAATGATTTGTTCGTTCTGCTACCGGACTTGCAATTGAAAATGTGGGGGTGAAGAGTTCGAATATTGCTAATGATGATCGACGTCAGTCTGCTGTCAACATTCTGTAGGGAAGTAAATATATATATACACACACACACATGGCACTCACTGCTGTCAACCGTCTGTAGGGAAGTATATATACACACACACACATGGCACTCAAACATTAGGTACTAAATTCAGCAACAATTTATTTAAAGGACATAAAGAGCCAAGTGGTATATAGGGAATATGGTGTTAGTGACCAGAATTTTTATAGACCTCCATCACATGTTTTTTGGGGGTAATGTGGTCGGTATTACGCCCGAGCCGCTTTACTTTCCCATAAAAAATACTTCGGTACCCATTTAAGGCTTGGTGAACATGGAAGCCGTCGGTTAGGATCGAACCCGACCTCTTGTCCTTTGTAGTCCTGTTCACTAACCACTGAGCTATCGACGCTAAGTGTTATCAAGCTTGAACTTAAATATATACAGCACTAGAAAATAGTATTTAAAATGAAAAGAGTTTCACAACTTGCTAATCATGCCTTAGTATAATATGCGACAACGAAAATGGTATTTTATGTCACGGTAAAAATCAAAAGAGCGAATTTATTTTTTTTAATCCAATAAGATTGTTACTTCTTTATTTGAAGATGAGTGGACCAACGATTTCTCGCGAACCAACGACGTTTTCTAAAGGAATAAACACTCCTCTCCATCATCCGCCCTTAAACGGACGTTAATTGTGTCTCGATACATTGATTTGTGGTTTGCAGGAAAAAATGTGATATTTGTGTCTTTCGGCCAAACACATCCGACTTCAGTGTGGTGCTTTTGATTACCGGTTTGCTTTCCCTCTCGATCCCTACTCACTTGACCATACAGGTTAGTCTCTTTCTAGAGACAAGGCGAAAAGTTGGTGTAGGATCTGACTAGTTCTGGTTTACCGATCCTGACGTCTGCTATGATCCACTAATAATTTTCAGCTCTGGCGCTAACAGACGCATTTGCCTCCGGCCAACGATTTCACTTTCCAGTACAAAAGGAGCACAGGATCTGCACAAAAATCGTTGCACGTGGAGAGCAAACCTAAAAATGGATACCACAACATTCGAAAATGAAATTAGGACGGATGCCTTTCATCTAACATGTCCCAGTCATGTTGGTCTTTCTTTCCTGAGTGTTGTCATAACGAATGGAAGCCTTCCTAACGCACTGCGGGACATCCGAATTGATTACGTTACACTGCCGTTTGATGTGTATTATTTTCCGAATGCAGCGCACATGTGAAATATTTTCTCGTGTCTTTAATAGTTTGTCCGAGATTTATGATCATATAGAAGTGTGCTGAGTATGCAGGTTCATCGTATATAACCTTTGTCATTAGTATTCATCTTGTGCTATTTGTCTGTTTGCGTTCCCCAGCTTTATAAACAAAAAAAAAAGTAAAAGTAAAGTACCCCTGTCACGCCAAGTGGCGTATAGGGGAATATGGTGTTAGTGACCATACATTTTACAGACCTTCGGCACATGATTTTTGGGGTAATGTATCCCCAGCTTTATATCTCTAGCAAAGTCACGAGGGACCGACTTTTACGTAAATATCACATGTTCCTATTTGCCACACCAGCAGCCATGTGCTCAGGTGTCCCCCGCCATACAGGCAGATATTCTTCGACTAACGTTTTGTGTAGATTTTTTCCTATTAAATTTGCCCGGACAGCGGCCATTTTTTATCTACTTTTTTCGATTTCCAATCGCCAAGAATTTTTAACGTGCGCATAATGCACGCGGGACCTCCTGTTTTTTTTTTCGCCTTTATCCAAGGCTCTTGCCATCGGATCTCACTACCCAAAGACGAGGGGAGGATAAAGCCACGAATAAACCACACTTGTTGTCTCATTTATGTTTAAATACAACCGCCTGTGGTGGGAATCGAACCCGCGAACTTCTTGTCTAGAGACCGACGTCAACTTAGACACACCCCTTCCCCCACCATATTTCTTCTGTTTGTTACGTTGTATCGCTGTTTACAGTCAAGTCGTGATATTTTGTGTTCTTCGTTCTCCTCACTCGACCTCTTACGTCCTTCTCACTCGACCTCCTACGTCCTTCTCACTCGACCTCCTACGCTACATATTTTTTTAGATCGGTGTTGCCTTATTCTTCGATTCCTATGAGAAATAATAGTTTGTTTCTGGAATCACTCACAATGCGGAAGCGATGTAGGCTCTTAGTCAGTTTTGATTCTCGTACCTAACGCCAACAACAGTATGTTATAAGCTCATGCACTGCAAATGCGCCCGTAATTAAAAACCTATTGCATAGATGTTTATGTAAGGTCGAAAATGATAGCTCTAGTCAATAAAATAAGCTATAACGCCATTTTACTCAATCATCTATGTTCTGACCACGGTCCACGACACAGGGAAGTCATTTTTCTTTTCTTTAACCAATTTCGATTATTTGGTTTTTGATGTTTCGTTACTAATTAGCTATGTAGGATTATTTTTATTTACTTACATATCTGTGTGTGCGTGTTGTTTGTTTGTTCCTGCTGAAGGCCTAGTGGAAACGTCGTTCAAATATGTGTCGTCTACTAATCACGTAAAGCTTTTACCATACCATTTTTTCAATTTTATTTTCTCCAATTTTCCCTCACATTCAACTTTACTGCAGCCTCGCATTTTTATGCATTCATTTGCATTTCTTTGCCTTAACCCCTCTATGTCCCCGCATGCTCATCTGTGTAAATAAACAGCTATTATTTGGAAGTTTGGGACTAGAGCCAGTTAATGTTTCACTTCAGTAGCTAGCCCTGGGTAAGAAGTGTAATGTGTGGCTGTTACAGGTTGAAGTCGTTGCCAAGTAGAGGCCACTAGTCATGGTGTGTACCCAGACACCCAGGGGATTAAAACGCTTGAGATAATTGTGAAGTGTCTAGAAGTGAAGTTTGTCCGTGTTATGTTGTGTTAGACGAGTTGACACAAGTTGTCCTGGTGTTATGTTGAGCTATCTTTAGCCTGTTGTGTTGGTACATCGGGGTGTGTCTGTTTGTCTAAATGTTTTAAGTGTTATGTTTTGTGTGATATCATTTGTTAGTTATGTCAAGATGTATTATTATGCATATCTATATCGTACCTTTGTTATGATGAAATACAAGGTAAAAGAAACAGAGGTCGACCAAGACTAACGTGGACGAGTAAAATAAAAAGATGTACAAGTCAGACAATCTGCACCAACCAAAACAAGAGACACAGCGGAATTGCACTCCATGGTAGCAACCTTCGAGGCAGAGATGGCACTCAATGGTGATGTTGTTATGGTGACTTTTGTGTCAAGATGTCTTATGTCGTTATTTTGCGACTTCTTACATTTGTTGCGTAGAAATCTGAATCCCGTTAGAGTCAAAAGTTTGTTTGTTTGTTTTTGTTTGTTTGTTTGTTTGTTTGTTTGTTTTGGGGGGTGGGCTCGGTAGCCTAGGTGGGAATACTACCCGACTGGACTACCGACGTTCGCACAATTCGTGTTCGATTCCCGCTGGGAGCAGTGTGAATTGTACTCGTGGTTGGAAAAAAAAATCCCCACTGTTGACCCAGCCGTTGGCAGAAATGGTACCAGGGTATTACCATGGGAAGGTGAGGAATGTTGCCTCACATCTTGAGTTTCGATGCTTGAGGCGACACTATCCCGAACAATCCGAACATTTCTGGATAGGCGGCCGAGCACATATGGCTGGAAACTCGCGTTCTAAGACGCCGGTTCAAGCCTCGTACCTTACCTTTACCTATTTTTTTTTTTTTTAAGTGAAATAAAAACTCAGCATTGAACAAGCGGCCCTTATTCTCCGGTGCTATAAGTTCCCCCGGCAGAACCCGGTAAAGGGAAGTGCATGAAGATACATATTTTTTTACTTGCGTAGCGATATCTGAAGTCTTGTTTTGATATCATATGTTTGCTACGTCGCTTATTAGCTTGGGTATACCATGTTATTTCAAACATCAGTAAACAAGACCCAAGACTTGTAGTAATGTCATTTATTATGTTTACCAGACTTAAATTCTGGTCTCTTATCTTAGATGTGCATTACCCCTTCTAAACTTGTCATACAAATGGAGTTGTGTTGCTTGGTCTTGAGAACGCTTCAATGCGGCGATACCTCTTGTTATTTTAGAACGATATTCCTTAAATGCCATGTTGCATGACGGGACTCATTTTTTATTCTTTTTTTTTAAATTTACTTTTTCTTCTTCTATCTCTTCTTCATCTTGTTATTCTTCTTCTTCATCTTCTTATTCTTCTTCTTCATCTTCTTATTCTTCTTCTTCATCTTCTTATTCTTCTTCTTCATCTTGTTATTCTTCTTCTTCATCTTCTTATTCTTCTTCTTCATCTTGTTATTCTTCTTCTTCATCTTGTTATTCTTCTTCTTCATCTTCTTATTCTTCTTCTTCATCTTGTTATTCTTCTTCTTCATCTTCTTATTCTTCTTCTTCATCTTGTTATTCTTCTTCTTCATCTTGTTATTCTTCTTCTTCATCTTCTTATTCTTCTTCTTCATCTTGTTATTCTTCTTCTTCATCTTCTTATTCTTCTTCTTCATCTTGTTATTCTTCTTCTTCATCTTGTTATTCTTCTTCTTCATCTTGTTATTCTTCTTCTTCATCTTGTTATTCTTCTTCTTCATCTTCTTATTCTTCTTCTTCATCTTGTTATTCTTCTTCTTCATCTTGTTATTCTTCTTCTTCATCTTCTTATTCTTCTTCTTCATCTTCTTATTCTTCTTCTTCATCTTGTTATTCTTCTTCTTCATCTTGTTATTCTTCTTCTTCATCTTCATATTCTTCTTCTTCATCTTGTTATTCTTCTTCTTCATCTTGTTATTCTTCTTCTTCATCTTGTTATTCTTCTTCTTCATCTTGTTATTCTTCTTCTTCATCTTGTTATTCTTCTTCTTCATCTTGTTATTCTTCTTCTTCATCTTGTTATTCTTCTTCTTCATCTTGTTATTCTTCTTCTTCATCTTCTTATTCTTCTTCTTCTTCTTCGCAATTAGTGGCCGTGGATACGTTGTGTCACTAGTTTACTGCAAAACTGCGACGCCTGCGCCTTTTGGTCGGACACATCTGTCTTCGACATAGTACGATCTTCTTAATTGCTGCCCGAGAAGCAGCCTTTTCCAGCCTTCTCTTTTCGAGTTTTAACTGCCATGGGTTCTTTAACGTGCGCTAGAGCATACGGGATTTCTAGTTTATCACCGTTATCAGATAGGGAATGTCCAATATTAGGAAGAAACAATCAACATTTTTTAGCCATGCAATGAGAAGAGAACAGCTGGATTATACTGTAACAACTGGAAAAAATTGAGGGACGAAGAGATAGAGGGAAGCAAAGAGAAAAGATACCAGACAGCTTAAGAGAGTGGCTTGGCAGAAGGTCAACAACAGAAATGATAAATAACTTTCGAGATCGAAAGTTGTAGAGAGACACGATTACCTACGCCAGCAAGCTTGGTACTTGATGATGAAGATCAGATAGGGCTAGGTATATGATTTCATTACTCGGAGACCACAGGATTACCTGCCTGCCACGAAGCCACGAAGAAACTACAGATTCCAAGGGAAAAATTCCAACGGTCTCTGGCGAGATTCGAACCCGAGCCTCTCATATTCAGATGCCGGCGTCTTACTTCTAGACAACCAGGTCCCCCGTTTTTCCTTGTAACGAATGACGTGTAAAAGTGTACGCACCAGAAGAAGAAAAAAATAATAAATTATTAGTTGTAGCTATCTCTGTTTTCTAAAAAGTTTCTATTGTTATCACGAAACTTCATTCTTGTGCAGGAAGGAGTTCCACCTGCTGCTTGACCAACTGACGGCTCTACACCTCTTCTTGACAGTTCCGGGATCAGTGACATTTAAGATAACATAACAATAGTTTCGCTTGTCAAAATATTTTGTTCAGTGCACAACGGATAACTCTCAGATCCCATGTCAACATATCTTGTTCAGTGCACAACGGATAGCTCTTAAATCCCATGTTCATCTCGTTTCCCATTATGAAATACGCCAGCCACACACTTAGCAAAAGCACTGAAGATGACTACAACGAGCTCCGTATCACTGATGACGACATTGTCCCCCAACTCCCCTAGTCGCCTATCACGACATGCGTAGCAGGTAGCTGTAGCTCTATTCTTTTCTACCCTCACCGTGGTCAGGGCCCTGGTAGCCACACGGACGTGGCAGGTAGCAGTAGCTCTATTCGTTTCTTCCCTCACCGTGGTCAGGGCCCTGGTAGCCACACGGACGTGGCAGGTAGCAGTAGCTCTATTATTTTCTCCCATCACCGTGGTCAGGGCCCTGGTAGCCACACGGACGTGGCAGGTAGCAGTAGCTCTATTATTTTCTCCCCTCACCATGGTCACGGCCCTGGTAGCCACACGGACGTGGCAGGTAGCAGTAGCTCTATTCTTTTCTCCCCTCACCGTGGTCACGGCCCTGGTAGCCACACGGACGTGGCAGGTAGCAGTAGCTCTATTCTTTTCTCCCCTCACCGTGGTCAGAGCCCTGGTAGCCACACGGACGTGGCAGGTAGCAGTAGCTCTATTCCTTTCTCTCCTCACCGTGGTCAGGGGCCTGGTAGCAGTAGCTCTATTCTTTTCTCCTTTCATCATGGTCAGGGCCCCTGTAATCGCTTGACGTCATGCCAATATCAGTAACCCAGGATTGATACATCTTTGTTGGAACTTACTTTAAATTAACATCTTAGTTACTGGTTATTGGTTATGGAAGGCCTCGGTATCACAGCAAACGAATTACAATCCATAATCTTAGTTTACATCTTAGTTGATAGTAGGAACATGTAAAAGTAGTCCGATACATATCAACCTTTCTTTCTTCTCTCTTTTTTCCTGCCACGTCCGTGTTTTTTCCTGTTCTGCTTTTTGCCGGCAGGCGTCGCAGGCTTAAGTCAATGATGTGTTTTCTAACAAGGGCACTTTCTGTGGCTTTGGTACGTAGTGATATTGTATTGTTTTATCACGTCGTAAATTTACTCAACCCATCTTCTTCTTGGTCTACCTCTATATCTTCATTGTTCTATTTTATTGTTATATGTTCTTGGCGCCGGTGCTGAAGGGTTCATGTGCATTAAATGTTCAAACCACTTTAATCTAGATCTCTCTGTGTATTTGATTACTGGTAGAATCCCAATGGTGTTTGTGATTTCATCATTCTTTACATGATCTCGTTTTGTTCACAGCTTGTCTGAGGCATCTCATCTTACATGTTGTCAGTTTTATTTCTTCAACTTTAGTCATAGTCCATGTTTGACATTGATAGCAAAGAGTTGGAATAAAAATAAAGTTTATCAAGTTCTTTGTTTCCATTAAGATAGCAGGATGCTATAAAATTGGCGAAATTTTGTGTGTGTAACTTTGTTGGCACTTTGAATTCTTGCTTTAATCTCTCTAAATTAGTATCCTGACATGGCTTATTAAGTTTGGTTACTTTATCCCTTCTACTTCTCTGGCTCTTCCGTTCATCATAAACGACACCGTGCATTACTTTGTGTTTCTCTTATTCAAAAAGAATTGCCACACAGAGATCTTCTAGTCCGTGAATGTAGTTCGTCTTCCATGTCAATGACTTCACAGTCCTCGTTCTCCATGTGAATGACTACGTAGTCCTCGTTCTCCATGTGAATGACTATGCAGTCCTCGTTCTCCATGTGAATGACTACGTAGTCCTCGTTCTCCATGTCAATGACTACGCAGTCCTCGTTCTCCATGTGAATGACTATGCAGTCCTCGTTCTCCATGTGAATGACTACGTAGTCCTCGTTCTCCATGTCAATGACTACGCAGTCCTCGTTCTCCATGTGAATGACTACGCAGTCTTCGATATCAACGTGAATGACTACGCAGTCCTCGTTATCAATGTGAATGACTATGCAGTCCTCGTTATCAATGTGAATGACTACGCAGTCCTCGTCCTCCATGTGAATGACTACGCAGTTATCATTCTCCATGTGAATGACTATGCAGTCCTCATTCTCCATGTGAATGACTACGCAGTACTCGTTCTCCATGTGAATGACTACGCAGTACTCATTCTCCATGTGAATGACTACGCAGCCCTCGTTATCCATGTGAATGACTACACAGTCCTCGTTCTGCATGTGAATGACTACGCAGTCCTCGTTAACCATGTGAATGACTACGCAGTACTCGTTCTCCATGTGATGACTGCGCAGTCCTCCTTCTCCATGTGAATGACTAAGCAGTCCTCGTTATCCCTGTGAATGACTACGCACTACTCGTTATCCATGTGATGACTACGCAGTCCTCGTTCTCCATGTGAATGACTACGTAGTCCTCGTTCTCCATGTGAATGACTACGAAGTCCTCGTTCTCCATGTGAATGACTACGCAGTCCTCGTTATCCATGTGAATGACTACGCAGCCCTCGTCCTCCATGTGAATGACTACGCAGTCCTCGTTATCCATGTGATAACTACGCAGTCCTCGTTATCCATGTGGATGACTACGCAGTCCTCATTCTCCATGTGGATGACTACGTAGTCCTTATTATCCATGTGGATGACTACGCAGTCCTCGTTATCCATGTGATTGACTACGCAGTCCTCGTTCTCCATGTGAATGACTATGCAGTCCTCGTCCTCCATGTGAATGACTACGCAGCCCTCGTCCTCCATGTGAATGACTACACAGTCCACGTCCTCCATGTGAATGACTACACAGTCCACGTCCTCCATGTGAATGACTACACAGTCCACGTCCTCCATGTGAATGACTACACAGTCCACGTCCTCCATGTAAATGACTCACAGTCCACGTCCTCCATGTGAATGACTACACAGTCCTCGTCCTCCATGTGAATGACTACGTAGTCCTCGTTCTCCATGTGAATGACTACGCAGTCCTTATTATCCACGTGGATGACTACGCAGTGCTCGTTATCCATATGAGTGACTACGCAGTCCTTATTATCCATGTGAATGACTATGCAGTCCTCATCCTCCATGTGAATGACTACGCAGTCCACGTCCTCCATGTCAATGACTACGCAGCACTCGTCCTCCATGTCAATGACTACACAGTCCTTGTTCTCCATGCGAATGACTATGCAGTCCTCGATATCAATGTGAATGACTACGCAGTCTTCGATATCAACGTGAATGACTACGCAGTCTTCGATATCAATGTGGATGACTACGCAGTCCTCGTTATCAATGTGAATGACTATGCAGTCCTCGTTATCAATGTGAATGACTACGCAATCCTCGTCCTCAATGTGAATGACTACGCAGTCCTCGTTATCCATGTGAATGACTATGCAGTCCTCGTTATCAATGTGAATGACTACGCAGTCCTCGTTATCCATGTGGATGACTACGCAGTTATCATTCTCCATGTGAATGACTATGCAGTCCTCATTCTCCATGTGAATGACTATGCAGTACTCGATCTCCATGTGAATGACTACGCAGTACTCATTCTCCATGTGAATGACTACGCAGCCCTCGTTATCCATGTGAATGACTACACAGTCCTCATTCTCCATGTGAATGACTACGCAGTCCTCGTTATCCATGTGAATGACTACGCAGTACTCGTTCTCCATGTGATAACTACGCAGTCCTCGTTCTCCATGTGAATGACTAAGCAGTCCTCGTTATCCATGTGAATGACTACGCACTACTCGTTATCCATGTGATGACTACGCAGTCCTCGTTCTCCATGTGAATGACTACGCAGTCCTCGTTCTCCATGTGAATGACTACGAAGTCCTCGTTCTCCATGTGAATGACTACGCAGTCCTCGTTATCCATGTGAATGACTACGCAGCCCTCGTCCTCCATGTGAATGACTACGCAGTCCTCGTTATCCATGTGATAACTACGCAGTCCTCGTTCTCCATGTGGATGACTACGCAGTCCTCATTCTCCATGTGGATGACTACGCAGTCCTTATTATCCATGTGGATGACTACGCAGTCCTCGTTATCCATGTGATTGACTACGCAGTCCTCGTTCTTCATGTGAATGACTATGCAGTCCTCGTCCTCCATGTGAATGACTACACAGTCCACGTCCTCCATGTAAATGACTCACAGTCCACGTCCTGCATGTGAATGACTACACAGTCCACGTCCTCCATGTGGATGACTACGTAGTCCTCGTTCTCCATGTGAATGACTACGCAGTCCTTATTATCCATGTAGATGACTACGCAGTGCTCGTTATCCATATGAGTGACTACGCAGTCCTCATTATCCATGTGAATGACTATGCAGTCCTCATCCTCCATGTGAATGACTACGCAGTCCTCGTTCTGCATGTGAATGACTACGCAGTCCTCGTTATCCATGTGGATGACTACGCAGTCCTCGTTCTCCATGTGGATGACTACGCAGTCCTCTTTCTCCATATGAATGACTACTCAGTCCTCGTTATCCATGTGGATGACTACGCAGTCCTCGTCCTCCATGTGAATGACTACTCAGTCCTCGATATCCATGTGGATGACTAAGCAGTAATCTTTCTCCATGTGAATGACTACTCAGTCCTTGTTTTCCATGTGGATGACTACGCAGCCCTCTTCCTCCATGTCGATGACTACGCAGCACTCTTCCTCCATGTCGATGACTACGCAGCACTCCTCCTCCATGTCGATGACTACTTAGCACTCTTCCTCCATTTCGATGACTGCGCAGCCCTCATTCTCCATGTGGATGACTACACAGTCCTTGTCCTTCATGTGGATGACTATGCAGCCCTTGTCCTTCATGTGGATGAATATGCAGCCCTTGTCCTTCATGTCGATGACTACACAGTCCTTGTCCTTCATGTGGATGACTATGCAGCCCTTGTCCTTCATGTGGATGACTGTGTAGCCCTCTTCCTCCATGTGGATGACTATGCAGCCCTTGTCCTTCATGTGAATGACTACGCAGCCCTCTTCCTCCATGTGGATGACTACACAGTCCTTTTCCTCCATGTGAATGACTACGCAGCCCTCTTCCTCCATGTGGATGACTACGCAGCCCTCTTCCTTCATGTGGATGACTACGCAGCCCTCTTCCTCCATGTGGATGACTACGCAGCACTCGTCCTCCATGTGGATGACTACGCAGCCCTCGTCCTCCATGTGAATGACTACGCAGCCCTCTTCCTCCATTTGGATGACTACGCAGCCCTCTTCCTCCATTTGGATGACTACGCAGCCCTCGTCCTCCATGTGAATGACTACGCAGCCCTCTTCCTCCATTTGGATGACTACGCAGCCCTCGTCC
The DNA here is from genome assembly GCA_032433765.1 of Megaustenia siamemsis. NCBI lineage: Eukaryota > Metazoa > Mollusca > Gastropoda > Stylommatophora > Ariophantidae > Megaustenia > Megaustenia siamemsis. The sequence continues at coordinate 174,433,005 of JAVIAB010000092.1, read as the reverse complement.
TCCATGTGAATGACTACGCAGCCCTCTTCCTCCATTTGGATGACTACGCATCCCTCTTCCTCCATTTGGATGACTACGCAGCCCTCGTCCTCCATGTGAATGACTACGCAGCCCTCGTCCTCCATATGGATGACTACGCAGCCCTCATTCTCCATGTGGATGACTTACACAGTCCTCGTTATCCATGTGGATGACTACACAGCCCTCTTCCTCCATGTGGATGACTACGCAGCCCTCATTCTCCATGTGGATGACTTACACAGTCCTCGTTATCCATGTGAATGACAACGCAGCCCTCGTTATCCATGTGGATGACTACGCAGTCCTCGTTATCCATGTGGATGACTACACAGTCCTTTTCCTCCATGTGAATGACTACGCAGCCCTCGTTATCCATGTGAATGACAACGCAGCCCTCGTTATCCATGTGGATGACTACGCAGTCCTCGTTATCCATGTGGATGACTACGCAGCCCTCGTCCTCCATGTGAATGACTACGCAGCCCTCTTCCTCCATTTGGATGACTACGCAGCCCTCTTCCTCCATTTGGATGACTACGCAGCCCTCGTCCTCCATGTGAATGACTACGCAGCCCTCTTCCTCCATTTGGATGACTACGCAGCCCTCGTCCTCCATGTGAATGACTACGCAGCCCTCTTCCTCCATTTGGATGACTACGCATCCCTCTTCCTCCATTTGGATGACTACGCAGCCCTCGTCCTCCATGTGAATGACTACGCAGCCCTCGTCCTCCATATGGATGACTACGCAGCCCTCATTCTCCATGTGGATGACTTACACAGTCCTCGTTATCCATGTGGATGACTACACAGCCCTCTTCCTCCATGTGGATGACTACGCAGCCCTCATTCTCCATGTGGATGACTTACACAGTCCTCGTTATCCATGTGAATGACAACGCAGCCCTCGTTATCCATGTGGATGACTACGCAGTCCTCGTTATCCATGTGGATGACTACACAGTCCTTTTCCTCCATGTGAATGACTACGCAGCCCTCGTTATCCATGTGAATGACAACGCAGCCCTCGTTATCCATGTGGATGACTACGCAGTCCTCGTTATCCATGTGGATGACTACACAGTCCTTTTCCTCCATGTGAATGACTACGCAGTCCTCGTTATCCATGTGGATGACTACACAGTCCTTTTCCTCCATGTGAATGACTACGCAGTCCTTGTAATCAATGTGAATGACTATGCAGTCCTCGTTATCAATGTGGATGACTACGCAGCCCTCTTCCTTCATGTGGATGACTACGCAGCCCTCATTCTCCATGTGGATGACTACACAGTCCTCGTTATCCATGTGGATGACTACGCAGCCCTCATTCTCCATGTGAATGACTACGCAGCCCTCGTTATACATGTGGATGACTACGCAGCCCTCGTTATCCATGTGGATGACTACGCAGTCCTCGTCCTCCATGTGAATGACTACGCAGTCCTCGTTTTCTATGATTTTTAAAGTGGCCAACGACGCAAACGCGAACCTAGAATTCTAGAAGTTCTTAATCCTATGAGGACACGAATGTCAGAGTGTTGATCAGTGGAGCATAATGACGATGTGCTAAAGTATACCTCTTATGTGAATGCGAGGGAATCTTCATTAACTGTTAGCAAAACTAAACAAATTCCACTGTTGATGACACAGACAACGTCACAAATGTTGAATATTTTGCAATAGACTTCACGTGCACGTACCACTGGTCTCTACTCATCGATGTTGAACAAACATTATCTGTCCTGTTATTACATCCAGAAACACTTACATACACGCGGGAAAAAGTGCACAACGCTACATAAGACGCTGCGCTTCATTTTAGGACGGCATGAAATAAAATTTGGTGCAAGTTTCAGTTTGGGTGGTGTTCACTTACCAGAGCATTTACAATTATCTCACACTATTCATGAGGAGATAACCAGGCGCAAGCTAAATCGCATGAACAATGCCTTAGGAGGGGTTTATCAAATAAATCGTGAAGGTAAATGTGTAGAACAAACGCTTAGAAAAATGTTATCATTAAAACATATATTACTAGTCGTCCAAAAGAAACATAATTTTTCACACTACCAAGGCAGAATCAACAGCGACCTATAGGGATGTTAGCTGCTGGAACAGATATATCAGATGTAATACATTATTTCCTTATTCACCAGAATATCACACACTCAAGTTCACTACAATGGATTCACTGCTGAGTGCCACTAAAATGCCGACAATGAGTTATTACCCAAGCACAAGACCGATTAATACTAGTAAGGTACTCACACTCATACACAGTTTCCTTTTGGTTGCTCCTTCCCTTTTGCATAGCCTTCTCTACTGCACATATTTGGGATCTTTGGTCTATCTACTGTGCCATGCTATTTATAGTTCTTCTCCTATAGTCCCTTATGAGACACTTCGGTGATCTCCTCTATACCTTTTTTCTGTGCTCCTTACCCCTCATTTGTTTTTATTGTACCCCACTCTCAGATATCTCACTCTTACCGCCTGTTGAGCACCTGTTAGTCTACTGTTCTATTCTTTCTCCTTTGTGTGCACACTGACCCCTGTGTGAACTCCTCTGGTTCGGTGTGCATTTGCGCACATTTCTGCACATTCACGACAGCCACACTTTTGTTACCATTTCCTTTTCATACACACAGGATAGACATTTATATTTTCTTTTCTTTAACATATTTCGAATATTTTTGATCTGAATGTTTCGTTATTAGTTTTGTGTGTGTGTTTTTCTTGTTTGTTCCTGCTGAAGGCCTATTGGGCCGAAACGTCGTTTAGTCTGTGTCGTCCACTTATCACGTAAAGCTTCTAACATACCAATTTTTTTTATTTTTTAATTTTTCCGTTTAATGCTACTTTTGCGTCTTCGTAATAGGTTCATTTAGATAATGTGGACTGGCAGGAATATTCTAGGTTTAAGGTGTGTCATGTAGAACAGTGCGGAACAGGCTCAGGGAAGCAAATCCGTAACATGAAAAGCCTGCAACTAAACCAGGACTGTCAATTCGCTATAGACAAGCTGGGACAACACGTGACATGACCCTGTCGTCAATGATGACGTAAATTGTTCTTCGATGAGTCAAGGTTCTGTTTGTAAGGCAATGATGAACGTTTTTTTTTTTGGTGTGCAGGGTCAAGGAGACCTTTTTGCTGACAATTGTGTGCTACACAAAAACAGGATGTTAGGCACAGTGTAATGGGTTGGGCGAAATATTGTAAACAGCCAGAATGAGCATCGTCATCGTCAATGGCGATCTGACGGGTATTAGATATAGAAATGAAATCACAACAAACGTAGAGCCATTCCGCAATACAAATTAGCTGGACATAATAATCTATCTATCTATCTATCTATTGACCTTTCGAGCCGTAACCGGCCCATAGGGCGTAGACCAAGATACACCTTCTCCTATATGAATTTTTGTTCTAGCAGTTTTCTTTTAAAGATATTTTATCAAATCTCGCCATCTGTCTCTGTTCTGTGCAAGCAGTTCTATCTCATTGAGGGAGCCGATTCCTGCTGCTCTTGCCTCTCTCATCAATGTTCTTCTCAGTGTCTCCCTGGGTCTTCCTCTTTTTCTTTTACCTGTTGTTTCCCATATGAGGGCTTGCTTTGCTATTCGATTATTATCTCTTCTCATCACATGTCCAACGTATGACCATCGTCTTTTCTTTATTACTGAAGATATTAGTGGTTGATTGGCGATTTCTCTAATTTCCTCGTTTGTTTTGAATTCGTTCCATTCTATACCAAGTATTTTCCTTAGACATTTATTTTCGAATGCGTTCAACTTTGTTTCTATATCTCTTGTTGTTTTCCAGCTTTCACACGCATACGTAAGGGTTGATAGTACATTTGATTTGAATAGCCTAAGTTTTGTGTTTGTGCTAATGAGTTTTGATTTCCACAACTTTTCAAGGCTTCTGAAAGACATTGCTGCTTTAGCCAGTCTGATTCTAATTTCTTTGCTCGTATCCCCTTCTCGATCAATGTGACTTCCAAGATAGATAAAGTGATCGATCTCTTCTACTGGTTTGTTTTCCATGTATATTTTGTCACTTGTTGGAATTAAACTTTTCATGACTTTAGTCTTTTCATGATTGACCTCAAGCCCAATTTTGCTGGCTATTGATAATAGTTCATTTGTGTTTTCCTGCATCGTTTTTATCTGACTGCTGATGAGAACTATGTCATCAGCAAAGTCGAGGTCCTCCAAATGGTCTCCTTGTATCCATTCGATGCCTTTATTACCAGTGCAGCATTTCTTCATTATGAAGTCCATAACAATTCCAAATAACAAGGGCGATAAAATACATCCTTGTTTAACCCCAGTTTCTATTGGGAAACATTCGCTCAGTCCTTCCTCTGTTCGAACTGCACATGTGTAACCATCATACATGTCTTTGATAATATTTATGATTTTTTATGGTAAACCATATTGCTTCAGAATTTTCCACAAAATAATAATGCAGCAGGACAATACTCGTCCACATATGGCCGTGTGGTCATGGATCGCTTTCAGCAACAACATATTTATCTCTTATCTTGGACTGCTGTTTCCGCAGACTCTGGTATCGACTATCTGGAGCATAGGCTGAGAAGAAGACAAAATGAAAGTGAAAACCGATTACAGGTATCGCAAGCGTTGCAAGTAAGTACAAGAGACCCGTCAAGTGGAGTTTAGGGAATATTGTATTGGTGGTTATGGTGATTTTTGGGGTGTTGTGGTCGGATTACGCCTGTCCCGATTTACTTTCCAAGAAAGAAAGAAAGAAACCGGCACCCATTTAAGGCTGGGTGAACCCGGAAGCCGTCGATCAGGATCGCACCCGGCCTCTTGTCCTTAAGCGTTGCAAGAAGGATGGAATATGAGACCACAACAGCGGATCCAAAGTCTCATTGTCTTGATGAGAAGAATGAGTCAAGCAATGACAGCAGTTCAAGGAGGACATCTACAGAACTGAAATAAGGTTTCATATTTTCGTGGAGTTGCTACACTTTAGTTTTTAATGTTCCATTCGTTACACTTTCACAGTGAAGCAGGGAGGTAGCAGTGATTAAAGAGTGTACGATAAGATGGGAGTGAGGTAGTAGAAATCGAGGGGAGATAAGAGGGGCTGAGTAAAATAAAATCATGGGGTCCACGGGACAGTAGAGTTAAGAAGTAAAGAGGATGAACACACCGTGACTCACGGGAATTGTAAGACACAAGGTAGGAACAAGGCAAAAATGTAAAACGGGGTATTGATTGGTTGAAGGTAGAAAAGTCTAGAAAAAGGATAGGTTGGGAAGATCATTCGATATTAACGATGGCTCTGTACGAACGGTTGTGTGTTTTGTGTTGCAACCGGTACCGTGAGCAGGTTTGGGTCAGTTCACCAAAAAGTGACAGAGTAAGTTAGTTGGTGTGTGGTCGTTGCTGGGAACATACCTTATTCCAAGAGCAGTGATAAGTAGAAATGTCTTAGAGTAGTTAATAAGATAGTTGTGCAAGTTAGCAGCAACGAACAATGTAGTGTCAATCCGTGAGTAGTCTCACCAAGTTTAGTCTTCATCAGAAGTGTGAAGATAGAATGTAGTTGTGCAAATAGCAGCAACGAACAATTCAGTGACAATTCGTGAGTTAGTCTCACAACATTAGGCTTCATTAGGAGCAAAGAGTGGAAGATACTGTTGCAGTTTAGCAGCGACAACCATTCAAGTGGCAGTAGAGGAAAGAAGTCAATAAGTCAGGCTTTGTGTAGGAGCATGACGTTATAGTGGGGTGTTCAGGCAGCGACACCGAGCAATGTAAGTGGCGCTGAGCGGTACAAATTCGCAGAGTTCCTAGCAACCAAGAAAGGGCTCGATACGAAGTATGACGCTCCAGTAGACAACGTTAGAGGTGAGGTTGAGCGAGACCGACATCGCCAGCTTCGTGATTAGCAATATGGCTGCTATAGGGTGCTAGGGGAGAAATTCCTAGCAACTATTTATTAGAGGCAGGTAGGCGAGGCCAGAGTGGCTTGAGAGAGTGCTGCAGTATACCTCTGCGGTGTTGTAGATAACACAGGAGGATGCCTCAAGGTTAGCAGGCAATGTGAGAGAGGCTGCTAACATACCATTGTCATTGTGAACGTGTTGTGTGAGGTGGACTTTTGAGAACAAAACCTCAGGTGTGTTATTTTTACTTGGTGTTCAGTGAATGCGTTATCGAGCGCTAGCTGTAATTGTCTGTGCCTAGCTAAGAACGACCCCTGGAAGGGGCCAGCACGCTGGTCTGCAGATAACCAACAGTCGTAACACGAAACAGTGCGGAGTACTAAGTTAGGCGATCACCCGGCCAAGGGTGCCACACAAGGGCAGAGTTCCAACGAGACGACAGTACCGAGCAGTAACCATCGAGCACAGGCCGACGATGACTCGACTTATCAATCAACACGGGTCATTAAGACGCAAGTCGTCGCGACACGTTGGCCGTGATACAGTGAAGCGATGTCCCCGTCAACTCATCAAGGCAGTTAGGGGAGTTCAGACACCATCAAATGCCAGTTGAGATCAGCTGGTCTCTATGTGTTGTGAAATCGGCTGCTATAACAAAAATCAAAGTGATCACTTGCTCTGTTGTTCAAGAACATAGTACACTAAGTTTTAATTCATGTTTCTTCAAGATATCACGAAGAGTGACCTATTTAGTGTTGCACACTATTTCCCGTGAGTAAATAGTGAAACTTGCGTTGAATAAGAGGTCGAGGAGAAAAGCAGGAAACAAATGGCGGCTATGATGGGTATATCAATCAGCATCCAAATGAGCACCTCTGATCAAACTGCTTGCAGAGACACAATTATTATCCAAGAATTTGACTTAAGTTACCTCCAAACACACAAGATAGGTACAATTATACATGTAAGAGGTTAAGGCATAGAAATGCAAATGAATGCATTAAGATGCGAAACTGCAGTAAAGCTAAATGCGAGGGAGAATTGAAAAAAAAAATAGAAAAAAATGGTATGGTAAAAGTTTTACGTGATTAGTAGACGACACAGATTTGAACGACGTTTCGGCTCAATGGGCCTTCAGTAAGAACAAACAAACAACACGCACACACAGATATGTAAGTAAATAAAACTAATCCTACATAGCTAACTAGTAACGAAACATCCAAAACAAAATAATCGAAACTCGTTAAAGAAAAGAAAAATGACTTAATGGTAATAAAATACATATCTGTGTGTGCGTGTTGTTTGTTTGTTCCTACTGAAGGTCTATTGAGCCGAAACGTCGTTCAAATCTGTGTCGTCTACTAATCACGTAAAGCTTTTACCATACCATTTTTTCTATTTTTTTGTTCAATTCTCCTACAATTATACGTGACTGAAGTTGTTATTGATTGTGCTGGGCCTCTTTTATTTATTATATTGCTAATACTAAAATTAATATTATAATTATTATTACTATTGTTATTATTAATATTATTATTAATCCTCTCAACATATCTCGTGACGGTTCTGGCCATCTCCAGCTCTCTATCAAACATCACGCTGGCAACTTTTACTGTGTGCCACTTCAGTAGTATTCTCGAATGATCCCTATTCATTTTACTTTTCTTGGAATTAAGAATCCAGATTGTGGTTGGTGTAGGCGCCTTCTATAAACTGGTGAGACTCCATTCCCATAAATATTGGCCGATACTCATGCAAATAATCATGTATCCAATCCCCAGCTATCTCTTAGTAATTTTGCTATTTGGTCGAGCTAATAGAAACTTCCATTTCTAGTTCCTCTCTAGACTATCTTGTTTAAACGTTTTAAAAAAACATAGCTATTTTACAGTTTTGATTAATTAATTAATTTTTATGCGTGTAATCAATGTGGTCAATCACAACTAAACATAAAAGAAAATGTGTCACCACAGAGACGAGTTACTGAGAAAAGCGCTTGGAGTGAGCAGAAAAGACAGAATCAAAAATGGTATTATAACAGGCAGAGTGGGCATTGAATCAATCCAAAGCTACATATACTCGTAGAAACAACAATTAAACTGGTTAAACAATTAAACTGGTTAAACCATTAAACTGGTTAAACTGTTAAATTAAAATTAGAAACAACAAAAAAGACTGGTTTGCTTTTCTAGAAAGAATGTAGTGGGATGACTTACTATTGCCGCCAAGCAACAGAATTGTGTATATCTCTCGATACCCGAACGGGTTCAAGAGTCGAAAGAAAGAAAGAAAGAAAGAAAGAAAGAAAGAAAAGAAAGAAGAAAGAAAGAAAGAAAGAAAAAAGAAAGAAAGAAAGAAAGAAAGAAAAAAGAAAGAAAGAAAGAAAGAAAGAAAGAAAGAAAGAAAGAAAGAAAGAAAGAAAGAAAGAAAGAAAAAAGAAAGAAAGAACCAAAAAAGCTAACCATAAGAAAATATGAGAGGTTCGAATAAAAAAAAAAGAATGAATGCCAACAATTAATGAATCTTTACTCGAATATAAGTGCATATAAATAGTTTTCTGTTCTATAAGTTTTCTAGACAGAACACGTTCGTCGTAGTCACCAGAATAAAACATAATTTAAACATAAATTTTTTATGCAATTCTCCATGTAAAAACCTTAGTGGAGTCAATACCGAATCTACGAGAACGAACCATTTCAATTTAATTCTGAACCTTTGGTCCTGTAAGTATTATGCCAAAGGCTTATCAATAATCAATTGTAGCTTGGTCTAGCAGAGATCCAAGCAAGAACCGACATTCTATTTTAAGACGTACACCTGGAATTACTTCCAATCACTTATCTGATTTCACCTTTCTTGATAATTCTCGAGGCATATTCGGACCAATAACTTTTCACACCCATATCTTATCTGAATCAACCAATGTGTATTTTATTTAAGGTTGTTGTCAGATTGATTTCACATTAACAAACTTCAAAACGAATGGCTACATAACTTTTAATTGAAATTATTGACGCTGAAATAAATTGGCCAAGTTAAGCCTAAAGTACACCATGCAAATTCAGCTATTGCACGAGCATTTCTACTCAAAGGCCAAGCTATCAGAGTGAGTAAAATAAACTACGGCTATTGATTTTTTTAATGCTGAAACTAGTTCTCAATTGCTTAATATTGATTATTTATGCATTTTTTCTAGATCTATCCCAGCGAATATTTATATACATATTAATATTTTCTCTCTACGTGAGTATTATTTTAGGAACTTTCCAAGAAAGCATGACTGCCGATGTGAACAATAGACAAAAGTAATATTCACCAAAACTCAGCTCCTCGGGACATCGATACCAACCAAATAAAACAAACAACAAGAAGGCAACAAAGAAACTGCAAGTGATAATTTATTTAAAATTGTTTTTCCAATTAGGCTTTATTGTTTGAAGATCTCTCCATGAAAGCATTGTTTAAACACATTTCCTGAAAGTACTATCTTTCCAAGTGATTATTTCACAAGAATAAGTGTTATAAACGTAGATTCAAGATCTTTACAAGTGATTATTTCACAAGAATAAGTGTTATAAACGTAGATTCAAGATCTTTACAAGTGATTATTTCACAAGAATAAGTGTTATAAACGTAGATTCAAGATCTTTCCAAGTGATTATTTCACAAGTTTAAGTGTTATAAACGTAGATTCAAAATCTTTCCAAGTGATTATTTCACAAGAATAAGTGTTATAAACGTAGATTCAAGATCTTTCCAAGTGATTATTTCACAAGATTAAGTGTTATAAACGTAGATTCAAGATCTTTCCAAGTGATTATTTCACAAGAATAAGTGTTATAAACGTAGATTCAAGATCTTTCCAAGTGATTATTTCACAAGTATAAGTGTTATAAACGTAGATTCAAGATCTTTACAAGTGATTATTTCACAAGAATAAGTGTTATAAACGTAGATTCAAGATCTTTCCAAGTGATTATTTCACAAGAATAAGTGTTATAAACGTAGATTCAAGATCTTTCCAAGTGATTATTTCACAAGAATAAGTGTTATAAACGTAGATTCAAGATCTTTCCAAGTGATTATTTCACAAGAATAAGTGTTATAAACGTAGATTCAAGATCTTTCCAAGTGATTATTTCACAAGTATAAGTGTTATAAACGTAGATTCAAGATCTTTCCAAGTGATTATTTCACAAGTATAAGTGTTATGCACCGCTTCAAATCAGCGGTTTTTTTATTTTCCCAAGAAAGTAATAGCAAGTAATTATTTCCAAGAGACCATTTGTTGATTGTTTTACTATATTTTCACATAAATTAAAGTTTCGGAGCATTTTTAAATTAGCTTTGCTCTCACGGTAAGCAGTGAGAAACTATCAAATCGGATCTGAAATAGTCTCAGAATCAAAGGTGGGATGTTTGCGATCTTCAAAATTCTGTCACTTGCTTGTTATAATAGAATTCTACGACACACCGTGTTTCTTCCCTTAATCATTTCCCCCGATTCCTGTTTTGATTGCTGTTTTCGCAGTTTAATGGGAAAATCTGGCTGCAGATATTAGCACATCATCATCATCATCATCATCGTGTGCCATACCGGTTGGCATAGGTGATCATGTCCCTCCACAATCTTCTATCTACAGTGCATCGTATCAGTTCTGTTGTTGACAGTTTTCCATGCCATGACACCAAACTATCCAGTATTATCTCTCTTTGTCGTCTGAGATCTCTCTTTCCTTTTATTTTGCCAGTTGTAACCAAACATTCCAACTTTCCTCTTCTTATGATGTGCCCGAAAAATGTTGATTGCTTCTTTCTGATGTTTTTTAAGAGCTCCCTTTTTGTGTTGGCCTCTTTGTGAACTTCCTCATTGGTCTTTTTAGCTGTCCAGGGAACTTTCAACATTCTTCTGAGGAATCCCATCTCTGTGGCCTCTAATCGTCTTTTCATTTGTTTGTCTACTGTCCATGATTCGCTTCCATGGGTCAGAATTGGTTCTATATAGCACCGATGTACTCTCTTTCTCATTTTTATTGACATAGATTTGTTGCATAAGATATTTTTCATTTTTTGAAATGATATTTTGGCCTGAGCTATTCTGCTTTTTATTTCTGTGGTGCATCTCCCATCTGATGTTATTATTGTGCCCAAGTATTTGAAACGTTGCACTTGTTTCAGATTTGTCTCTTTTATTTTCATGTGCATGATGGTGGTGATTGTTTCTTCGATATAACCATTACTTCTGTCTTCTTACTATTCAGACTGAGACCTTTCTTGTTGCATTTTTTTACTATTATGTCTATCATTTCTTGTAGTTCATTCTCTGTCTCTGCTATTAAGACTGTGTCATCCGCATATCTCAAATTATTTATGTTGTAACCGTTGACTTCAATTCCTTTTTTGTCTACTATTGATCTCATAATATATTCGCTGTAAAGTGAAAACAAATCCGGTGACAGAACACAGCCTTGTCTGACTCCTTGTTTTATATATTGGAATTGTCCTGTTTGGTTGTTAATTCGAATAGCTGCTGTTTGTTGCCAATACATGTTTTTTATGATTCGCAGATCCTTGCCATCAATGTTTAATTTCTCCAACATTTTGAATATTAGCACAAGGAGAACATTTTTTTTTTCAAATGGTAAAGCAACTTTCGAGGCAGTGCTGATATCAAATTCAAAAGACAAAAGGCGCAGGAGAAAGGAGATGATGCCAGACACTACGAATACATCTTGTTCATTCTGCGAATGGATCTGTCTGTACAAAATTGACAATTTCAGCCACCAGAGAAGCTGTTCAGCAGAGCAGCATCCAGCATGAGACACTAATATTTTTTACCAAACTACTGACTTATCATGAATGCTTGCTACCAACCGTCAATCAAGACGCCAAATGCCATATATATTTTATTTCGCAGTTTCCGTTACTTTCAATAAAGTAATCGGTGGTTCTCGATGTGATGTAAAATCTCTACATCTGTTCCGTTCCTAACGCCTGTGTCATATATGCCGCTACATGTTATTATATTGTCAAGGTAGACGTGATTTCTTTTTGTTGCTGTGCTAGGGTATCTGCGTTTAACTTTAATTGCATATGTCATCTCTACTCTTTTCTTTATTATAGTTCTTATGTTCACATACTTTCTTTCGCCTCTGATGTCTTTCAGCGTCACAAAGTGTTCGGGATAACGATTGGTACGATATCCCATTTATGGGTTTCAACATGACGTCAGCCGTTTCATTATTTCAACGCTTTCAAGATCTGCCTCCCCACCTTCTTGTTGCTTCCGAATGTTAACGATTTCTGAGGGAGAGAAGATGATATCTAGTTCTGATCGTTTTACGTGTCCAGTCTTCTTGTTACTGTTATTTCTTTGTATGGTCCAAAACTAGTGTTATCTACAATTCATTTTGTCACTTTCGATTCTGTCTCTTCTTGTCACTTTCAGATTTCTCAAGGATCTCATCTGCATTGTACTATTCTTGTTGTTGTTTTTTTTTTTATAATAATTGTTATCAGTGAGAGTTTTTAGTCAGAACAGTGCGGAGCGCGTTCAGAAAAATAATTAGGATGTTGACGCTCATGAGACAGACCTACTTTATGAGTAACTGAATACAAGAATTGCCGCCAGTTTGTGTTTTTGTTGTCATGGCCTCTGGCAGTGATAACATTAATGTAAGTGTATCAGATCCAGCATACGATTATATAGTTTAATGGAGAGGGATAATACAGTATCTGCAAAATTAATTTTAGAAAAAGAAGCACTGGTTTTCAATAAAACATAATTATCATGATCTGTGAATGTTGCTCATGTTAATGTAGAACCACGTGACCAACCGTATAGGAGAATCAATTCAGTAGAAGAGGTATGTTTACAGTCGTCCTAAATGTTTGTGTGCAACGCAAGTATTCAGCCCCACACTATCCGGGAGATACTTGTCTTAATAGGAAAAATACAGATACACAATTTATTCTCCAGTTGTGATCGTAGCCCTGTGCTATAGTCACGAGAACACCTGCGTGAAAGGCATCGCCAATGATGTTTTTTAGCTAGCCGAGTTGGCAGTGCCCCCAAGCGTTTAGCTTTTCGTGGCAAGGCGCTGTGCCAAGAAGTACGGGTTCTATCCTGCTTCGGTCCATATATTGTTCTTTGTTTTTCTTCTGTTCTTAATTATTTGTTATTTTTTCGAGTTCTGTAAACATACGCCTTCCTCTGAACCGATTCCCTGATTATCGTCTCGGAAGTTTTCCTCTATACAAATAATCATTTATTATAATGTGTCTCCAACCATATAGGACTCGATTATATATATTTCACTGCTGTCGTTATGTGTCCAGTAAAATAATAATTGCCCAGATTTATATAAAAGTGGGATTGCAAATTTGATTCAAATACTGACTAAAACAATTTTTACAAATTATGGTAACTTCACGTGAATAACACTATCCAAATATACTGTAACCGAATTGTTAATCATCATCATCATGTGCCATACCGGTTGTCGTAGGTGATCATGTCCCTCCACAATCTTCTATCTACAGTGCATCGTATCAGTTCTGTTGTTGACTGTTTTCCATGCCATGACACCAAGCTATCCAGTATTTTCTCTCTTTGTCGCCCGCGATCTCTCTTTCCTTTTATTTTGCCAGTTGTAACCAAGTATTCCAACTTTCCTCTTCTCATGATGTGCCCGAAAAATGTTGATTGCTTCTTTCTGATGTTTTTTAAGAGCCCCCTTTTTGTGTTGGCCTCTTTGAGAACTTCCTCATTGGTCTTTTTAGCTGTCCAGGGAACTTTCAACATTCTTCTGAGAAATCACATCTCTGTAGCCTCTAATCGTCTTTTCCTTTGTTTGTCTACTGTCCATGATTCGCTTCAATAGGTCAGAATTGGTTCTATATAGCAATGATGAACTCTTTTTGTCATTTCTATTGACATAGATTTGTTATTAGACTTGTTTTTCCCTGTAAAATAAACAGGGCTGTTTGCGGATGATTCATGTCATAGATTCATTTATCTTAGAACGACGTCACAAAAGTAAGAGGTATGTGCTTGAGGTAATCAGTTATTCTTCTATCATTATTATCATTGTGTTTTCAGTTCGTGGCTGTGCGATGTCAATCAATGGCATTGAAGCGGCGCAGTTCACATTCAATACACACCGATCGATCCATCTGGTTAGCACATTCTACTTTGCAATTGAATTTTGGTACAAATCCAACGCCAATATTTCCGAACTCATAATTTGTGTAAGTATAAATAAATAAATAAATATATATATATATGTGTATATATATATATATATATATATATATATATATATATATGTATGTGTATGTGTGTGTATGTGTGTGTGCGTGCGTGCGTGTGTGTGTGTGTGTGTGTAAAGATACCAAATAGCTTAAGAGAACGACTTAACAGGTCAACAACGAAAATGATAAATAACTGTCTAGTTCAAAGTTGTGGAGAGACATGATCACCTACGCCAGCAGGCATGGTACTTGATGATGATGATGATATATATATATATACCATATTTATATATATATATATATATATATATATATATATATATATATATATATATATATATATAAATGGCCGCGTCAAAAAAACACAGCGGGGTGGAAAGAACAGTATTGGGAGAAATGGTTCCTCGGCGACGCATCAGGGGCAGCCTAAGAAGAAGGTGGTTTAAAGACATCAAGGTGACCTTGAACATTATAACAGAAGAAGTAGAGGATCTAGTTAGAGATAGAGATTCTTTAAGGATGACTCTGGTGAGTGCAACAACGTTCTGAAAAGGGCATGCTACTGATGATGATGATGATGATGATGATGATATATATGTAAACTAAGAAAATGAATGGTTTGGGATGAAGAAAGTGATATAATGAAATACTGAATTAATATTATGTGGTATGTAAACATTACAGAGACAAGCTTAACATAATTTGAATTAGTAACGTCAATAACTGGATTCAGAAATCAATAACCAATCAATAACTAATCAATAACCAATCAATAACTAATCAATAACATTTGGGTAAGATATATTAAAATGGGCCACCCTCTATATGGAAATAAAGATAACACTTGATATAATATTATTTCCCCTTCTGTCGTGTACACTACGACAACTCTTCATCGTTCGTCCTTAAAATGGAGGTCAAGGAGCCAGAAAACAACTAGCTGAAATTGCCAGCCAATCATAGCTGATAGTTTGCGCATGGATCGGTGAAACAGAAACATCTAGAACCTACTCCACCTCTTCGTGGTGCCTCTAGTAATATACTGACCAGTCTAGTCCAGTCAAATAAGTAGAGATAAAAAAGGAAGGCAACCCGGTACTCAAAAATGTCGTACTGAAGTCGGATGTGTTGGGTCTAAAAGGGAAAATATCACAGTTCTGCTGCAAACCACAACACAGCGTATACACGCCCACTTCACGTCCTTTAAGGGCGGATGACGAAGAGATGTGTTTTCTTAATCATCGGGTAAACGTAATCAGCAAGCAAGTAGCCTTTAGGTAAACGTTAGGTGGGCATATATCACCATCATCATCAAGTACCGGGCCTACTGGCGTAGGTGATCATGTCTCTCCACAACTTTTGATCTCGGCAGCTATTTATCATTTTTGTTTTTGATCTTCTGCCAAACCATTCTCTTAAGCTGTCTGTTATTTTTTCTCTTTGCTTCCCTTTATCTCTTCGTCCCTCAATTTTTCCAGTTGTTACAA
This sequence comes from Megaustenia siamemsis, assembly GCA_032433765.1. NCBI lineage: Eukaryota > Metazoa > Mollusca > Gastropoda > Stylommatophora > Ariophantidae > Megaustenia > Megaustenia siamemsis. The sequence goes on along the minus strand of JAVIAB010000092.1, from coordinate 174,417,315 downwards.
TATATTCCAGTTGTTCTCTTCTCATTACATGGCCAAAAAATGATGGTATATGATGCAAAAATTAGGGCATATATAGGTTGTGTTATAAAAATAAAGAACGTTCCCTCCACTCCTCTAAGGCGCATGGTAAGTGCCCACATTTGTTTTCAAAAACCAGTTGCATAATTTTTAATGAGTGATGTGGTTTGCTGCAAAACTCGGCCTGATACATTCGACTTCAGCATTTCGTTTTTTAGCATCGAGTTACCTTTCTTCTCTTATTCCTGGTTGGTCTGTTCCCAGGGGCACCACTGAGAGATAGAGTAGCGTCTAGATCAGCTCTGTTCTCTGTTGAACGTGACGCAAGAGGTCGGCTGCGAGTCGCTACAATGACGTTATATAATTGTAGAAAAAAATAGTAAGCTATTTATCGTATCATCACCATCGAGTGCCGTCTCCGCATCGAAGGTTGGCTACCATGGAGCGCCATTCCGCTTGACCTGTTGCTTTTATGGTGCAGGTTGTCATAGGCTGACTTGTCCATCTTTTGATGTTACTCGTCCATGATTTCTTTTCATTTTCCATTCAATTGTTCCTATTCTTCTATAAATCCACATTTCAACGGTTTCAATTTTCTGTTCTATTTTTTTGTCTAAAGTCCATGTTTCTGCATCTTACAGGAATGTTGAGAAGAGATAATATTTTGCTTTTCTTAATTTTAGCTCAGGTGTTATTTGTTTTGATGTTAGTATATTTTACTTGACATTAAAATTACATTTTGCCATTTCTATTCTTTTGTTTATTTCAGTTGTCATTTTCCATCACTGGTTGGTATGTCCAATGTAGTTGTAGCTCTTAACTGTCTCCAGGTCTGTTCCTTCAACTTTGTAGCTACTTGTATATTTTATGTATTTTCTTTGTTTATGACCATAGTTTTAGTCTTTTCGATATTCATATCTAGACCATATTTTTTGCTTGTCATGCTTATTTTACTAAGTAATTGCTGTAGATCTGAAGGATTTTCTGCTAGTAGTACAGTATCATCCGCATATCTTAGGTTATTGATTATCTTTTCATTAAAGTTTAGGCCTGGCACCTCTGTGATATTTTAAAAGATTTTCTCAGGTATAGATTGAACAAGCTTGGTGTTAGGATGCATCCCAGTCTTACTCCTTTTTTCTTATATCAATGGGTGCAGAGTTCTCTTTGCTATTGAGTTATTATCAGGTCATCATCATTGCACTCTGAATATGTCCATAGGTGCTCAGATTCCCTCCTCAGCAAGTCTCGAAGTGTCCAGCGACTGACAACTCCAGTTCTGTGTTGGTTGATTAGTCTTCTTGCACGTCCACTAAGTTTCTCGTTTCTGGCTGTGCCCATCTTAACTCCCATCTCTTTCATCCGAAGGAGTGACGTGGACTCATGGTTGTCAAAGTCCTGTGTCCTTCCCACTTCCCGGAGGGCATTGATGAGGTCCGCCCGATCTATTGGTTGACCGTCCTCAACAATAGCGCAGCTAGCCAACCTGTCCGCTCTTTCATTTCCCCGTACTCCCGTATGTCCTGGGACGTAGACAAAGATGACCTTACGTATTTTTGACTTCTGCAAAGACTCTACCCATTGCATACGTACAGATCCCGCCCCCACTTTTCTTATCATGCTCATCTAATCACTTTATATACAGGCGTGGGTGTAGTCTTGTGCCTTTTTGTTTTATTCTCTTTGTTATATTTCATTATTACTATTTGCACCCAAACATACACATTAGTCATATGTTTGTGTCATCTAGACGTAGACCTTTTAGGCAGTCTATAAGTTGGTGTATTCTATCAAAAGCGTTGGTGTTCTCTATGAAGCAGGCATATATTGGTTTATTTACTTCTGTTTACTTTTCGATTAATGTCCTCATGCAGAGTGTGGCTTCTTTTGTCCCACTGTTTTTCCTAAATCCAAATTTGTGTTCTTCTAATTTCATAATGATATAATTCTGAATCCTTCCTTGTATAACGTTTAGCAAGATTGTTGTTATATTGCTCATTAGGCTTATTGTTCTAAAATCACCCAATTCAACTGCACCATTTTTTAGGCAATGCGGTGAAAGTTTATGTTTTTAGGTCATCTGGTATGTATCCTGTATGGTATATATATATATATATATATATATATATATATATATATATATATATCATTGCATATATCTGTGATCATTTCAATGCCAAAATCCTCTAGTGCCTTTATCATCTCTATCTGTATGTTGTAAGGCCCTTTCCTTTTTTTCATTGTTTGTATAGTTTTTTCCACTTAAGATTTTAAGATTGTATAGTTTTTACGTACTTTTTATAATTGGTTTCTTTTCCCTTTTGTCATAAAATAATTATGTTACTTAGTCCTGCCATGTATTGATTATATCTTTGTTGTTTATTATCATTTTCCGTCCTTTTTTCAATACATACACTTTCTGTGGCTTTTAAAATTTTACTTATCCTTCTCTTTATTTCTGTGTTAATCCCTCTTACATCTTATTTATTGTATACGCACATTTATAACAGATTTCACAATTTTTGTTTGAAACTGCAACCAATCTAACTAGTCTAAAATTTACCAACTGTTGCCGTGAACAAACTTCAATGAAAACAAGGACAGATGTAAGACTATCAACATATACATAATTATTGTGACATTAATATTTAACTTTAAAGCGTCCTCAATTATTAAAAGGTTTGATATTTATTCAATGCATTATTGTATTGTATTGTATTGTATTGTATTGTATTGTATTGTTTGTATTGTATTGTATTGTTTGTATTGTATTGTATTGTATTGTATTGTATTGCATTGTATTGTATTGTTTTGTATTGAATTGTATTGTATTCTATTCTATTCTATTGCATCTTCGTGGATACATTATCTTTGAAGGCCACGAGAAGAGCGTCCAAGCTGATACCTACCGTACGGATATAATGAAATAACTCAAAATTGTCTTTGTACAGTTTTTGCTGAAAAAACAAGACAGATCAAAATAGTCTTGTACAGCTTTTGCTGAAAAAACAAGACAGATCAAAATAGTCGTGTACAGCTTTTGCTGAAAAAACAAGACAGATCAAAATAGTCTTGTACAGCTTTTGCTGAAAAAACAAGACAGATCAAAATAACGTTTCAGCTCTCAATGATTACTAACTGGATGCAAGCATATTTTCTTTACTTCGTTATTTTTAACTGACTATTTATGATATTTGTTTGTTATTGTCCAATTAATATTTGTATCCTTCCTACAATCTAATAAATATATTATTTAAATATTTCTGTATAAGCACTAAATTAAGGCATGGCACGTATCCTTTTATCTCTTTTAATATGAAGTGTGTAATTTTGTCCTTGGCAGTATAGTGGCTAAATTGGAAATAATTAAAAGATATCTCACCCCATGTTTTAAGTGATATTATATATTTCTTCTTCTTTCCTTCTTTATTTGTCTTTCAGTGTCGATTAAAATATATGTTGCGGTATTTTGCTCTTCTGTTCAACACTGCTGCTGTTATTTCCTAGTGTTTCTATCCATCGATCCATCTTTTTCGTGGTTGGACCGTGGGTCTGGTGTTCTCGCAACGTTTATTGATGGCTCGTTGTGTTGTATTTTGATCTTTCTGCTTAGTCACGTAAACACAAACTATTTTATCTGTTGTTTCTTTATATATTCTATGGCGGGGGCTATTCCTAGCTTTTTTCTCAGTTCTTCATTTCTGATCTTATCTCTCAGACTGTTTCCTGTCATTCGTCTAACATATTTCATTTCTGTATAGGTTATTTTTCTTATTGTTCTTGCATCTAGGTTCCAGGTCTGGCATTGGTAGCACAACGTTGGGATGAAGATTGTATTGTATAGTGCTCGTTTTGCCTCCAGAGTTATTTCCTTGTTGGACAATAGTGGTGATAACTGTCCAATGATTTGACAAGCTTTGTTGAATCTTGAGTCTATTTCTGCTGTTTGCGAATTGTCGTTTGTCACTAGACTTCCTAGGTATTTAAATTCCTCCACTTGTTTTAGTTGTCTATCGTCTATTTTTATGTATATATTCTGTTTCTCTTTTGCGATATTCATGTCTTATGTTTGGTGATATTGATTTTCATGTCGTATTTTGTGCCTGTGCTGTTGAGTCTATTTAGGTGTATTTGTAGATCTATTTTTCCATGTTTTAGAGCCTGATCGTCTGCAAATAGAAGCTCGTTGATTCTTCTCTATTTCTGATGGGTTGGTTAACTTGCATATATAGTCCATGTATGTAATAAACAGTAGAGTGGGGGGGGGGCGGGATAGTACACATCCTTTTCTTACACCTGATCTAACTTCGAAATGCTCTGTGTAACCTTCTGCTGTTCTGACTGTGCAGCTGATTTTGAGTGTGTTGAGTCGTCTTTTCTGCTAACTATTTTAAGGTGAAGAGAGCGTCAGTACATCCACAGTTTTTTGTTTTTTTTTCGGAGCCCCGTTTGAAAATCGCTTAACTGTAGTTCTATTATTGGTCTCAGCCTTTTTTTTCACAACTTTAGCGTATAATTTTCCTACATGGCTGAGAAACGATATACCTCTATATTGATTGCAGTCTTTCTTGCTACATTTTTTTCTCCATATTGGTACGATGATTGCCTGTTGCCAGTCTTCTGTGGCTTTTTGTTGGTTCCATGTTGCATTGAATATTCTGTGCAGCCATGTAACTCCTGTTTCTCCTGTTGCTGCTATTATTTCTACTGGTATGTTATCTAACCCCGGGGCTCTATTTTTTGGGGCATATTTGATTACTTCTTCGAGTCCTCTTTCATGAGGTCGGGTTCAGTATTTTTGCATTCTTGCGTGGTTTTTGTTGTTTTTGGTTTTGGTGCTATGTTTAATAGGTCTTCAAAATATTCTTTCCATCTCTGTTGCATGTGTGGTTATTTGGTATTGGTTGTCCGTCTTTGTCATTTATGTGCTCATTTGGATCGCGGTTTATATTTCTCGCTCTTGTTGCTTTTACTGCTTTGTAGAATTCTCTTGTTGCTGTCTTGAAGTCCCTGCTCATATTTCGTCAAAATTCGGTCCTTTTGTTTTGCTTAGCTTTTTTGATAAAAATTTTTACTTTTTTCCGAACTAAAGCATATTTTTCATATTCTTCTTGGTTTTTATTCTATCTTCAATTTTTAAATAGTTTCCTCTTTTCTTTAATTGCTTCTCTAATTTTTTCGTTCCACCACGGGCTGCTCTTTTTCCCTTCTTTTGTCCTTAGCTTCGTTCTACAAACTGTTTTAGAGATGTTGGTTACTGTTTCCTTAAACTGTTTCCACTCTTTTTCTACTGTGCTTACGTTAGGGAGTTTCTTGAGTTCCTTTGTTAGTTTTTCTTCTAGGGTTTTCCTTGATTCTTGATCTTTTAATTGGTTTGTTTTATTATGTTGTCTTTTCATTCTTTCGTTTGATTGTGTATCTTCTCTTTGTTTTTGGCTGAGTGTAATCATAACCATTTTGTGGTCCATGTCGTTTGTGATATTATGGATAGCTCTGCCGCTGTCGGTTACTCTTTTTTTCTTCTGTTTTCTTGTTATCATTATTATTATTATTATAATTATTATTATATATTTATATATATACATATATATATATATATATATATATATATGCCTGTTTATATGTTGTAGACGTCTTGTGCAAAAATTATATGTCAATAGAAATGAGAAAGAGAGTTCATCGGTACTATATAGAACCAATTCTGACCTATGGAAGCGAATCATGGACAGTAGACAAACAAATGATAAGATAATTAGAGACCACGTTGATGTGACTTCTAGAATAATGTTGAAAGTTATCTGGACAGTTAAAAAGACCAATGAGGAAATTCTCAAAGAGGCCAACACAAAAAGGGAACCCCTAAAAACATTAAAAAGAAACAATCAACATTTTTCGGGCACATCATGAAACGTGGAAAGTTGGGGTACTTTGTTACAACTGGCAAAAATACAGGGAAAGAGAGATCGCTGACGACAAAGAGTGAAGATACTAGATAGCTTCGATGTTAGGGTGAGGAAAAGAGTCAACAACAGAATTGATACTATGCACTGCGCATAGAAAGTTGTGGAAGGGCACGATCACCCACGCCAACTAGTATGGCACATGATGATGATATGCTGTCGCTTTTTGGTTATTTGCTTATTTGGTTATGGAAGGCCCGGGTATCACTGCAAACGAATTAAAATCCATAATTGCTCAACCGCCCGTGCCAGAGGAATCATCCGAATCTCATCTCCCAAACAAAGAAAGGTAACTGTAGTCCCCATCATAGCAGTCTCAGCACACGCCAAAAGACATAAGGCGAAACCGTGCAGAAAGTGAACACAGCCAACTGTTCCCTGTCATACGATATCATCATTCATCGAAAGCAATTGGAATATCGAAACATGATCAAAACGGATGAGACACACAGCTCACGGCGTGCACAGAGCACTTAACTCAGTAGCTCCTGCAACAAGCCGGACTTGGAATATGAGGAAACTGCAACAAGGAACACTTTTCATGCATAGCCTTCAATTGTTCCCGCCGCCTATCCACCATACACCGGAAGTTCACGTCCTCTCGAAAATGATGATCGTCATCTCCTAAAAAAATGCAGAGCGCTTGATGACGCCAGGCCATCGCCGTTGAGTCCAATTCCGAACACACAAACACACAGCCAGTTGTCAGACTATCCCCGTCGCACATCAAACAACCGACCGCAAGACTAGCGCGCGGCCGGTCTAGAGTCTAGGGATATACGATGAACCATTATGATGACGTAGCACACAAAAAAGTCGTACACACAATTTCGCTCCCTTTCGATTTCTGATTACTCTAGTAAAAGCAGCCTAAGACGAACAAAACACTGTGCAAATTCCGTAAAGAGATAAAACTACGGCTGACGAAGTAGTTTACATTGATAAGTTACATGGAAATAACTTGCGTCAAGGAATTCCAACAACGGCCATGAACAGCACCAATGTGACGCAAAGCGCAGACCAAGCCTAGACGCTGGAAGGTCACACTCACAACACCCGATTTGTCAAAAAGGGACTGCCGCCGTCGTACAACATCGCTTTAGCGGCGCAGATGTAACAAGAAGATCATCACTCCTACCCTAACGCAGAAAAGTACAACGGAGAACCGAAATCAATCAGATTCCGAATGCACTCACTGCAGCGATCAAGAGAACGTGACCTAGATCCCACCATCTTTATAACGGAAGACTTCTTATTCATAATAAAGTGTAGGCTCTTCCTTGTGTCTTTTTATATATCAATGATCTAAAACGTGAGGATATTCAATTATAGATTTCATGTCACGAATTGTCTTGTGATTTTGAATCGTAAGTTCTTGAGACCCCGTGATATGATCGGTTGAAGTGGCTTTGTGATTTTCAAGTCCCCACCAAGTCGATGTATTTTGTTAATCTAAATGTTCACCGCGAGACTCCCTATCTCAGTAATCTAAACACCCTAGAGTACTTCCGACGGTTATCTGGTTAGCAGGTGAGGGAGGCATTCAATCATTTTTATTTTAGTCAGTACCAAAGTGTTATTATAGTAGCATATTTATTGTCGTTATGTTCCCAGTCTTATATTGCCTTGCAGCGTCGAGTGCAAATGGAACGTTCGTTGTAGCACTCTTTGGTTCACTTCGCAAATGGTGTTTTATGTGGCATTTAATATTTCATGTGGTCGTCTCTTGGGGGATAACCCACTTCTACTGTCGCATATTGACGACAAAGAAAGAAGATACTAGACAGCCTGATGTTATGGCATGGAAAACGGTCAACAATAGAATTGATAAGATGCACTGTGGATAGAAAATTACTCCAATGTTACGTCAGTCTTATTATATGGCTGTGAAACATGGAGAACAACAAAAATGACAACCATGAAGACAAGACCTTCATTAATGAATGCTTACGCAGAATAAAATAATGGAAATGGCAGAAAAAAAATTACTAACATAGAATTATGGAAATATACCAGTCAAACACCAGTGAATAAAGAGATACAGCAAAGACAATGGCGCTGGATAGGACACACACTGCGGGAGCCAACTGAGAGTATTACACAACAGGCCCTTTTTTGGAATCCACAACGAAAAAGAGAAAGTGAAAGATCAAGGTATTCTTGGAGAAGACAGATGGAAGCAGAGATGAAGATGATGGGGAATACATGGAATGATCTTAAAAGATTGGCAAGAAACAGAACGGCTTGGAAAGTGTTTGTTGAAGACCTATGCTCCACATGGAGCTGAAAGGCAGAAGAAGAAGACTGTGGATAGAAAATTGCGGAAGGACATGATCGTCTAAGGCACATGATGATAGTGATTGTTACATTAGGTTAGGACTGCATGTAGTTGACCGGTACTCACTTATTGTTGCCTAGGCAGTTTTTCCTTCTTGACGAGGCCCGATCCGTCCAACCGTGGACTTTGTTCAGTTGTATTAGACCGCAATAGCCGTGACCAAATTGTGAAAACTACTTACTCTGTATGCACTATATGCTGATCACGTGACATGTTCCAAATTGTTGGCATTGGATTTAGTCCCAGGACTGGTGTTACTCCTACTCTTGTTACATTTATTCATGTCTTATTTTGTTTCTAATTTTGATGTTCTTATTCTTCGAAGACTTCTCTTTTCGGTATTTTGACTCTTCCATTTTTGTGTCCTGCCAACGTCCATGTTTTGTATATTTAATCTTCTTCTTTATCCTTTAACCTTGGGGATCCTTGAGGCACGCTTGGCAGACTTCATCCACTTTCTATTGTGGTCTATATGATTGTTCTTTATGACTCGGCGAAGTCGAGGTATGTCCTTTCTTTGATGTTATCTTCCAATCTCTTTTTCTGTTTACCTCTCCTTCTTCCTCCTTTTACATTTCTTGTTCAGAATGGTCTTCATTGGCCAGAAGATCGAGATACGTGTCCAAACCATTTCACTTTGCGTTTCTTCACTATAATCACAAGATCGTTACGTACTCCGATTATTTGTTTAATCGTTGACCATTTGTTTTTTTTTTTCATTCGTGATATGCTCTAAGTAAGAGATGCATTAAACTTCACGATAACATTTCCTCCAATAATTTGTATTTATTCTCAGCTCAGCTGTAAGTGCCAATGTTTCACAAGCGTATAGGCAAGTTATATCAAAGGTGCGCACCACCTGATTTTAGGGGAAAAAAAGCGATGTTCTTATGTGCCCAAATAGGTTTAAGTCTTGCAAGAGATGTTGTAGTTTGAGCTGTCATCATCATCATCATCATGTACCGTACCGGTTGGCGATCATGTTCTTCCACAATCTTCTATCCACAGTGCATCGTATGAGTTCTGTTGTTTGAGCAATGCTAGGTGATGTTTCAGTTATTGTGCCTTCGTCGTTCACAGTTGATCCTAAGTATTTATGCATATCAACTGTTTCTAGTTCTAGGGCATTGGTAGCCTAGTTGGGAAAACCACCCGACTGGACTACCGACGTTCGGACAACACGCGTTTGATTCCCGCTGGGAGCAGTGTGGGTTGTACTCGTGACTGGCAACAACAACAAAAATACCCCCGTGGTCGAGCCAACCGTTGGCAAAAATGGGAACAAGAGAAGTACTCTGGGAAAGGGAGGAATGCCGCCTCGCATCGTGAGTTTCGACGCTTGAAGCAACACTATCCAGAAGTTTCCGAACACTTCTGGATCGGCGGAAAACATGTTCCACAGGATTGCCCCCCAGTACACAGACCTGAGAAAGACAACGTGGTCCACACCCACCTCCCTGGAAGAGAAACTATATGGGGCAATCGAATCACTTAAACTGATAGCTGACTTCATAAGAGAGTCTGGAATCCTACTCTGATTGAGACTTGATCGCAGAGAGAGAGCACATATGGGTGAAAACTCACGTGCTAAGACGCCGATTCAAGTCTTGTACTTGACTTTTACCTTCTAGTTCAGGTCCTTGATTTTGATTTTTGCAACAAAACCCTAAGGCTATTGGTGATCTATGTTTTTCTCGTCATTGATCTGCATGCCATATTCACCAGATGTTTTACCATGTTGTTGATCAGGTCAGTTATTTCTTGTTCTATTCCTGCTAAACCGTCGACGTCATCAGAAAACCGCAGTTGTTACTAGCTCTGCCACCAATACTGGCGGTACTTCCATGGTATTCTAAAGAATCTGTCATGATTCTGTCTCTGAAGATGTTGAATAAAGTAAGATAAAATAAGCAGCGTTGTCGAACCCCAACTATTGTTCGGAACCCTTCTTTACGGTTCTCGTTGAGAAGTTCATCTCTTGTAGCGTTGTCGTAGAGATTTTCTATGCCGCGAACTATGATGGCAACGAAGTTGTATATCCTCTTGGTCGCCAGCAGGGTTGCATACCAACTTCTGGCAAATGCCTTTTTTAAGTCTATGAACACATGATGTGTGTCTTGTTGCGAGTTGGAGGCATTTCTCGCAGATTTCTAAACATCGAATATCCGTTCTGTTGTACTTACATCTGTGTGAAATCATAGTCATCAGCAATACCATTTTCTGAATGTGATTGTAATTGTATATGTAAAGCATATCGTATTATATATGTAAAACATATCGTATTGTATATGTAAAGCATATCGTATTATATATGTAAAGCATATATATTGTATATGTAAAGCATATCTATTGTATATGTAAAGCATATCGTATTGTATATGTAAAGCATATCTATTGTATATGTAAAGCCTATCGTATTGTATATGTAAAGCATATCATATTGTATATGTAAAACATATCGTATTGTATATGTAAAATTTATCATATTGTATATGTAAAACACATCGTATTGTATATGTACAACTTATCGTATTGCATATGTAAAACTTATCGTATTGTATATGTAAAACTTATCGTATTGTACATGTAAAAAATATAGTATTGTATATGTAAAACATATAGTATTGTATGTGTAAAACTTATAGTATTGTATTTGTAAAACATATAGTATTGTATATGTAAAACATATAGTATTGTATATGTAAAACATATAGTGTTGTATATGTAAAACTTATAGTATTGTATATCTAAAACATATAGTATTGTATATGTAAAACATATAGTATTGTATATGTAAAACATATAGTATTGTATATGTAAAACATATAGTATTGTATATGTAAAACATATAGTATTGTATATGTAAAACTTATAGTATTGTACATTGAATGAATGACGATAGTTCAGCCTTGACTTCAGTATAGTTCTCAGTGACTTCCTCTAACTTTGATAATTGAGATGTATTAAATGTAAGTATTTGGAAACTGGATGATTGCCCACGTGGGAAATCGTTGGGTAATAGTCGTAAATGTATGGATCAATCGTTACTCTATTTCCCAATACAAGGTGTTCACTAAATTGTGGTTAGTTATAATTTTTGTTAACCTGGTTCATCCTTATTTTATTCCTATCTTCTGTCATTTTAAGTTTAGTGGCAGCACGTGATGACTTCAATATAAGCCCTCGTCACGTTTTCAAGTTTTTCCTATTCGGTTTTACCATATTTGAAAAAAAAAAATAATGCTGTATACTCGTGTCATTCAGCTTAAGAGTAATACACTACCAGAGGAATATTGTCATTTGTTTCTGCCTCAGAATTCAGGCAATCCAGCACAATAGTGCCCCCTTACGATGCATTTAACTGTCAATGTGTTTCCGTGCTGCCAAATTATTTTCGCGCGTTTATTTGAAAGAGCGACAATCTTGTACAGCCAATACCTTTCGTATGGGTGAAGTGCCACTCAAGTCTTGTAAAGTTGCCTTACACACAAGCAATTTTCCTCCAGAGAATTTACCTCTTGACTAGCGCAACAAAGAAGGATATAAAGAGCACCTGGTAAAGTTGTTTGAGGTCTGTCTTTACTTCCCCTCTGCAGGGGTCAGTCAGAATATCCCTCCTTTCTTTAATGTGAATCTTTTTACTTCTTCTCTTGGTTGCCTTTCTCCTTTAGCGAATTTATTTGTTCAATGGATTTCAATATAAACGCTCGCTAAGGTTCGTCGATTTACCTTGTTTATGTCTCGTGATTTCAAAATACGTAGACATGCGGCTCTTCTGGTATTTTAATTTTCCCGCGACTTTCATTTCATTCTAGCAAATTTGGGGTATTAATTAACACCCTATTCTATACCTATACGCCAAGAGACTCGTAATATGTTTATAGCTACCCGGTATATGAAATATTATTTGAGATATTATCTGAGTCTTGCTATTTCACACTGATCATAAAACATCAATTTACTGAAGACGCCGATTTTTAAAATTAACTGTTCTTAATCAGACGCAAATGTCCATTAAATTAGTATGCGAATATCTCGCCATGTTCTTATCTTTTAATGTTGCCATAGAATATAATAAATAGATACAATGTTTAATATGTTATGGCTTGTTGTTTATGCTTTCAACAAATGTGAAGAGATTACTTTGGAATATATTAAACTGTATTAAAATGCTGATACAAGTTAAAGTAATAACACTTATTTTAATGCTTCCACTACTGTGAGGTGAACAAATGTGGTATAATGCAATAATGTTCAAGTGTCGTCTTCTTGATAAAGCCATTTCGTGACTGACCTAACCTTTGTATTGATATTTTAACAGTTCTGGGTAGTTTGTGTCTTTTGTTTTTTTTAGTTTGTGTTTTTAATGCTGAAACCAAAAAAAATGTAGTGATTTTGATAATTTTTTTTTAAGATGAAGAGAGATCATACATTTCAAACGGTCTCAATACTTATATTTACGGCCTACTTGAAAGTTTATACACCGTACACCTACATATCTGTCTATGTACTCGTACATATGACTGCTTATCTACCTACCTACCTATATACCCCTTTACATATATGTCAAATTGTCTAACACATCATTCAACTGTTAGTTTACTACATGGCTACTTATCTAACTATGTAACTACTGAACAAACTTATGTCAAGCTAGTTACCTTGTTACTTCGCTGCTCTGATTGTCAACTCCCAAATCTAACTGCCTTTCACAGTTACAATTTACCAATCTATTATCAAACAACCTCGTTTTTTTCATTTGCTACACTTTTGTTTACGTGAGTGTACCATCTTTTGATACAACCTCTAAATACGCATCTCTCTGCTTTTCTGTCTCTCTTCAATAGTTGCCGGATTATCCTCATCGCTCATCGAACAACGGTCCATAAGCGCTCAGATCTCCTCCTCATCAGATCCTGCAGTGTGAAACTTCTTATTCTTTTTCATTCCTTCCTCATTTGCCTTTCAGTGTCGAGGAGAGATACAATTTGCGGTCTTTTGCTCTTATGTTCGCCTCTGCTACTATGTTCCTAATACTTCTAATATTTTGTCAATCCGTCTTTCTAGTGGTCCGCCCTTGGCTCTGGTGTTGTCGCAACGTTTGTTTAAGGCTCGTTGTGTTGTGTTTTGATCACTCCGCTTTTCACTTGGCCAAACCATTTTTTCTGTTATTTATTTATATATAAAAAAGTAAAGTACCCCCGTCATGCCAAGTGGCTTATGTTGTAGGCACAACGCCGCGATGGCTTTTAACGAAGTGGAATCAACAACCAGTTGTCGTCAAACAGAGTAGCAACTTTATTGACATGAAACTGTCGACATCGCTGTACAAAATAGCGATATCATTCACATTTCTTCCACTTATAAAAACCATCAAATTTTTTTTTAGCAGAAGTGGTAGTAGTAGTAGTAGTAGTGAGTGTAGTAGTAGTAGTAGTAGTAGTGAGTGTAGTAGTAGTAGTAGTAGTAGTGAGTGTAGTAGTAGTAGTAATAGTAGTAGTAGTAGTAGTGAGTGTAGTAGTAGTAGTAGTAGAGTGTAGTAGTAGTAGTAGTGAGTGTAGTAGTAGTAGTGAGTGTAGTAGTAGTAGTAGTAGTAGTAGTAGTAGTGAGTGTAGTAGTAGTAGTAGTAGTAGTGAGTGTAGTAGTAGTAGTAGTAGTGAGTGTAGTAGTAGTAGTAGTAGTAGTAGTAGTAGTAGTAGTGAGTGTAGTAGTAGTAGTAGTAGTAGTAGTAGTAGTGAATGTAGTAGTAGTAGTAGTAGTGAGTGTAGTAGTAGTAGTAATAGTAGTGGTAGTAGTGAGTGTAGTAGTAGTAGTAGTAGTAGTAGTAATAGTAGTAGTAGTGGTGAGTGTAGTAGTAGTAGTAGTAGTAGTAGTGAGTGTAGTAGTAGTAGTAGTAGTAGTAGTAGTAGTGAGTGTAGTAGTAATAGTAGTAGTAGTAGTAGTAGTAGTAGTAGTAGTAGTAGTAGTAGTGAGTGTAGTAGTAGTAGTAGTAGTAGTGAGTGTAGTAGTAATAGTAGTAGTAGTAGTGAGTGTAGTAGTAGTAGTAGTAGTGAGTGTAGTAGTAGTAGTAGTAGTAGTAGTAGTAGTGAGTGTAGTAGTAGTAGTAGTAGTAGTAGTAGTAGTAGTAGTAGAAGTAGTAGTAGTAGTGAGTGTAGTAGTAGTAGTATAGTAGTAGTAGTAGTAGAAGTAGTAGTAGTAGTAGTAGTAGTAGTAGTAGTAGTGAGTGTAGTAGTAGTAGTAGTAGAAGTAGTAGTAGTAGTAGTAGTAGTGAGTGTAGTAGTAGTAGTAGTAGTAGTAGTGAGTGTAGTAGTAGTAGTAGTAGTAGTAGTAGTAGTAGTAGTAGTGAGTGTAGTAGTAGTAGTAGTAGTAGTAGTAGTAGAAGTAGTAGTAGTAGTAGTAGTAGTAGTAGTAGTAGTAGTAGTAGTAGTAGTAGTAGTAGTAGTAGTAGTAGTAGTAGTAGTAGTAGTAATAGTAAAAGTAAAACTTTATTAAAGGACTTTTTAAAATTGTATTTATTGTATAAATAGAAAACATTTTAGAAACATTTTGTCTTTGTTTGCCCTCAGAAGGGCATGAAAGTATCATTGAAATTCTAGGTCGTATTCGTACTCGGAGTCGCTGAAGTGGGGTGGCTGGTTACGTTCGTCTTCATCGACACCCCAGTCGTCCTACTCTGTATGGTAGTTTGTGTTTGTCAATCGTTGTTCTTCGTTTTGTGGAAGTTCTTGTGTAGGTTGTGTGTTGTAATTCTGTATTTCTGAGAGTTTCTGTCTTCTAGGTTCATCTTCTGAATCTGTTGATGTGGGCTTTTGTTCTGGACATCTGCTTCTGTGTGTGTTCCTTTGTTTTTTGTTCAATTTTCTTTTGTTTTGAGCTGCGTTTCTTCTTTGTAGGTGGTAGAAATGTGTCGTTGAATGAAACTGCTGCAGTTGTTGTCTTGAGATCGTTGGTCTGCACTGGTTTTATAATGACTGGTTCCTCGACTGTCGTCTGCAATCTCAGGCCTGGCTTCTTAGGGCACCGGTTTTCCCAGTGTGTGTCGAGTCCACAGTGAGAACATCGTGTTCTCCTGCCTGGCAGGGTCACGAAGACCTTGATAGTTTCGGTAATTTTCCCTTTCAGTCTTATTCTGATGTAGTATGGTATCTTCACATCTGGCGTTGGTTTATACCAGAAAGTCCACTTGTCTGCCTGGTAAGTATCTTGTTTCACTTGGGCCTCCTTGTCCCCGGTTATTTCGTATACAATATCCTGTACTTGTTTGTTTTTCAACGTTTGGGGCATCCAGTGGATGCATCTTCTTGACTGCTCTTTCTCTTGATGGCTTATCACTATTGTGACGTTTGGTTCTGTTTGTTTGGTCGTTTTGTCTCCGAAATCCTGGTATTTCTGTTCATGTGTGTCAGGTTTTAGCGTAAAGAACCACTTCCTTGTATCACTGAAGCGGTACACCGTGAGTAATTACGTTGGGCATAACCCCGGCGGGGCCTATGAGGATGCTCGTCATCATGGAAACTGTGATTTTGGAGGCGTCTGGGCCGCTGATATTAGCCATCAATGTGCCTTTCTCGTGCTTCTTGTCTATGTCGATATCATAAGTTGCGAGTTCCCCCTTAGCTGACGGCTTGGGAGGCATCTGAACCTTCTCTTTTCTGGGTCTTTCTTCTGAAGTCTTCTGGACAGCTTGAGTAGTTAGGCTTGTCTTCTTTCCTGCGTTTGGAGTTTTCTTTGGCATGATTCGTCTTCCGTGGGAATTTATCTTATTCTTGTCTGAAATTTGTTTCATCTCTATTTCATTTATTAGATTTCTCTGTCTTGCAACAAATCCTCTGTTTTTTTAAATAATTTTTTTTTTCCAGTTCCTTAGACTCTCATAACATCTTTGTCATTTTTGCCTTTGACTTTTCCTTCTTTTCCTCGTCCGGACATTTTGTGTGACATGACTATGGCAGTTGTTGACCAGCGAGAGAGAGAGAGAGAGAGAGAGAGAGAGAGAGAGAGAGATTTCTCTCGTCCCAACTATTTATACCACCCTCCTATTCACAATCCCAGAATCCTCCCTAACCAATCATTTATAATCTTCTATCCTTTGTCTACAACATGCGTACTCAATACGTCACTCCTAGAACCTTCCAGTTCCCTTCTGTCTTAACCCTTTGACCTTGACCCAATCTTGGTCTGTTTCTAGCATAACTGCCCACATCCGGTGTCCTTCACGTTTCCATGATTTCGGGACAAATAATAAAAAATGAATATTATTATTTTGGGAAACTTCCTAAGCGATAATCAGCGAATCAATTCAGAGGAAGAGGTATGTGTACAGCACTTGGAAAAATTGACAAATAATCAACAACAGAAAAAAATATGGACCAAAGCAGGATCGAACCCGTACTAGTTAGCTGAGTGGCAGTGTTCCCTAGCGTTTGGCTTTTCGTGGCAAGGCGCTGTGCCAATGAGTGCGGGTTGGAACCTACTTTGGTCCATATTTTTTTCTGTTGTTGATTATTTGTCAATTTTTCCGAGTGCTATAAACATACCTCTTCCTCTGAAATAATTCCATGACTTCCCACTGAATACACGCCCTCTTGGCCGTATACCATTGCACCTATCTATAGTCTATTTCTATCATAACTAGTCTCCCCTAAATACTCTCAACATATGCTCTCTAAGCTATTTACCATTACACGTATAAGGAATATGGTGTTAGTGACCATACATTTTACAGACCTTCGGCACATGATTTTTGGGGTAATGTGGTCGGCTTTACGCCCGTGCCGCTTTACTTTCCCAGAAAAAAATCCGGTTATCATTAAAGGCTGGGTGAACCGGAGCCGTCGATTGGGATCGAACCCTTCCTCTTGTCCTTTGTAGTCCAGTTCACTAACCACTGAGCTATCGCGGCTCCCTTTCTTTATATATGGCGGGAATTATACCTAGCTTTTTTCTCAGTTCTTCATTTCTGATCTTGTCTCTCAATCTGTGAAACAACAGAAAAATAAAAACTGGTTCACAAGTTTCCCTTGTTCTCACTGTAGCTCTCTTAAATTTAGGCAACATTCCTCCTAAGTTGAAGACCTGGAAGTTGCTTCATTGAATACCCAGAGCTCTGTTATATTACTTTATGGGAAGCAACAGACCCCATTTTATCTCGGCTGAAAATTGTCCACGGCTATTCGTCATATATTTAATCGTGAAATTATAGATTTTCGACTGCAGTTTGAAACAAAACGTCGAACAAATAGAGATGTCGACGTGAACACAACTAATGAGCTACTGGAACCATCTATAGGAGCATAACCAGTGAGCTACTGGAATCACAAATGCGAACAGAACCAGTGAGCTACTGGAACTATCAATGAGAACACAACCAGTGAGCTACTGGAACCACCAATGAAAACACAACCTGTGAGTTACTGGAGCCATCAATGTGAACACAGTTCGCCATGTGTTGAAGTCTACAACACCTATTGGTTTAACCAGAATGCTGTGATACCAACAGTGAATGATGATCATTGAAAGTTACGTGATCCCCTTAATTCACACAAAACCACAATTATTGAATCCAATGAAATAAGCTGATTACTGAATTAAGTCTTTCTAGTTTCTCAATCTATAAATTTAGAAAAAAAGGTCTTTGATGATCGCCTTGTCTCCTTTCAACATTTTTAATCTTAAAAACTCTCTCGAAAATAAAATTATTTGTTTGAGTCTTTGTGGCGATCAAAACAAACATGCAATCTGTCCGACTCTATGACGCTGATATGTGAAATATACCAACGGATATTATAACCGCAAAGCAACGGATCGGATATGCAAACCACAAAGCACTACTTCACTAACAGATGCGTCCGTTATGCTATAGCTGTGTGTCAGATGGTCATGAATAATAACAAATACAAACTTGTGAAAGAGAACAAAACAACAAGCAATATACAGCTTAAGATGGCCGACAGAAAGTGGAAATTGATAGCAATAATAAGAGTTCAGTTATTAATTCAGGGTGGAATAGAATATTATGGGGGACCGACCACTCTTTGTCAAGTTATTAACCAATAGAAATAAATCAAATGAGTCCATGCTTTGTTCCTGTTATACATCTGTACAGTGTTTACTGAGATTTTATAAATGAAAAATAATTGCTGTATTGAACAGCTGATACTCAATTGTGTCGTTAAGGAGCTTCGATAAGTTTTAGGATTTGGAAATGTATAGGATACCGGCTCAAGTAGTTTCTGTTGGTTTCATTAGCCTGTCACACGTTTAGAGAGAAGCAAAGAGAAGATACCAGACAGCTTAAGAGAATGGCTTGGTAGAAGGTCAACAACTGAAATGGTAAATAATTGTCGAGATCGAAAGTTGTGGAGAGACATGATCACCTACGCCAGCAGGCTAGGTACTTGATGATGATGATGTCGCTCGTTTAGAGAGAACAAAAGAGAAAGCATACCAGACAATTTAAGAGAATGGCTTGGTAGAAGGTCAACAACCGAAATTGTAAATAATTGTCGAGATCGAAAGTTGAGGAGAGACATGATCACCTACGACAGCAGGCATGGTACTTGATGATGATGATGATAATGATGTCGCTCGTTTACTGCGCTTAAAATACACACTTATCTCATCAACAGACATCTCTAGTAATAGCGGTGGTATGATAATATGAAAGTCTAGTTCTAATTGTATAGAATCATGATACAGAACTGTACGGAACGATTAGTCTTCTATTTTTGCTTCCTCCTCACATAAAACTGCAAACATCATTATCATGTGCCATATTGGTTGGCGTTCTTCATCCTATCCTTCCACAAATCTCTGTCCACAATGCATCTATCAGCTCTTGTGTTGACTGTTTGCCATGCCACGACAAGACGCTATCTAGTATCTTATCTCGTTGTCATCCGCGATCTCTTTCCCTGTATTTTGCCAGTTGTGATAAAAAAATTACCATATTTTGTTCTACTCACGATTTTCGTAATAAATGTCGATTGTTACTTTCTGATGTTTTTAGGAACTCTCTTTATGTGCTGACCTGTTTGAGAATTCCCCATACAAACATACTCCATTAATTATTTTTTTTATTAGTGACTCCGCTTTACTGGTATTTTCTATGATTAGATATTATAGTATATATTTATGCTTATTCCTAAAGATAAGTTATCTTGAATCTCAGATATGTTCTTTTTCTTGTCTTGATGGAAGTACATTCTGAAAGCTTTTGTCTGTCCGTCTGTTGGGATTTTCTTTTCATATTCCTTAATGTCTTTTTTCTTGACACGTATTTTTGTATCACTTCATTCTAATAAAACTTCATCAAAGTATGAATGCTTCTTAATGTTCATAAATTGTTCATTATTGTTAAAATTCTTCTTTATTTCCATTTTCGACCCGTATTTTCCAGCACATTTTTAATGTACCTCTGTCTCTCTGAAACACTTATCTGTATACAGATGATTCATATAGGTGACGTCAATGTTCTTTTTTTTAAAATTATATACACAAGGTCATTGTGTCTGACCAATGTCATCAAAATACTCGTATGTGTACGTATGTATATATGTGTGCGTGTATGTGTATGTATGTATGTATATGCATGTATGTATGTATGCATGAATGCTTACATATATATATATATATATATATATATATATATATATATATGAGTGCGTGTGTATAATGTAATATATATAATATGTGTGTGCGTGCGTGCGTGCGTGCGTGCGTGCGTGTGTGTGTGTGTGTGTGTGTGTGTGAGAGAGAAAAAAGAATAAGAGAAATGGGGTAGTTCTGAATCAGCTGAAAAAGAAAAAAACACACACACAATTTGACAACGATATTTGAAATTGTTGGACAAGTGAAGTTTGGACAAAACCCAACTAAAAGCCATCTTGGAAGGGAATGTACAAGGTAGGCGAGGCAGAGGCAAACCAAGAATACAGTGGACTGATAACATCAAAAGATAGACAGGTGAACCTATGACAACGTGCACCATCAAGTCAAGAAACAGATTAAATTGGCTCTCCTTGGTAACCAATCTTCGATGCAGAGACAGAAGTCATGAATGTTGCCAAAAATAAACAGGACATCAACATAACTATAGCTGGCAACCACGTAAAACAAGTAGAGGAATTCAAATACCTAGGAAGTTTAGTGACCTACGACAATTCACAAACAGCAGAGATAGACTCAAGATGCAACAAAGCTTGTCAAATCATTTGACAGTTATCACCACTATTGTCCAACAAGGAAATAACTCTGGAGGCAAAACGAGCACTATACAATACAATCTTCATCCCAACGTTGTGCTACCAATGCTAGACCTGGACCCTAGATGCAAGAACAATAAGAAAAATAACCTCTACAGAGATGAAATGTGTTAGACGAATGACAGGAAACAGTCTGAGAGATAAGATCAGAAATGAAGAACTGAGAAAAAAAGCTAGGAATATCCCCCGCCATAGAATATATAAGGAAACAATAGATAAAATGGTTTAGCAACGTGACAAGGCAGAAAGATCAAAACACAACACAACGAGCCTTCAACAAACGTTGTGAGAACACCAGACCCAAGGATCGACCACGAAAAAGATGGGTCGATGGAATATTAGAAGCACTAGGAAACATAACAGCAGCAGAGGCGAACAGAAGAGAAAAAGACCGCAAATTGTATCTCCCCTCGACGCTGAAAGGCAGCTGAGGAAGGAAAGAAGAAGAAGAAGAAGAAGATGCAGAGACGGCACCCAATGACTGAAT
The DNA here is from genome assembly GCA_032433765.1 of Megaustenia siamemsis. NCBI lineage: Eukaryota > Metazoa > Mollusca > Gastropoda > Stylommatophora > Ariophantidae > Megaustenia > Megaustenia siamemsis. The sequence continues at coordinate 174,396,249 of JAVIAB010000092.1, read as the reverse complement.
TATTTATGTATATATGCACGACTACAGCTTCGACAGTCGTCACCGTTGGAAATTCAATGACTCACATAATTGCAGCAGTGTTGGTACCACTAAACAGTTAAAGGATATATTTTCCCAAACTTTAAAACTGGCTGCAGACTTTACCCACGTGAAATCGCTTCATATTCTCCAATAACAAAGTAGTGACTATCCATTTAAATATTTCCCAGTACACCTTTTCACTATTGCCACCGTGATTCACGTAGAAATCTTAGACACGACTGTCACGTGGGAAAAACATAAACTACACTTGCTCAAAATATTCACATTATGCGAACTCGGTTCCGCCTCGGGATGTTTTCTTTATCAGGCATCTCACCTCCGCAACTTATGGCCAACACTTTATCTGTCATCTATGTCTTTACTTGATGGCCATCTTGCCGTATCCTCTAGGTAATTTATGACAGATTCATATCTTCTGTGCCTTTATTAGAACGCTCATTTTTTCTTTTAAAATCGCATCTATCAAAATCGTATTCGATTCTAACAAAAAAAACAAGCGATGCACTCTTAGTCGTACTTGTTTATTGCTCACGCTCTACTGTTTTGTGTTCATTGATAAGGTTTTATTTTGCTGTTGCGACAGATGTCACTTTCCTTTCTATCTGTAATCGATACTCTTATTACATTAATAATCTTGGTACACTCTAACATTATTTATACATATTTTTATTCTCCGGAGAATTTAACAGTTTCCGTTACACACACACACACTCACACTCACACATATTTATGTAGTATTGTTAATTTTTGTACTAAGTAATAGGAAACTCTTTATACAGAGCTTCGCAGCAGGAGGAAGTCTGATCATCAGAAGTTGAGCATCCGTCGTGCAGGTGTTTCAACCCTTTAACTCCTTGGTACTCTAGTGGAGGTGGGCTTGCCTGGGTCATAACTCCCAGGCGTCGACCTCCTGCTGCATTGAACTTGAAGGCTTTTTCTGCATATAATAACTAAACTTATTCTGAATAAAACGTCAGCATATAATAACTAAACTTATTCTGAATAAGACGTCAGCATATAATAACTAAATTTATTCTTCACAACACTTCTGATCGAATTATATATAGTTATTGCTAATGATAACGCTACTGGTGGGGGGGGGGGGGGAAAGAATAGAGGCACGTGACTCCACGTGGCGAATAGGAAATATGGTGTTGGTAGTCATATTTGTTACCGACATTCAGCACATTATTTGGTGTGTAAGTTTCGTCAGTTTTACACTCGTGCCGCTTTTCTCTAACAAAAAAAGTAAGTTATTTTAAATATTTGTGAATTCTATGTCTTTCTTTACATTAGTTTAGTTTAGTTTAGTTTAGTTTAGTTTAATCAAGAGATATTTTTTTTATTGAACAACGAACAACTCCATAATGTCCATACCCCATCTTCATCTTCTCCATTATGAAGCATGCCCGTCACACACTAGCGAAAGCACTGTAGATGGATTTATATTAGACGCACAAACTCCGTCGCATCGGCGACCTTGACTCCAACCTCATTAACCGCCTCTTACGACACGCGTGCCAGGCGACAGTGGGTCTTTTCTCCCCTCTGTATGGTCAGGTGCCCAGTAGCCACACAGACATTCTTTTCATTCATTCTTCTTCTTTCTTCTTTTCTCATCCTCACTGATACCGAAAAGGTGTCGTGGTTATATCATTTGTCGTTCTTGAGTTGCTCGAACTGTCTGAATTAGTGATTTTCCTTTGTTGTTGCATGTCTTTATCACTGCATCTATATTTCTTCTTATAGGTCTCCGTCTTGGTCTTGTTCCATGCATTCTCGAGAAGAACGCCCTTGATGGTGATTGGTGAGGATTCATTCTGACCAGGTGGCCAAACCATTTAAGTTGTTGTTCTATATATTCTTGGCAGGGTTTTGTTCCTACCATTTTTCTTATGGTTTCAATTGGTATTCTATCTCTTCTTGTGTTGCTTGTTACTTTTCTCAAGCATCGCATCTCACATGTATTGATCTTTCTTAAATGTGATATAGAAGGTGTCCATGTTTGACTTTCATAGCACAAAGATGGTCTATATTCTTCTACGATCTTATTATTTAAAAGTGCAATACAATACATTGGTGTGACATCATAATTGTTTATTTTATAAATGTTTTCATAATTTCTGTTATGACTGACAAACTGTCCAATAGTACACCATCATCAAGTACCTGGCCTGCTGGCGTAGGTGATCATGTCTCTCCACAACTTTCGATCTCGACAATTATTTATCATTTCTCTTGTTGACCTTCTGCCTAGCCATTCTCTTAAGCTGCCTGGTATTTTTTTCATTTTGCGAAAGCACTGTAAAACATTCAGGAAACCTCTATCTCTTCGTCCTTCAATTTTTCCAGTTGTTACAATATATTCTAGTTGTTCTCTTCTCATTACATGGCCAAAAAAATGATGATTGTTTCTTCTTAATTTTGGAAATTAGCTCTCTTTTTGTTTTAACCTCTTTCAGAACATTTTCATTACTATTCTTAGCTGTCCATGGTATTCTCAACATTCTTCTGTAAAACCACATTTCTACAGAATCCACTGATTTTCTTGTCTGTTGTCCTATTGTCCATGATTAGTAGTACAACTACTTACATATCAACTTACAACTGATAAAATACATGTAAAGAGAGATCACGGACGATAAAGAAAGAAAATACTAGATAGTTTGGTGTCATAGCACGGAAAATATTCAACAACAGAATTGATACGATGCATTAGAGAATTCTGGAAGGACATGATCGCCTACGCCAACCGGTATGGCACATAATGACTAACATATCAAGCAAAAGGGTAAAAGGACATATTTACTATCCATGTGCAATGGAATAAATTATCGCGCGAAAACATTATCAAACAGTTGCTGTTACTTGCTTCTTCTATTACCCGGATGTTGCTGCGATAGACCAATGCAGCGATTAAAAAAGGCAGACTTAAAGAGGCTGATAAAATCTTGTGAAGGTAAGTTCAAGGGAATCATCAGAGGGTAGAAGTCAAGTTCTATGTTTATATTTTAATGTTTCGTGTAAAATGTTGTCATGCTTCTGTGGTGTTTCTAGTAAATAACCTTTTTTTTAAGTTATGAGAAGTTGTGGGAGAATTCCGAGGGGCTGTTTTTTCTTCTTCTCAACATGTACCTGTCTATCTGATGCGTGTAGCACAGCAATACAACGTAATCGCTTCACTTGTGCCCTTTCTTGTTATACCCACGTGTGTCGCTAGTGTTTGTGGGAAGGTGCTCATTTCTGCTGTTAGATTTGTTGCTTGCTGGTTTGTGCAGCTGCATGATCTCTACGAGACTGCCTAGTCACCTGATACTGGGCATTATTGCTCTTTCAAAACCTACCGTAGACTTGTAACCACGGTTATTTATGTTTCAATATCTTGACATTAAAAGGAAGAACTTTACTTTTTGTTAATTTATATGTTTGCTACGATGTATGATTACATATATATAAACATATAATATATACACACACACACATATATATATACATATTATCTGCCATTACTTCTCATTCTTTCTCTTGCAGTGTGCCATTATCGGTTTCGTCTCTACAAACTTCTCATTCTTTCTCTTGCAGTGTACCATTATCGGTTTCGTCTCTACAAACTTCTCATTCTATCTCTTGCAGTGTGCCATTATCGGTTTCGTCTCTACAAACTTATCATTCTTTCTCTTGCAGTGTGCCATTATCGGTTTCGTCTCTACAAACTTCTCATTCTTTCTCTTGCAGTGTGCCATTATCGGTTTCGTCTCTACAAACTTCTCATTCTTTCTCTTGCAGTGTGCCATTATCGGTTTCGTCTCTACAAACTTATCATTCTTTCTCTTGCACTGTGCCATTATCGGTTTCGTCTCTACAAACTTCTCATTCTTTCTCTTGCAGTGTGCCATTATCGGTTTCGTCTCTACAAACTTCTCATTCTTTCTCTTGCAGTGTGCCATTATCGGTTTCGTCTCTACAAACTTCTCATTCTTTCTCTTGCAGTGTGCCATTATCGGTTTCGTCTCTACAAACTTCTTTCTCTTGCAGTGTGCCATTATCGGTTTCGTCTCTACAAACTTCTCATAAAATATTTTGTAATCGTCAGTTCTTATGCTTTGGAAAATAAATATCAGTGTATAAATTATATGTATATATTTATATGTGTATTTATATGTGTATTTATATGTGTATTTATGTGTGTATATATACATATCACAATTGATCCAGCGACTGTGAACGATATTACATATGTATGCCTATGTTCTATGTATCCTTACATAGAAACCAGATTTGAGATTGAAAATAGTGGGATGGAAATTTAAAATAAAAAACAAAAAAATTATTTATAGTTTGTGATTTTACTGCCAATTTGATGTGAGAGCTTTAGTAATGGCAGCTGTTGGTGTGCTGCTTCGTTGCTTTCTTGCTTTAATTTGTCCTTGCAGTTTTCTGTGGAAAAAAAATGTCAAAGTACACGAATTCTTTGACACATCAAAGTTTGTTTATCGTTCACGTGATATTAAGTAGGCCGTTTGATGTATTTATCTTTACAGTTTCAATCTTGGATGTGATAATTTCTATGCTGGGTCTTTTAAAAAAAAATAGCTCTTTGGCCCAAAAAAACGCTTATTCGTGAGTCTTTTTCCAAAATTTGAACCGACCAGGACTAGGAAATTAAGCCAGAATATTGATTTAAGTATGTCCATTTGAAATTGTGTGTTTATGTGCATCTATATTTCTCTGCATTTCGTGATGTTGTCGACATTTATAGAAATAAATACACTGATAATAGATCATTCCTGGATCTGTGTAGCCTTTGTGAAAAGGAGAGATAAGAAATAATCACAAGAGCAGTCATGCAATGGTTTCTGGGGGAAGGCGAAAAAGGGCAGTCCAATGAAAGTCTGCTGAGAAAATAGTGGAAGTAAAGATTAATAGTGTGAACCAGACAAGGGGCACGTACACGACGTGGAAGAACTTCACTGCTGTTGTATAACACACTACACGGCGAATCAGTCGTTCCTTTGTCCTTCTGTTACAGAAAAAAAAATAGAACCGCTGCAGAGGGTAATTTATTCAGAGAACGACGCTCCTTGTTATTTAGATTTAGCATCGGAACACATTCGTTCTAATTAATTTCATTCTATTAACTAGTCAAACTGTAAGTTAGTGTTTACATAAAAGTGTTATTTTTCTACCTTGTGTACATTCGTGTCCACCATCAAATCAACTGTTATACGCGGGAAGAATTTCCCATACAGGGAGTGTTTTGTTCACTAGAATCATCATCTAATCTACGTAACCACTGAGTGGACCGTGAAAGAAGAGATAACTTACGTTGCAATTTCTTCTTACAAAAACCGCTTTTTAAATTTAGTTTTCCAAAGACTCTTCTTTTCGACACATTCAACGAGTGGATTCCGGCAAGAACATTTCACCAAGAACATCCCACCAACAAAATCCCACCATGAACATCCCACCAAGAACATCCCACCATGAACATCCCACCAAGAACATCCCACCATGAACATCCCACCATGAACATCCCACCAAGAACATCCCACCATGAACATCCCACCATGAACATCGCACCATGAACATCCCACCAACAATATCCCACTATGAACATCCCACCATGAACATCCCAACAAGAACATCTCACCAAGAACATCCCACCATGAACATCCCACCATGAACATCCCACCAAGAACATCCCACCAAGAACATCCCACCATGAACATCCCACCATGAACATCCCAACAAGAACATCCCACCATGAACATCCCACCATGAACATCCCACCATGAACATTCCACCAAGAACATCCCACCATGAACATCCCACCATGAACATCCCATCAAGAACATCCCAACAAGAACATCCCACCATGAACATCCCACCAAGAACATCCCAACAAGAACATCCCACCATGAACATCCCACCATGAACATCCCACCATGAACATCCCACCAAGAACATCCCACCAAGAACATCCCACCATGAGCATCCCACCAAGAACATCCCACCAAGAACATCCCAACAAGAACATCCCACCATGAACATCCCACCAAGAACATCCCACCAAGAACATCCCAACAAGAACATCCCAGCATGAACATCCCACCAAGAACATCCCACCAAGAACATCCCAACAAGAACATCCCACCATGAACATCCCACAAAGAACATCCCACCATGAACATCCCACCAAGAACATCCCACCAAGAACATCCCACCATGAACATCCCACCATGAACATCCCAACAAGAACATCTCACCAAGAACATCCCACCATGAACATCCCACCATGAACATCCCACCATGAACATCCCAACAAGAACGTCCCACCATGAACATCCCACCATGAACATCCCACCATGAACATTCCACCAAGAACATCCCACCATGAACATCCCACCATGAACATCCCACCAAGAACATCCCAACAAGAACATCCCACCATGAACATCCCACCAAGAACATCCAACAAGAACATCCCACCATGAACATCCCACCATGAACATCCACCATGAACATCCCACCAAGAACATCCCACCAAGAACATCCCACCATGAGTATCCCACCAAGAACATCCCACCAAGAACATCCCAACAAGAACATCCCACCATGAACATCCCACCATGAACATCCCACCAAGAACATCCCAACAAGAACATCCCACCATGAACATCCCACAAGAGCATCCCACCAAGAACATCCCACCAAGAACATCCCACCAAGAACATCCCACCAAGAACATCCCAACAAGAACATCCCACCATGAACATCCCACCAAGAACATCCCACCAAGAACATCCCAACAAGAACATCCCACCATGAACATCCCACCAAGAACATCCCTCCAAGAACATCCCACCAAGAACATCCCACCATGAGCATCCCACCAAGAACATCCCACCAAGAACATCTCACCATGAAACTCCAATCACACATTTGAGTCCAATTCTCTTTAATTAGTCTTCTTTTCAGTGTCTTGTTGGGAGGAAACAATCATCATATTTTGGTCGCGCGGTGAGAAGAGATACCAGACAACTTTAGAGAATGGCTTGGCAGAAAGTCAACAACAGAGATGATAAATAACTGTCGAGATCGACAGTTGTGGAGAGACATGATCACCTACGCCAGCAGACATGGTACTTGATGAAGATGATTATGATATCCATGCATATGCTCCTCTTATTCGTGCCACCCATAGCAACATCCTTATAGCATTATTTTGTTTTCCGCACTAGTTTGCTGGCAATGATGTTTTTTGTTTTTTTTCGTTCGCCAACTTTGACTTCTGACGAAGCCCCTAAAGACTAGGAATTGAATTTTGCGTGTTAATCCATTTTTCCATGGCGGCCGTGTGCACAGCGGTCCCTCGCCGCACAGGCAGATAACTCCGACTTCGAAGGTACTCATATTTTTTCCGCAGAGACAAATCATAAATAAAAATCCCAACCAGTGAAACCGGGATTTGAACCCACAACCTCTCTGTCTCGAGGCCGACGTCTTGCCTCGAGACCAACCAGTCCCCTGGCAGTGATGTTAAAATCTCGCCGTTCTTGTCACAGCCCAGATTGACTTCCCCCCTCTCTCATCAGTAGTTTTCGTTTCTCTCACATCCTGATATATTGCACTCAACCTTTGTCAGCTTCCACTATCCAACTCGCTCTGCACTCACCAAAGCTTGACAATATCGGGTAGTCTGACCGTCGACTGGCAGGTGATCCTCACAAACACCTGGATATGAATGCGTCTAATTTTCTCAAGTCAGCGCATACAGGAGAGTTCCCATTTTGCTGCATGATGAGAATAATCCAAAAGCGATAAACATTTCATAGAAACTAAGCATCGAGGCCCGACTAATCCAGATTCTGAAAACCAAAAGAACAAAATGCCAACGTGATCTATGAAGCCCCCCTGTGTCCTTCACTCCACAGATATTTGCATGACATGAACTGTTGAACGTTTTAGAAACGATTCTGTTCTTGAATGAAGAGCCTTTAATGATGTGTATTGAAGTTTTTGCAGCATAACCATCACGATAATCATGAACTGTGCATTGTTGAAACCATGAAAATGAGGAATCATGTTTGACGTTACCAAAAAAGAAATACATGCTTGGGAATTTAACAAATTGCACAAATTATTGCTGTACAACTGCTCATTAACTTGTGAAAGAAAAATAAGTCCTACTGAATCGAGAAACAGTGAGATAGATCTAACTAATAACTAGAAATATACTTATGACGAGAGCATTAATTCATTGTCTGTAATTACATTTTGAGAAGAAACAGATTCTGATAAAGAGCCATGTCTTCGCTTAAACATAAATCTTCCGGGACCAGAAAGACTAGCGTGTTCAGTATTATTAGCCCTCTTCATATCAACCTTAAATTGACAAGTGTTTTCATTGAACTTTCTAAGGAAACTAACAAGTTGCTAGTGTATCGACTGAAAGTACTTAGCGATTCATAGCTGACTGTTTGTATCATGAAATTCGAACTAAAGGTGATCCTGATCCTAATCTTCCACCCTAAACTAGATATGGAGAAGACTAAATGGAAGCTTACTATATATGTACATCTAAAGGAGAGTTTAATAACTATGTATGTAAAGGAGAGTTTATTAACAATGTATGCACCTTTAAAGGAGAGCTTATTATATGTATGTAGGTCTAAAAGAGAGCTTATTATGTGTGTGTGGATCTAAAAGAGAGTGTATTATGTGTATGGGTCTAAAAAAGAGCGTATTGTGTGTGTGTGTGTGTCTAAAAGAGAGCTTATTATGTGTGTGTGTCTAAAAGAGAGCTTATTATGCGTGTGTCTAAAAGAGAGCTTATTGTGTGTATGTGTCTAAAAGAGAGCTTATTATGTGTGCGTGGGTCGAAAAGAGAGCTTATTATGTGTATGGGGCTAAAAGATAGCTTCTTATGTGTATGGTGCTAAAAGAGAGCGTATTATGTGTGTGGGTCTAAAAGAGAGCTTATTAACAATGTACTTCTAAATGAGAACATATTAAATCTGTACGTCTAAAGTCTGAAGAATTTTGATGCCATGTAAAGTATACTAACATCAAAACAAATAACACGAGAGCTAAAACTAAGAATAAAAAATGTTTTATCTTCTCAACATTCCTGTATGGTGCAGAAACATGGACATTAGAGAAGAAAACAGAACAGAAAATTGAAGTCTTTGAAATGTAGATTTATAGAAGAATAGGTACAATTGGATGGAAAGAAAAGAGAAGAAATGATGAAGTTTTAAAATAACTAAAACTGAAAAGAGAACTACTAAACACAATTAGAACAAGACAAATGTAATTTTTGGGGCATGTTAAAAGACACAACAGCATACTAAAAGTAATACTGGAAGGGAAAATACAGGGTAATAGAGGCAGACCAAAACTAACATGAACGAGTAACATCAAAAGATGGACAAGACAGACTATGACAACCTGCACGATCAAAGCAAGAGACAGAGCGGAATGGCGCTCCATGGTAGCCAACCTTCGATGCGGAGACGGCACTTGATAATGATGATGATGATGAGAATGAAAGTCTGAAAGAAGTTTTATTAACTATGTACGTCTAAAGGAGAGCTCATTAACTATGTACGTCTAAAGGAGAGCTCATTAACTATGTACGTCTAAAGGAGAGCTCATTAACTATGTACGTCTAAAGGAGAGCTCATTAACTATGTACGTCTAAAGGAGAGCTCATTAACTATGTACGTCTAAAGGAGAGCTCATTAACTATGTACGTCTAGAGGAGAGCTTATTAACTATGTACTTCTAGAGGAGAGTTTATTAACTATGTACGTCTAAAGGAGAGCTCATTAACTATGTACGTCTAAAGGAGAGCTCATTAACTATGTACGTCTAGATGAGAGCTTATTAACTATGTACTTCTAGAGGAGAGTTTATTAACTATGTACGTCTAAAGGAGAGCTCATTAACTATGTACGTATAAAGGTGAGCTTATTAACTATGTACGTCTAAAGGAGAGCTCATTAACTATGTACGTCTAAAGGAGAGCTCATTAACTATGTACGACTAAAGGAGAGCTCATTAACTATGTACGTCTAAAGGAGAGCTCATTAACTATGTACGTCTAAAGGAGAGCTCATTAACTATGTACGTCTAAAGGAGAGCTCATTAACTATTTTTGTCTAAAGGAAAGCTTATTAACTATGTACGTCTAAAGGAGAGCTCATTAACTATTTTTGTCTAAAGGAGAGCTCATTAACTATGTACTTCTAGAGGAGAGTTTATTAACTATGTACGTCTAAAGGAGAGCTCATTTACTATGTACGTCTAAAGGTGAGCTTATTAACTATGTACGTCTAAAGGAAAGCTCATTAACTATGTACGTCTAAAGGAGAGCTCATTAACTATGTACGTCTAAAGGAGAGCTCATTAACTATGTACGTCTAAAGGAGAGCTTATTAACTATGTACGTCTAAAGGAAAGCTCATTAACTATGTACGGTTAAAGGAGAGCTTATTAACTATGTACTTCTAGAGGAGAGTTTATTAACTATGTACGTCTGAAGGAGAGCTCATTTACTATGTACGTCTAAAGGTGAGCTTATTAACTATGTACGTCTAAAGGAAAGCTCATTAACTATGTACGTCTAAAGGAGAGCTCATTAACTATGTACGTCTAAAGGAGAGCTCATTAACTATGTACGTCTAAAGGAGAGCTCATTAACTATGTACGTCTAAAGGAGAGCTCATTAACTATGTACGTCTAAAGGAGAGCTCATTAACTATGTACGGTTAAAGGAGAGCTTATTAACTATGTACTTCTAGAGGAGAGTTTATTAACTATGTACGTCTAAAGGAGAGCTCATTTACTATGTACGTCTAAAGGTAAGCTTATTAACTATGTACGTCTAAAGGAAAGCTCATTAACTATGTACGTCTAAAGGTGAGCTTATTAACTATGTACGTCTAAAGGAGAGCTTATTAACTATGTACGTCTAAAGGAGAGCTCATTAACTATGTACGACTAAAGGAGAGCTCATTAACTTTGTACGTCTAAAGGAGAGCTCATTAACTATGTACGTCTAAAGGAGAGCTTATTAACTGTGTACGTCTAAAGGAGAGCTTATTAACTGTGTACGTCTAAAGGAGAGCTTATTAACTATGTACGTCTAAAGGAGAGCTTATTAACTGTGTACGTCTAAAGGAGAGCTTATTAACTGTGTACGTCTAAAGGAGAGCTCATTAACTATGTACGTCTAAAGGAGAGCTTATTAACTGTGTACGTCTAAAGGAGAGCTTATTAACTATGTACGTCTAAAGAAGAGTTTATTCACTATGTACGTCTAAAGGAGAGCTTATTAACTATGTACGTCTAAAGGAGAGCTTATTAACTATGTACGTCTAAAGGAGAGCTTATTAACTATGTACGTCTAAAGGAGAGCTTATTAACTATGTACGTCTAAAGGAGAGCACATTAACTATGTACGTCTAAAGGAGAGCTCATTAACTATGTACGTCTAAAGGAGAGCTTATTAACTATGTACGTCTAAAGGAAAGTTTATTAACTATGAACGTCTAAAGGAGAGCTTATTAACTATGTACGTCTAAAGGAGAGCTTATTAACTATGTACGTCTAAAGGAGAGTTTATTAACTATGAACGTCTAAAGGAGAGCTTATTAACTATGTACGTCTAAAGGAGAGCTTATTAACTATGTACGTCTAAAGGAGAGTTTATTAACTATGAACGTCTAAAGGAGAGCTTATTAACTATGTACGTTTAAAGGAGAGCTCATTAACTATGTACGTCTAAAGGAGAGTTTATTAACTATGAACGTCTAAAGGAGAGCTCATTAACTATGTACGTCTAAAGGAGAGTTTATTAACTATGAACGTCTAAACTAGAGCTTATTAACTATGTACGTCTAAAGGAGAGCTTATTAACTATGTACGTCTAAAGGAGAGTTTATTAACTTTATAAGTCTAAATGAGAGCTTACCAACTATGTAAGTCTAAAGAAGAGTTTATTAAATGTATATATCCAAAGGAGAGCTTGTTAAATATGTACGTCTAAAGACGTTGTATGCAGTTGATGAATAATCCTTTCTTATATATACTTATACATGCTTGAGCTGCATTTGTGATACCAGTGATGAAGTTATCTACCTTTCATTTGAGATTTGGATTTATAAGAAAATAAATGGCGCCTGACAGCAACAGAGTTAAAAGCCGTCAGCATAGCTGATAGCTTGCGTCATGATGGGTGAACCAGAATTATCTGGACCATACTCCACCTTCTCGCGGTGCCCCCAGAACAGATTAACTATTCTAGTCTGACCATGTGAGTAGGATCGAGAGGGAAGGCAATCCGGTACTCAAAAACGCCATGTCGAAAGTGTTGGGTCGAAAGTGTTAGGTAGAAAGTGTTGAGTCGAAAGTTACAAATATCAATTTTGTTGAAAGTAGCAACACAACTTACGCCCACGTTTTTTAACTCCCTTTTAAGGATTAATAACGAAAAGGCTGGCAACAAACAGCGGCCATAAGAACTGGAAACAATTGGGAATGTTTCAACAAATAAAACAGGGTGTTAAACAGGGTTGTGTGCTGTCACCAGATTTGTTTAATATTTATAGTGAGATTATTTTAAGATCCATAAGGGACATGCCTGGAATAACAATTGGAGGTCATAATATAAGTAATCTAAGGTATGTTGATGATACAGTCTTAATCGCTAAGAGTGAAAATGAGTTACAAGAAATGTTGGACATTATAGTGAAGAAAGCAAAAATAAAAGACTCAGCCTTAACAGCAAAAAGACAGAGGTAATGCTAACAACAAAGAAAAAGACATCACCTCAGTGCAAAATAAAGACAAGTGAAACAATATTAAAACAGGTAAATGAATTTAAATATTTGGGAACTTTGTTAACCTCAGACGGAAGATGTGCAAAAAGGTGAGATGCAGAATGGCTCAGGCAAAAGCAGCTTTCCAAAAAAATGAGGAAGATACTATGCAATCCATTTTTGACAATAGAAACAAGAGAAAAAGAGTTCTTAAATGTTATATAGAGCCAGTCTTAACATACAGATGCGAATCATGGACAATAGGACAACAGACAAGAAAATCACTGGAGTCTGTAGAAATGTGGTTTTACAGAAGAATGTTGAGAACACCACGGACAGCTAAGAAGAGTAATGAAAGCGTTCTGAAAGAGGTCAAAGCAAAAAGAGAACTAATTTCCAATATTAGGAAGAGACAATCATCATTTTTTTTTTTTGGGCCATGTAATGAGAAGAGAACAACTGGAATATATTGTAACAACTGGACAAATTGAGGGACGAATAGATAGAGGGAAGCAAAAAGAAAAAATAACAGACAGCTTAAGAGAATGGCTTGGCAGAAGGTCAATAACAGAAATGATAAATAGCTGCCGAGATCGAAAATTGTGGAGAGACATGATCACCTACGCCAGTAGGCTTGGTACTTGATGATGATGTTGAAAGAAAATGTATAACTATTCCTTTAGATAAGGGGTGAGTGCAAAGAAGCTGAAGTTATATCATTGTTGGCACAAATGATAGTTTGGATTCATTACAAACAGTAACCAAACATTTTAACCCTTTGAAAATATCACGTGAACGTAGAAACTAAAAGACGTTCCCATTGTTTATTTGTCTCAAAGAGTGGGTTTGTTGTGTTGTGTCCCAGTTTAGAACGAATGTGATGTGTCTGTGTCTTCCACATATAAAATATAACATAACGTCTTCCATACATAATATAATATAACGTTTTCCACATATAATATATAACATATCGTCTTCCATATAATATATAACACATCATTTTCCATATAATATATAACATATAGTCTTGCATATTATATATAACATATCTATCTTCACCACGGAATCACTTTAGGACGGGTTCTGCTTTCCCTTTTTAATATGTGATCATTTATGTTGATTGAGTAGCCTGTCTGCAGGGTCACTAAAGGAGGTGGAATAGAGTCTTGGTCATGTGTGGTTTGTTAACCCTGAACTTAGACCTCCAAGAATGTTTATGATGACGAAGTGGATCCAATGATGACGACGGTGGTTTTAATGTGAAACTTTTAACGTAAAAGGAGGAGGAATCACAGTGTTCAGTGGTTAGAGGACTGGGCTATTAATGATAGTAGATCGAGTTCAATCCCAATTGGCGGTTCACCCAACCTTAAATGGGTACAGGGTTTTCCTGAGAAAAATTTGATTTTCTGAAAAATCTGATTAAAGCGGCCTGGTGTGGTGTCGGCCATATCACTCACAAAAATATACCGTCGTTGAAAAATATGGGTATTAATACCATATCCGCCATACATGCGTTGAGGGAACCCCAACCCCCTCCCTCAGTATTTGCGAGAACATCTTCCCATTGCCACCATGATTGTTCAAAATGGATAGATTTCCTGCCTAGGGGTTGCCCAGCAGAGAGAATTGTAAACGAGCACGTGACTCAGAAATGGATGAGAACGTTGCTAAAGATGACTAGAACGAGGGGAGTGATGGTGTATCAACCGCGAATGACATCATTCATTTCCCCTCCCCTCAGGTGAACTCTGTCAATACCCAGACCAGGCCAGCCCGCGTGCAGTTCGCAACCCAGTGAAGCGTGTCGCTGTGTGCCGGGAAACAGCGAGAGGGTTTATACCTTTCCGCGCTCGTAGCCCCCTCGGTGCGCTATCGATGTGAGTGCGCGATATTGTTCCGCAGTGAAAGAGACCGACGTGCTCCATACATCATACATCCGACTCGTCTTTTGCCCGCAAAGAATTCAGTTCCTAATGATGGTCGTATCTTACCAGATCTCTGACGAGTGCGCAGTTAGGATATCTGCTGAATACGCGAAGCAATTAAGTTACCTAACAAAAAGAGCGTGAGCAACGTAAGAAATTAATAACCTCAGACTTTCTAAAGGTTTTCGGCGTCTTCACTGCCTCGTTGTCAACGGGTGACTCGTATGGGGCATGTTTGCTGTAGACCTAACCGGGCCTTCTAGCAAAGCATCTTAATTTAAATCATGAATTAGTAAATATAACGAAATTTAGCGAAAGGTAAATAAAACGAGCGCTGCACTAAAAAAATATTTAATAAATTTTGTGTATTTCGTTGGCATTCATTTTCTAAATAATTTAAATATGGAACCACTTCTATGCGACAATTAGAAATTTTGATTGGCAGAAATATTTAATGACGATTTCCCCAGGACATTAGATCAATCCAGGAGGCCATATTTGGCTCTGTAGACGGATAACTTTTCCGTAACTCAACGGCCTCAACAGTTGCGGACGTTTTAATGTGAAATGTCAGATGACAAGTTGGGAGTCCAGGCGGCATAACAGAGCAACGTGCTTGTAGCGTTCAACAGAAATGAGTAAACTAGAGGTAAGTCCGTTCAAGATGTTAACAAATTAAGTACTTGCTTTCGGTGTTGAGTTCATATTTTCTCCAACACAGGCCAACTTGTTGTGACACGTGTATTATTTCTAACGCATTTACCCCAAAATCGCTTCGTCTTTTCTTTATTGATTTAATTATTCCAACAGGATAATTACGTTTAATTGGTTTGCTATTTAAACACACACACACACACACACACACACACACACACACACACATACATATATATATATATATATGGTTATGATTATAATATATTATTAACATTGTTCTTATAAAAAGTTACAATTATTTAGAGTGTATATTCCTTTTAAACTGCAATGTACATGATTTGACACTTTCTGTCCACGAAGTAAATTTTATCATATTTTATTGTTGTTACGCGTATATAATTGCTGAACTCAGTTTTTCTTTCATATATATTTTTTAAAAAAAATTATGGTAATATTTTACCCCTATAAATGAGAGGCGCATGTAATTCCTCCGTACATTAAGCACTTAAAAGTGTCAACGGTGTATTTGTTCTTTTTAATATTTAACTTTTTTTCTCACTCTGTGATTTATGTTGCACTTCTTTCCTATGTTTAATTATTGCAAGTTGTTACTTTTTCATTTGCCTTTCAGCGTCGGGGGTTGGAGGGAATATAACTTGCGGTCTTGTGTTCGTATGTTCGTCTCTGCTGCTGTTATGTTTCCTAGCGTTTCTAATATTCCATCAATCCAAATTTTTCGTCGTCGGCCCTTGAGTCTGGTGTTCTTACAACGTCAATGAAGGACTCTTATGCAGTGTTTTGGTTTTTATTTTGTTTTATCACTTGCACTAACCATTTTATCTGTTGTTTCATAGTCGTACATTTTTCCTAGTTATTTTCTCAGTTATTTATTTCTAATCCTATCTCTTAGGCTGTTTACTGCAGTTTGTCCAACTTGTTTCTTATTGTTCTTGAGTCTAAAGTCTAGTTCTGGCAATGGCAGCACTACGTTGGAATAAAAATTGTGTTGTAGGCCTAAGTAGAGTGCCCATTTTTCTTCCAGTGTTATTTCCTTGCTGGGCATCAGTTATCTATTATTATTAGCAATGTTATCTTGTATATATGGTTCAATTCGGCAATTTAATTAAAGGATACACGAATTGTATCGTGTTGAACTCTGTGTGTTATCTTTATAAACCGTTTCAAAATTACCGAGACTCGCGTGTGTTGTTTTGTTAGAAGCAATTATTGTTTTATTACGATCATTATTTAATTTTTAAAGTATTAAATTTTATTACAATAATTTATTTTATTGTATTTTTATTTGCTTGTGTTGCAACAAGCAATTTGTTTTATTTTTTTCTCCACATGTACTGTTTGTATACATGCCTTCGTTGTTCTATTACAAGTACTAGTCTTATTTTTTCCTAGTCAAAAAGAAAATTAGTTGAGTTGTTACGGTGGTCACACATGCTCTGCTACCTTAGTGTGTTTATATATATATATATATATATACATATATATATATATATATATATATATATATATATGTAGTTTACTAATTCATCACTTAGTATGTTTATTTATATGCAGTTTAATAGATTATTTTAGTGTGTTTATATATATTCAGTCATTCATTGATTGCCGTTTCCTCATCGAAGGTTGGTTACTATGGAGCGCCATTCCGTCCTGTTTCTTTCTATGATAGTGCAGGTTGTCATAAGCTGACTTGTCCATCTTTTTATGTTACTCGTCCAAGTTAGTCTTAGTCTGCCTCTTTTACTTTGTATTTTCCCTTACAGGATTGCTTTTAGTAAGCTGATGTGTCTTTTGGCACGCCCCAAAAGTCTAATTTTTAAAAAAATTATATTTATAAGTGTTTTTAATTTTCATTTTTAGTTGTTTGAAGACTTCATTGTTTGTTTTCTTGTCTTTCCATTCAATTCCTCCCATTCTTCTATAAAACCACATTTCAAAGGTTAAAATTTTCTTGTCGGTTTTCTTGTCCAATGTCCATTTTTGTGCACCATACAGGAATGTTGAGAAGATATATTTTGCTATTCTTAGTTTTAGCCCTAGTTTATTTGTTTTGATGTTAGTATATTTTTCATGGCATTAAAATTACTTTTTTATCATTCCTATTCTTTTGTTTATTTCAATTTTCCATTTTCAATCACTGGTTATAGTATTTCCAAGGTAGTTGAAGCTCTGAACTTTGTTCCTTCAACTTTAATAATTGCTTGTAAGTTTTGAGTATTATCTTTGTGATCATAGTTTTAGTCTTTTTGATATTCATATCTAATCTATATTTTTGCTTGTCATGTTTATTCCATTAAGTAATTGTTGTAGATCTTTAGAATTGTCTGCTAGTAATACAGTATCATCGTCATATTTTAGGTTATTGATTAATGTTTAGGCCTGACATCTCTGTGATGTTTTTAAAGATTTGCTCAGTGTATAGATTGAACAAGCTTGGCGATCGGATACATCTCTGTCTTACTCCTCTTTTTATATCAATGGGTGTAAAGTTCTCTTTATTATATTTCATTAATGCTGTTTGCTCCCAATATAAATTATATATTAGTCATATGCCTGTGTCATCTAGATTTATATCTTTTAGGCAATCTATAAGTTGTTTATGGTGTATTCTATCAAATGCTTTGGTGTAGTCTATGAAGATTGCATATGTTGCTTTATTTACTTCTGTGTACTTTTCAATTAATGTCCTCATGCAGAATATGGCTTCTTTTGTCCCACAGTTTTTTCTAAATCAGAATTGTTGTTCTTATTCCATTTTAATTTTATGCTGAATCCTTCCTTGTATAACTTTTAGCAAGATTGTTGTTACATGGCTCATGGAGTTTATTGTTCTATAATATACAAATGGTGAATTATCATCATGTCATAATTAAAGCAGAAATCTCGCAATGAAATCATGACATCGACACAAGATCAGCGTAGAGGAGGGATGAGCACTGTGCTCTATCTGCACCTCTTGATGTATCAGGAATATACATTTTATTGCTCATATCTTTTTTAATGTTCTGCGGCATCAGACCATGGAACCTTACCTTCCCAGAAATCAATGTGTTAGCCGAGTTGGCAGTGTTCCCTAGCGTTTGGCTTTTCGTGGCAAGGCATTGTACCAAGGAGTACGGGTTCGATCCTGCTTAGTACCATATATTGTTCTTTGTTGTTTTTTTTTTTCTGTTGTTGATTATTTGTCTTTTTTTCGAGTGCTGTAAACATACCTCCTCCTCCGAACTGATCCGTTGATTATCGCCTCCGAAGTTTCCCTTTATAACAACATTCATTTATTATTATTTGCCTCCCTTCCCAGAAATACTCTGTACCCATTTAAAGCTGCCAGAGCGTGATCATTATTTTAAATTCTAATCTGAGCCCAGTCATCACCGTCGCCCAAAAGTGGACGAAAAGAATGAACCAGGTTATGTTTCACTTGTGATCTATTTTGTTATTGCAGAAATGTTAAAATCACGCAAAAAATAAAACTTCGATTAGAAAACAATTCATTTGTGTCATTATTTCCAGGTTGACACTAATTACTATTAGAGAGCCGCGACAGCCCAATGGTTGGTGAGCTGGACTACAAAGGACAAGAGGTCGGGTTCGATTCTAATCAACGGCTCCCAGGTTCACCCAGCCTTAAATGGGTGCTGGATTTTTTTCTGGGAACGTAAAGCGGCACGGGTGTAATGCCGACCACATTACCCCTAAAATAATGTGCCGAAGGTCTGTAAATATAATGGTTACTAACACCATGCTTGCAAACGTCACTTGGCGTGACGGGGTTTCACTTGGCGTGACGGGGTTTCACTTGGCGTGATGGGGTTTCACTTGGCGTGACGGGGTTCAGTAATTTTACTTTTACTGTTACCGAATGTTACGTTTAGTAAAACAAAAACTCATATAATTTATGCACATTTTCACATCGTCGGTAAAATAATCGGGCAAATTAATCCTCATCTACATTCCGTACTCCGTTCTGTAGCATTTTGTCATCATCATCATTGAGTGCCGTCTCCGCATCGAAGGTTGGCTACCCTGGAGCGCCATTCCACTCTGTCTCTTGCTTTGATGGTGCATATTGTCATAGGCTGACTCGTCCATATTGTGATGTTACTCGTCCATTTTAGTCTTGGTCTGCCTCTGCCTCTTTTACCTTGTATTTTCCCTTCCAATATTACTTTTATTAAGCTGTTGTGTCTTTTAACATGACCCAAAAATTTCATTTGTCTTGTTCTAATTGTGTTTAGTAGTTCTCTTTTCATTTTTAGTTGTTTTAAAACTTCTTCGTTTGTTCTCTTTTCTTTCCATCCAATTCTACCTATTCTTCTATAAATCCACATCTCAAAGGCTTCAATTTTCTGTTCTGTTTTCTTGTCTAATGTCCATGTTTCTGCACCATACCGGAATATTGAGAAGATGTAACATTTTGCTATTCTTAGTTTTAGCCCTGGTGTTATTTGTGTTGATGTTAGTATATTTTTCATGACATTGAAATTACTTTTTGCCATACCTATTCTTTTATTTATTTCAGTTGTACATTTTCCATCACTGGTTATAGTATGCCCCAGGTAGTTGTAGTTCTGAACTGTCTCTAGATGTATTCCTTCAACTTTGATATTTAATTGTAGGTCTTGAGAATTTTCTTTGTTTATGATCATAGTTTTAGTCTTTTTGATATTCATATCTAGTCCATATTTTTTGCTTGTCATGTTTATTACATTAAGCAATTGTTGTAGATCTTTAGGATTTTCTGCTAGTAGTACAGTATCATCAGCATATCTTAGGATATTGATTATCTTCCCATTAATGTTTAGGCCTGGCATCTCAGTGATATTTTTAAAGATTTGCTCAGTATATAACTGAACAAGCTTGGTGATATGATGCATCATTGTCTTACTCCTCTTTTTATGTCCATGGGTGTAGAGTTCACCTTGTTATATTTTATTATTGCTTTTTGCTCCCAGCACAAATTACATATCAGTCGTATGTCTGTGTCATCCAGATTTATATCTTTTAGGCAGTCTATAAGTTGATTATGGTGTATTCTATCAAAAGCTTTGGTGTAGTCTATGAAGCAGGCATATATTCGTTTGTTTACTTCTATGTACTTTTCAATCAATGTCCTCATGCTGAATATGGCTTCTTTTGTCCCACTGTTTTTCTTGAATCCGAATTGCTGCTCATCTAATTCATTATTAATTTTATTCTGAATCCTTCCTTGTATAACTTTTAGTAACATTTTGGTTACCTGGCTCAATAGGCTTATTGTTCTAAAATCACTGCATTCAACTGCACCATTCTTTTTATAGGACAGCATTTTGTAACAAATATATATTGTCTCATGTTATTTTCTCCTTGTCAATGCTGTCTGTCTGTTCCAGTACTTTTCTACGTTTTGATACCACGGGATATCATATTAATTGTGATCATTACTTATATGTGGGAGCTGCGATAGCTCTGTATTTAGTGAACTGGACTACTATGGACAAGAGGTCGGTTTCGAACCTGATGAACGGCTTCTAGTTTCACCCAGCCTCAAAGAGATACAAGATTTTTTTTTAATATTGGAAAGTAAAGCGACATGGGCGTTACATTGAGAACACATTAGCACAAAAATGCTGTGTCGAAAGTCTATACAAATTATGGTGACTAACGTCATATTCTCTACACGACACGTGACGGACGGGGATTTTTATCTACTTCACTATTTCTTATGGACAAGGGTAGGGTTCGATCCCAACCGACGGCTCCGGTTCACCCAGCCTTAAATGGGTACCGGATTTTTCTGGGAAAGTAAAGCAGCACGGGCGTAATACCGACCACATTACCCCAAAATCATGTGCTGAAGGTCTGTAAAATATAGGGTCACTAACACCATATTTCCCTATACGCCACTTGGCGTGACGGGGGGTACTTTACTTTACTTTTTACTATTTCTTATATATAATGATCAAACATATTTTGCTCACTTACTACCACAGCTAAATAAGGAAATAACAGGGAAAGGTGTTCTATTTTCCTGTAATCTTTCTTTTCTTCTTTTTTTAAAAATCTAACTACTGATGCTTTAAGCGTCGCAGAGAAAGGATGTTGTTTTCAGTATACTATGATGTTTCTAGATATTCGGTTACTTTGATCGTCTCTTTTCATAAATGGAACGTTTTGCTTTGGCGTATCTGGTTGCTGTTAGAAAGGAATTGTTTTGGTCTTTGCATATATCTTTTATTCCATATATCCATCTTTTTCTTGGTCTTCCTCTTACCCTCTACTTCGATGTTCTTAGATAGAATTCTCTTGGTGACATTTGATCTGGTTTCATTCCAAATATGCTCCCATACCATTCCATTTGTAGTTCGTATATATATTCCAGACATGGTTTAATTCCGATTTCTTCTCAGATTTTAACGTTTGATACTCTATCTGCCCTTGTGTTGTTTGTTATTTCCCTCAAGAACCTCATTTCAGATGTCTTGATTTTCTGTTTTTTGGCTTTGTTCAATGTCCAAGTTTGACATTGGTAGTATAATGTTGGTGTGAAGATCATATTTATCATTTGTCTCTTAGCTGTCATTGAAATGTTTGGATGTTTCGAGAGTTGAGTCAGTTGATAGTTAATAATGTTCCCTTTCTAAAGTCTGGTTTCTAATTCTCTGTTTGTACTTTATTTTCTGCTATTATCTCTCTAAATTGTCTTCATCTTATTTTTTTAATTTTATTTTGTGGTGACTAGAGATTATTCAAGAGGACACAATCCAATGATCGCTGAAACATGAAGCTATGGCTCTACCCACTACACAAATTTTAGGTTTAAAGTAAAAATAACTGAGTTCAAACAAAGTACTACCCCCGGGTACAACATGATACTCGTATATATTTGCCCTTGAAGTTATAGTTAATTTCTTGTCTTTACTGTATATTTTAGTGTAATATTAATACATCAAACTTTATCCGCTGTTTTCTTTTTGTTTCTTTGTTTGTTTGAATTTTTATAATGTAACAATACATTATAGTTCCTTTCTGTTGATTTGTAAAGATTTATTTTAATTAGAAAACTACTCTTCGCGAAAAATAATATTTGAGTTATTGTTTACGTCTGTGATGTTAATTATATGAGATTGCCACATACATTAGATCTGAAGAGGCTGATAGTTTCAATTTATAGGAATTGTGTCAACTTTTGTTTTCTCATCTCTTGTTTTCTCATCTCTTATTTTCTCATATCTTGTTTTCTCATCTCTTGTTTTCTCATCTCTTGCTTTGTCATATCTTGTTTTGTCATCTCTTGCTTTCTCATTTGTTGTTTTCTCATCTCTTGTTTTCTCATCTCTTGTTTTATCATATCTTGATTTGTCATATCTTGTTTTGTCATATTTTGTTTTGTCATCTCTTGTTTTCTCAACTCTTGTTTTCTCTTCTCTTGTTTTCTCATCTCTTGTTTTGTCATATCTTGTTTTGTCATCTCTTGTTTTCTCAACTTTTGTTTTCTCATCTCTTGTTTTCTCATCTCTTGTTTTCTCAATTCTTGTTTTTTCATCTCTTGTTTCCAGTGTTGTTCACCGACTCACACGAGGCCGCTTAGTTTAAACAAAGACTATTGGAGATTGTAATAACTTTTATAGTAAAAAAAGAACATTAAAAAAAAGTAAGCAAGGAAGGAAAGAATGAAGAAAAAAACTAAATTAAAATAGTTACATAGATGCAGGATATAATTATTATATGGACTTTAGGTTAGACAGCTTACATCACATGAATGATAAGATTTTGTTTTCACTTTCACTTTCTGTGTTTATATTTTCGTTATTTCATTAAAAATCACAATTAGCGAATGCTGTTTAATTTTAACAACGAAGGTGATGTGTGACATGTACGATTTACTATTTGTATGCAGGAATTGTTTGTATATTATAGACATATAGTCTTCCACTTCACTTAGTTGAATGCAAACTGTAAAAACAATAAAGACAAATAATCAATATTTTTTAGAAGAATGGTCTAATTTGGAAATAAACAAATAGCAATTGAGATAAGGATATAATTTCAGAAAGAATATACTTGTCCTGTATGTCATATACATGTAGTAGTGCATGTATGTCATATATATGTAGAAGTGTTTGTATGTCATATATAAGTGCATGTATATCATATATATGTAGAAGTGCATGTATGTCATATATATGTAGAAGTGTTTGTATGTCATATATATGTAGAAGTGCATGTATGTCATATATAAGTGCATGTATATCATATATATGTAGAAGTGCATGTATGTCATATATATGTAGAAGTGCATGTATGCAATATATATATATATGCAGAAGTGCATGTATGTCATATACATGTAGAAGTGCATGTATGTCATATACATGTAGAAGTGCATGTATATCATATATATGTAGAAGTGCATGTATGTCATATATATGTAGAAGTGTATGTATGTCATATATAAGTAGAAGTGCATGTATGCAATATATATGTAGAAGTGCATGTATGTCATATATATGTACTTGAGTACAAAATTATATAGGGTTAGCTTATAAATATTTAGCTGTAGTGGATGCTTTTTCACTGCCGTAACTATCCCGGACGCGTTCAGCAAAGTTTTAAGTTTCAACGTTACCAAAATACATATTTTATAAATAACAAACAGTTTAATAACAATATAATAAAATATAATAAATAAATAGAAGGTCGGAGGGACAGAGGTAGACAGAGGGGAAAAGATGCTGAATATTTTGACGGCGTGGCATGTGAAAAGATCAAAGGCGGAAAAGTACAGCACACAAGATCGAGGGTTGAGGAGGGATATATTGTTCTATGGTTATCCGCATGGACCATAAATAAATAATAATAAATAACATTACTGAAAACTATAACTGTTGCCAGATTTAGCCTAAAATGGGATTTGATTATAGAATTCCAGTAAATTCTTTTTTTATGTATAAGATAAACACATACAAACACCATAGATGCCAACCAAATGTTTTAGAATGTTTAATTCTGTTTTAGTCTATTCCATTTTGTTCTACTCTCTTTCATTCTGTTTCTTGGAAGTCATGTTGATTGCATGAATGTTCTCGAAGAAGCCCTTATTTAAAATTCAAATGAAGGATTTTCGGTAACAGAAAGACAGCTGATGATACTACACTACTAGCAAAAAAATCATAAAGATCTACAACAAATACTTAATGAAATAAACATGACAAGAAAAAAATGGATTAGATATGAATATCACAAGGACTAAAACTATGATCATATACAGAGAAAATTTACAAAACCCACAAGTGGATAACAAAGTGAAAGGAATAGACATGGAGAAAGTTCAGAGCTACGACTTCCTTGGGCATACTACAGCCAGTGAGGGAAAATGTAAAACTGAAATAAACAAAGGAATAGGAATGGCAAAAAGTAATTTTAATATCATGAAAAATATACTAGCATCAAAACAAATAACACCAGGGCGAAAACTAAGAATAGCAAAATTGCATATCTGTTCAACATTCCTGTATGGTGCAGAAACATGGACATTAGACAAGAAAACAGAAAAGAAAATTGAAACCTTTGAAATATGGATTATTGGAAGAATAGGAAGAATTGAAAGAAAAGAAAAGAGAACAAACGATGAAGTCTTCAAACAACTAAAAATGAAAAGAAAACTGCTAAACACAATTTAAAAAAGACAAATGAGATTTTTGGGGCATGTTAAAAGACACAGCAGCCTACTAACAGTAATCTTGGAAAGGAAAATACAAGGTAAAAGTGGCAGAGGCAGACCAACACTAACATGGATGAGTAATATCAAAAGATGGACAAGTCAGGCTATGACAATATGCACCATCAAAGCAAGAGACAGAGCAGAATGGTGTTCAGTGGTAGCCAACCTTCGATGCGCAGACGGCACTCAGTGATGAATGATGAGAAAAACAGTCACTTGCAGCTGAATCTAATCGATCTGACTTCAGAATCTGAACTGAATTATTCATAATGTTGTATATTTCTTCTTGAAACCTGTGAAGCCTACATTTGCTATTTCTTCTTTATTATGGTGAGGCCTACATTAATTTTTTTTAAACATTTTCTTAATGACAATCTTTGGGGCACCTAAAACGCAACGGTGAAGCAATTTAAGATTTGTGCGTTATTGATGATGCTAGCGATGTCTTATTTTCAAAGAAAAAATGTTTCTTTTAGCAATAGTTGTTGTTTATGGTGGGGGGGGGGGGGCGGGGGGGGTCTTCTACTTGGGGCACGAACATTTCAACATCAGACTATGACTTCTATATTATATTAAACCGGAAATAACAAAAAATGATAGTGATAACCACATGTGTTAAGATCGGTCATATGAAAATTACTGGGTGAAAGTCAACGTTGACAAGCACCTAACCCTGATGATGGATGCCTAAAATGCTAAGTTGTCCTTATCAAATAATCATTAATAAATCCTTTCAGACATTTTAACAAGTGCGGCCGTTGTAACAAGAAACATTGCTCAATCCGCATCGCCAGCACACGCCCAGAAAACATCGCAACTTCTACACCATGGTTTATGTTATGGGTCGCTCAATGAAGCCATTAAACCGTCAAGATTGCGAAAACAATTCGATGTAAGCAAAATATAAACATAAGCAAAAAGGCACACAAAAATATCGATTAATTTAAGGAGCAGAACTTCGATAAATCAAGAGAATTGTACTAAAACAAGGAAATATTGCATTTAGCTTTAACAAGGACAATATAGCAAGTTTACAGCTTCACATCATCTTATTCTATTCATGGAGTCAGTTTCATTTGCAGTCGAGACATCCCCATATCCGCTCCACCGTCCTTCCCAGCATTTTTGAAGCGTATACAAAAAAGTAATGAGCCCTGTCACGCCAAGTGGCGTATAGGGAATATAGTGTTAGTGACCATCATTTTTACAGACCTTCGGCACATGATTTTTGGGGTAATGTGGTCGGCATTACCGCCGTGCCGCTTTACTTTCCCAGAAAAATCCCGAACCCTTTAAATTCTGGGTGAACCTGGAAGCCGTCGATCAGGATCAAATTCGACCTCTTGTCCTTTGTAGTCAGTTCACTGACCACTGAGTTATCGCGGCTCTTTTGAAGCGTGTGCAGACTGATTGTTCCTGTCAGGTAAACAACTCAATAATACAGTAACACAGTAACTCAATAACTCTTGTTAGGTGTTGATTCTAAATCAACTAGATCTACTTTTCTCAATAAGCACTTGGGATCGACAAGACCCTTTTCCCACCTTTAGACTCTTCAATCTCTCAATGTGTACATCCTTGTCCCACGCATCTTTCTCTTCTTCTAATGTGGTGTTTGCTGAGCTAACGATGTAAACCTGAGCTGAGCTAATGATGTAAAGCCTGAGCTGAGCTAATGATTTAAAGCCTGAGCTGAGCTAATGATGTAAGCCTGAACTGAGCTAATGATGTAAATCCTGAGCTGAGCTAATGATGTAAAGCCTGAGCTGAGCTAATGATGTAAGCCTGAGCTGAGTAAATGATGTAAAGCCTGAGCTGAGCTAATGATGTAAGCCTCAGCTGAGCTAATGATGTAAGCCTGAGCTGAGCTAATGATGTAAGCCTGAGCTGAGCTAATGATGTAAAGCCTGAGCTGAGCTAATGATGTAAGCCTGAAAACCGAACACAAAAAGTGACTGAATATTCCTTTAAGAAAATTCGTGATTTCTACGAGAAAGTACAAATAACATGTCAGTAATGTCTTTTAGAAACAGTACAATGAAGAAGTGAAACGACTTTATAAACAAACACTTATATGAGTGAGTGTAAATGGTCCAGTATTTTGCTCTAATTCTGAACAAAATTATATACGTAACAAAGAAAGCGCGTTTAACGTGAAGAATAGACCTACTGATTTTTAGAACGAAGTTTTCATTTCATCGTTGGTAAAAGGAGCTGTCTTGAAAAACCTCGACGTTTAATTAACAACAGGACATGAATTTGCTGAAAGGAGTTGAATTTATCAAGAACAATGTATGAAAGGAAATTTGAAGTACATATACGGAACGAGTAATGTATCACAGGGAACCTATAGTACATATAAGGTACGAGCTATATGTGAAAAGAACCTATACTGACATCAGCGTGGATTCAGAAAATGAAGTGTTCGGCGACTCTGCTGTCGCTGCTCCGTAGGAATGCTATGACTGCTTCACATACATCCGATAAACTAAAAGATATTTTAAATGACACATCTGTCATGTTGTGTTTTTAAAGAAATAAATTAAACAATAGATCACCGAATTTAATTTCTTTAAAACGTCCTTGCCATGTTAACATCAAAAACACGTGTTTTACACTGAAGATCTTTAGTTGATGTAGAAGCAAAGATGGAGAAGTTTAAATAATGACATCATCAGACATCGAATCAAAACTATGAGACATTTCAAATTCCACAATCTTAAAAATGTTCATAGTTTCACTGACAAACGATAGCATGAAATGTAAACTTCACTTATTGCACATTTGACATATTTGAGTTGTAGTTTCCGTGCATCATCATCATCATTGAGTTCCGTCTCCGCATCGAAGGTTGGCTACCATGGAGTGCCATTCCACTCTGTCTCTTGCTTTGATGGTGCAGATTGCCATAGGCTGACTTGTCCATCTTTTGATGTTACTCGTCCATGTTAGTCTTGGTCTGCCTCTGCCTCTTTTTCCTTTCCGTGCATATGTACCTGATTATTTCTTATTCAAGCAAAAAAAAAAAAAAAACTTGAGTAGAAACTCCTTGTTGGTATGATCTGAAGGGACTCGCGCAGACAGCAGTAAACACAAGAATGCAACCATGACAAATGTTTTCTAGAGTTCAAGGAGCGGTCCATTGGAAAATGATGGGGTTACTTTAAGAAACACAACCTACTTAAAGTAATATTGAAAGGGAAAATACATGGTAAAAGTGGCAGAAGCAGACCAAGGCTATCATGGACGAGTACCATCAAAAGATGGATACGTCAATCTATGACAACCTGCACCATCAAAGCAAGAAACAGAGTGGAATGTCGATCCATGGCAGCCAACCTTCGTTGCGGAGATGGCACCCGATGATGATGATGATGATGATGATGACGATGATGATGATGACGATGATGATGATGTTGACTTTAAGAAACACATTTTCCTGAGCTTTCCAAGTGCCTAGTATCTAATATAATAAAACTATATATATATATATAATGCCTTGCCTTTCTATTAGTCTAGCTGCGTTACAACGTTTTGTGTTTATTTTACATTTATTTTATATGTTCTCTGCAGCCCTAGCCGCGGACCCGCATACTATCTAACATTGTATCTATTTATATTTGCGCTTATCTCCATTGGAAAATGTATATAAAGTAAGACTAACTCAGACCTCTAAACGTTCTAAGCTTTTAAGTTTGCTAGAGTGTGGCTCAAATTTTAAACATAACAAAAGCTTTCTTCGCGTTACATAGCGTGCAGTGCTAAAAGGATGCACGCAACTGAATGTCACAATAACAATGTTGGAATATTGTTGAATTAATGTTTCATTATTAACAAATTTGTGGGTATTTTAAGAAGAGCACAGATTTCATTTGCAAAGGACAAGAGGTAGGGTTCGATCCCAACCGACGGCTTCCGGGTTCACCCAGCCTTAAACGGGTACCGGATTTGTTTCTGGGAAAGTAAAGCGGCACGGGCGTAATACCGACCACATTACCTCATAACAAGATTCTATGAGTTTATTGATGAAAACACAACAGATTCTGTTATTGACGTGACGGGCTCTTTACTTTACTGTTACAGATTTCACTTCTATTAAGTCCAGTACTACTACAAAAAATAAAAGTAATAATCTTAATACTACAGCTAATACTACTACTACTACTAATACTACTAATACTACTAATAATAATACTAATTCTAAAGCTATTATTGATACTACTATTATTAGTACCACTACTACTAATACTATTACTAATACAACAACAACTAATATTGCAACTACTACTACTACAATACTACGGGTAATACTATTAATATTAACAATTGCAATGAATTCTTTAAATAAAAGTATCCTAACGCGGAGAGTGCAGTTCTGTTCCTATCTTTTTTTCGAAATATGAAAGCTCTTAATCAGCAACTCTAATAAATACATTTAATGCAAATTAGGCTTTAAAACGTTGAGTTAAAACAAAGATACGCGGTAACCGAAAGTGTTTACATCCAATTTATAGGAATGAAATTATGAATCGCTGTCTTATTTAAAACATACTCCAAATATTTCTTTGCATTTCGTCTTAAACTTGAGTAGATGGCCTTCTATGTCTTAACAAAATGTTGGATGATTTTGGATATTTGATGGTAACTGTTAACTGCTGCTTTCATGACTGAAATTGCAGAAATCGTATAACATTTGCAATACTTATATGCTTTTGTAAGTAAAGATATTACAATTTAGTCCTACATTTATTTATTTTTTTTAATTAGTTATAAATGGACGTAAATCATCATTGAGTGTCGTCTCCGTATCGAAGGTTGGCTACCATAAACCGCCATTTCTCTCTGTCTCTTGCTTTGATGGTGCCGGTTGTCATAGGCTGACCTGTCCATCTTTTGATGTCACTCGTCCATGTTAGTCTTGGTCTGCCTCTTTTACCTTGTATTTAGGTCATACATATTATATTATATTATATTATATTATATTATATTATATTATATTATATTATATTATATTATATTATATATATTATATTATATTATATTATATTATATTATATTATATTATATTATATTATATTATATTATATTATATTATATTATATTATATATATTATATTATATTATATTATATTATATTATATTATATTATATTATATTATATTATATTATATTATATTATATTATATTATATTATATTATATTATATTATCACATCACATCACATCACATCACATCACATCACACCACACCACACCACACCACGTCACGTCACGTCACGTCACGTCACGTCACATCACATCACATCACATCACATCACATCACATCATATTATATTATATTATATTATATTATATTATATTATATTATATTATATTATATTATATTATATTATATTATATTATATTATATTATATTATATTATATTATATTATATTATATTATATTATATTATATTATATTATATTATATTATATTATAGTATGTTATGTTATGTTATGTTATGTTATGTTATATTATATTATATTATATTATATGTTTTAAATTATACTTCATTATATTTTATATATTTCTTCGTTTTTCAAAAAATGATTAAACAATATGTATTTTATTTTAATGTATGTAACAATATATTTATGTTAGTGTTCGGGTATAATATCTTTTGTTTGAGATACCAAGATTACAATGATATTTTACAGAAAAATTGTTGAAAAAAATTACATTTGGTTGTAATATCAGGGAAAACGTTACATACTGTTTCATTATGAATAAAGGTAATGATGTTATTTTACTGCGATGAGAAACACATTTTCAACCGGTTTTTAAAATGTGGAGAACCATTATATTTGATTTTAATATGAGGAGAAACATTATATTTTATTTTAATATGTGGAGAAACATATTTGATTTTAATATGTGGAAAAACATATTTTATTTTAATATGTAGAGAAACATATTTGGTTTTAATATGAGGAGAAACATATTTGATTTTAGCTCTTTCAGTACGGCAGGTTTTTATCAATTTAGCGGTAGAGATTTCAGAGACAAAATTGTTTATGTTTTTAAATATGAATATATATATGTTTATTTTATCTAACACATAACATGTTATATATGAATTTTTAGTAAATTAAACAAGGAATTATATTTCATTAGAACCAAGATGGTACAAGACATAAAAAATATGGTTTCATTATAGTTGACACTAATCAAATTGAGAGTGACGCACTGTGCGGCGAAACGTACGGAAAGAGTTAAAATGTGGAGAAACATATTTGATTTTAATATGTGGAGAAACATATTTGATTTTAATATGTGGAGAAACATTATATTTGATTTTAATATGTGGAGAAACATTATATTTGATTTTAATATGTGGAGAAACATTATATTTGATTACATTTCTGTGAAAAAAATAAGGACACTAACACCTTATTTATGTGAAAAAATATGGACACTATCACCATATTTCTGTGGAAAAATTATGGACAGTAACACCATATTTATGAAAAATATGAAAGGTGAAATACTATGATCGTAAAGGTTTTATGGATTTTAATTCGTTTGCAGTGATACCGGGGCCTTCTATAACCGAAGAACCAAACCAAAGAACCAACTTATCATCCGGAAAACACAGCATTATTTTATATATACTTGGAAAAAATACCGTTTTGTGTGTTTACTATTGTGTATAATTTACATCTCATAAGCAAATTTATTGTGTGTTTACTATTGTGTATAATTTACATCTCATAAGCAAATTTATTGTGTGTTTACCATTGTGTATAATTTACATGTCATAAACAAATTTATTGTGGGCTTATCATTGTGTATTTACATCTCATAAATAAATTTATTGTGTGATTACCATTGTGTATAATTTACATCTCATAAACAAATTTATTGTGTGTTCACCATTGTTTTTAATTTACATCACACAAACAAATTTATTGTGTGTTTACCATTGTGTATACTTTACATCTCATAAACAAATTTATTGTTTGTTTACCATTGTGTATACTTTACATCTCATAAACAAATTTATTGTGTGTTTACCATTGTGTATAATTTACATCACATAAACAAATTTATTGTTTGTTTACCATTGTGTATAATTTACATCACATAAACAAATTTATTGTTTGTTTACCATTGTGTATACTTTACATCTCATAAACAAATTTATTGTGTGTTTACCATTGTGTAAAATTTACTTCTCATAAATAAATTTATTGTGTGTTTACCGTTATGTATAATTTACATCTCATAAACAAATTTAGCGTATGCTTATCATTATGTATAATTTGCATTTCAAACACAAAATTTGCAACATGAACTTGTTTTCTTTGTATTAGATGAAAGGTGAAATACTATGATCGTAAAGGTTATCAGGTGTGTTTTCTACTGGAAAATGCGTTCACATCCATACATGATATGATCATGATAATATCAACAATTTAAATAATTAATTGTTCTCTTTTGTCCTGTAAAATACACAATAAAAATTAACATACATGTTTGTATACAATTTCAATATTGAATTATTCAGATTATATATTCAGTAAGCATTCTGTCATTTAGCAAACGTTATTAACGTTCTGTTTTGTGTTTGTCATTATGATGTTAATAACTAATTACTGCTTAATAATTATTGACTGTCGGTTTAGTGTCTTGGTATTGTTGCTCGACCGTGTAACAATATTGCTTACACAACTGAATACGTTAAAGTAGATAGTCTAATGTTCATCATCATCATGTGCCATACCGGTTGGTGTAGGCGATCATGTCCTTCTACAATCTTCTATCTACAGTGCATCGTATCAGTTCTGTTGTTGACTGTTTTCCATGCCATGACACCAAGCTATCAAGTATTTTCTCTCTTTGTCGCCGCGTTCCCTCTTTCCATCTATTTTGCCAGTTATTACCAAGTATTCCAACTTTCCTCTTCTCATGATGTGCCCGAAAAATGTTGATTGTTTCTTTATGATGTTTTTAGAAGTTCCCTTTTTGTGTTGGCCTCTTTAAGAATTTCCTCATTGGTCTTTTTAGTTGTCCAGGGAACTTTCAACAGGTCTAATGATAACACAGGGTTAACGGGGTTAAAACTATTAAACATTTTCGGTAGACAGATTTTTACTAAAAACCCTCACGATGTTCTGATGTATGACCGACTATTTCGCATGTACAAAATAGTTTAAAGCTTTTTATATATTCACAATTTTTTTAGCTGCAGCTGGCAGTATTAATTATTGTTGATAATTAATTACAAATAATTCATTAAGTCTTAATTATTTTAAATTAATTTTAAAACACTGTCACTGCTCTATTTATATATTTAAAGGCTCATCATTTGAGTCGTCAGAAAATTATTTACATTTTCGGACAGAATTTAAAAAATATGAAAAAAAAATGTTCTGTTAGAACTCTTTCGTGCGTTAAAATAAATTCATATTCTGACATAAATGAGCCACTTTGTTTCCCGTGGCATGAACGTCAAGTAGTCAGGAGTTCTTCATACTTTGTCTTCGGTTTATAACTAATTGACCAAATTCTGCAGGTAATCTTCAGACTTTTCTCAAATAAAATGTAAATAAATAACACATCCTGCACGTGTCTTCAATTTTTGACCCAAAAGTTTTAACTGTATCGTTTATTTCGAACATTCTTTACCATTTGGCTTTCTTTCTTTCTTTCTTTCTCTCTCTCTCTCTCTTTCTCTTTCTCACTTTCATTCTCTTTTTCCTATTTCTTTCTTTCTTTCTTTTCTCTCTCTCTCTCTTTCTTTCTTTCTCTTTCTGTCTCTCTTTCTCTTTCTTATTCTCTTTCTTTCTTTTTTTTAATTTCTTTCTCTCTCTCTCTCTTTCATTCATTCTTTCTCTTTCTTTCTTTCATTAACATTTGTCTTTCTTTCTTTCGAGGGGTGAGAGGGAGGGGGGGGGGGGAATTTTAATCCCTTATCTGAAAATCTGAAATTATATTTGTTTTCGATTCCTTAATTTGAGACAGTTTGACTTTTTGTGACTTTCTGATAGCTCAGTGGTTAGTGAACTGGACTACAAAGGACAAGAGGTCTGGTTCGATCCTAATCGGCGGCTTCCGGGTTCACCCAGCCTTAAATGGGTACTAGATTTTTTTTTTAATTTTTTAGGGTGGGGGGGGGGGAATTAAAAAGGCACGGGCGTTTTATCGACCACATTATCCCAAAAATCTTGTGCCAATGGTTTATAACAATTATGGTCATTAACACCATATTTCCTATACATCACTTGACGTGACGGGACTCTTTACCTACATTTATTTTGTTACTGGTACATTGTACACTGTACTTTGTTAATTTGCCACTTTTATTCCGAACTTAAAGACCTCATCCTTCCTTCGAAACACTTCAAAGAGGAGTTAAGGAATGGGGCTATGTGTTTCGGTCAAAGAACTATCTCCATCCTATTGGCGCAGCCAAAGTAGGCAAATTGATACCTACCAACCGTCTGTCAAAACGCCAAAGGATATATATATATATATATATATGCTTTGTAAATTTATTATAGTTAATACGTGTAAATAAGTTACTCATTTCTTCTTGATATCCTTGTTTACAGACTGAGAAGCCAAACAATGTCTGGCATGTTTTGAGTGTCGTGTTGGCTTGTAACTAGGTTCCTCCATGTCACGAGGCCGGTAGCTCTCGTTCAGGGCGTCCCGTATGAGATCTACTCTATTCCATCTCTGCTTTCTTGTACTTCTAATGCTGTCTTTGGTATTCCTTAAATAGATTAGATTGGATGTAAATTAAGTCACAAATTATGATGACGCCAAAACAATCACGAACTGTCCAGGTAGGTTATGATGTAAGTGGTTGAATGGGGTGGGACCAGCACGAGCAGTTGACATTTAAATCTGGAAGTTGATGTAGCGAGTGCGGTGTGTCTGATTTCGGAAGTTCTGCTTGAGATTTTAGAGTTTGTCCACTTTAGAGATACTGTAATGCTAGGTCTTCTATATCAACAGACCCCACCACTGCGTGGACATCCTAGAGTAGTGCAATGCTAGGTCTTCTATATAATGATCTAACCCCACCACTGCGTGGACATCCTAGAGTAGTGCAATGCTAGGTCTTCTATATAATGATCTAACCCCACCACTGCGTGGACATCCTAGAGTAGTGCAATGCTAGGTCTTCTATATAATGATCTAACCCCACCACTGCGTGGACATCCTAGAGTAGTGCAATGCTAGGTCTTCTATATAATGATCTAACCCCACCACTGCGTGGACATCCTAGAGTAGTGCAATGCTAGGTCTTCTGAATAAACATCGGACACCACAACTACGTGGAGATTCTAGAGTACTGTAATTCTAGCTCTACTGTATCAACAGAACCAACTACTGCGTGGACATCCTAGAGTACTTCAATACTAGGTCTCCTATATAAACATACCTCACCATTGTGTGGACATATACTCCCACTTTAAAAATGGTTACCAGAGATACATGTGGGACTTTGATTAACATGATACCGACCACATCAGCCAAAAATATGCTGCTTTTAATGGAAAAATATGATCGCTAGCATGATATATCTCATATACCTATCAAGGTGTGTAGACAACCTTTACTTACTTTATATCAATAGACTACGAGGACAAAACACGTGGTTTGTATCCTTATTGTTCAATGTACACAAACGTTGCAGTATTGTGTACACAGTTTAACTACAAGCTTTATTATGGCAGTAGATATATATATATACAACATAAACAAACTTCGTGTATATACTTAACTTCCATCCCCAAGGCATATCATTACGTTTATGCAAATAATTTGTTTATTTTTTATTCGGATCCATAATGTTGTAAACTCGGAACACTTGTTGTACTCACATGTAGTCGAAACTCGGTGTTGTATTCGAGTGTTG
Source organism: Megaustenia siamemsis (assembly GCA_032433765.1). Classification (NCBI taxonomy): domain Eukaryota; kingdom Metazoa; phylum Mollusca; class Gastropoda; order Stylommatophora; family Ariophantidae; genus Megaustenia; species Megaustenia siamemsis. The sequence continues at coordinate 174,360,168 of JAVIAB010000092.1, read as the reverse complement.
CGTGTTCTGTATTTTATTTTAACAGATAGCACGTGGAGATTCAGTGACTCAGAGCTTATCAAGATCTCACTTTACTTCACAGAGGCGCTTCCTGGAGTAGAATGCATGAAAATAGACTATATGAGGAAGATAACTATTGCTGATGTGATCGTAATACTGAGGTACACACGAATTAGTATGATAATATACATATGATGGATAAAAACAACCTTCTCCGGCAGAACCCGGGAAATCAGGAAAGCCATGCAGCTAAGAGCTTAAGCTCGTGTCGACTCCGTGCCATTCGATAAATACATTCTTCTATCTTGACTGCTTCCTTTATTTTGCTAATGATGTTTTGTGTGCTCCGCTAATGATGTTTTCTAAGTTCTCTAATGATGTTTTCTATGCTGCACTGATGATGTTTTCTAAGCTCTCTAATGATGTTTTATATGCTCCACTATGGACAGCGCTCGGCAGGTTCGCTGTAACAGTTTGAAAGATAATGTGCAGCGGTGAGTTTTACGTGTAGCATAGAAGTAGGGAGGCTCGTAGAAACAGAGGGACTTATGTGTATCTTAGATGCAGGGAGGTTTATGAGTATCATAGTAGCATAGAGGGTCATGTGTATCTTTGACGGTGGGGAAGGGGTTCATTTATATCTTAGAAGCGGGGGGGGGGCCTCATGTGTATCCTAGAAGCATGGAGGTTTATGAGTATCATAGTAGCTGGGATGGTCATGTGTATCATAGTAGCAGAGAGGTTTATATGAATATTAGTGGCAGATATGCGCAGGTGTATCATAGAAGCAGGGAGGTTTATGTGTATCATAGAATCAGGGTGTATTATGTGTATCATATTATCAGTGAGATTCATGTACATCATAGTATCTGTGAGATTCATGTGTGATATAATATCTGTGAGGTTCACAAAAACGAATACCCCGCTGTTAAAACACTCTATTGCTGAAATATATTGAATGTCAATCTAAGAAAGATGTATAACACTAAGGTAATACATATTGATCATGACACAATCATTCAATATTACATATTATGTGCTGGAATAAGTATATTGAAATCACAATATTTGAAAAAAGCAATGTTTAGCACTTACTAAAAGTAGTACTTTAAATATAGGTTATAGTTATGGATTTTAATTCGTTTGCCGTGATACCGAGGCCTTCCATAACCAATAACCAATAACCAATAGGTTATAGACTTTAGCGTCTTGAAAGACGGTTGGTGGCAGAGCAATCATGATAAGGCTTGATAAAATATTAGTGTCTTATGCTATTTTTGTTGAACATCTTCTCTCGTGATTGAATCTGCAAATATTGGATAGATAGATTCAACCGTAGAATGAACAACATTTATTCGAGGTGCCTGGACTCGTCTCCTTTCTTCTTCGCCGCTTGTCTTCTGAATTTAATATTAGCACTACCTCGAATGTTACTGTGCCGTTTTTTTATGTTTGTTTTCCGTGTACAACTATCTGCAGGAAGATCTTCCCAGTTTCTTTCAGCGATAGAGAAGTCACTTAAGGAAGTCCTGCAAACATCTTTATATCTCAGGACTGGTCTACCTTTCGGTCTCTTTCCATCCCTAAATTCACTGTACAATATTTGTTTGGGAATACGATTATTTGCTATTCTTCTTACATGACCCAGCCACCTTAGTCTCCGGCTCCTAAGTGTTGTCATGATGGATGGAGTTTGGTTATTTGTAAGAAAGACATTATAGTTGGTTATTTTTAAGAAAGTCATCATAGTTGGTTATTTGTAAGAAAGACATTATAGTTGGTTACTTTGTAAGAAAGACATTATAGTTGGTTATTTGTAAGAAAGACATTATAGTTGGTTACTTTGTAAGAAAGACATTATAGTTGGTTATTTGTAAGAAAGACATTATAGTTGGTTATTTGTAAGAAAGACATTATAGTTGGTTATTTGTAAGAAAGACATTATAGTTGGTTATTTGTAAGAAAGACATTATAGTTGGTTACTTTGTCCTGCCATGCACATGAAAGGTGTTTAACCTTTTCTTCTGCCCTGTTTATGTAGTCCAAGTTTATGATCCGTATAGAAGTGAAATAGCAAACAATTTAGGTAAATTTGAATCTTTGTCCAGAGTGTTAATATGATATTGGCCCATGCACTATCTTCAAGTTTACCAAATGTCGAAGCTGTTTTTCCAATTCGGAAATTTATTTCTTCGTCAAGAATGACGATGTTGTGGTTAGAGAGCCGAGATACGTGAATTTTCTCACAGATTCAAGGGGTGTATTATTTAATGATATAACTTCTGGAATGGCTACACCCAATTGAAGCACCACCGTTTCTGGATACTTATTGACAGGGGGAATAAATCACATGAACTTTAAATATCAATGCCAATAAATATTGTTGCTAGACTTCACACTTAACATCATATTCTTATCTTCTTTCTGTGGTTGCGATCGACAAAGTAATTAATGTCCGATACACTTTGTGTTGTCTAGTGGATCCTTATGAAGAACATAGATTAAAGAGCAAAATAACTAGCAAAATTATCTGAAAATAAAGCAGGTACACAAGTCTATTTTTAAGATTCAGTAGTAACTGCTCTCGGCCAGATATGGGAAATTGTCTTCATCATGTAATTCTAGGGGTCGTTTGGACACCACTAACCGACTTCGTCAACTTTTTTCAATTTCTCAGTATCTTCAGTCATTCTTTTGGACTCAAAGTCGAGGCCTGTCCATTCTTTGATGTTATCTTCCCATCTCTTTCTCTGCCTATCTCTCCTCGCTCTTTTCACAGTTCCTAACAGGGTGGTCTTTGCTAGGTTAGGTGATCGAGATACATAGCTAAACCATTTCATTTTGCACATCTTCACAATAGTCAAAAGATAATCATTTGCTCCGTTTGCTTGTAGCCTGTTGCTAAATTTGTCATTTGTGATGTGATCTAAATAGGAGATACAAATGTCATCACAGGCAAAGATTTCAATAGTAGAGACATCTTCGACTAATATAGTCACTGCCTAAAGATAATAGCTGCGATCTCCGACTAATATAGTCACAGCCTAAAGATAATAGCTGCGATCTCCGACTAATATAGTCACAGCCTAAAGATAATAGCTGCGATCTCCGACTAATATAGTCACTGTCTAAAGATAATAGCTGCGATCTCCGACTAATATAGTCACAGCCTAAAGATAATAGCTGCGATCTCCGACTAATATAGTCACTGTCTAAAGATAATAGCTGCGATCTCCGACTAATATAGTCACAGCCTAAAGATAATAGCTGCGATCTCCGACTAATATAGTCACTGTCTAAAGATAATAGCTGCGATCTCCGACTAATATAGTCACTGTCTAAAGATAATAGCTGCGATCTCCGACTAATATAGTCACAGTCTAAAGATAATAGCTGCGATCTCCAATTTATATAGTCACTGTCTAAAGATAATAGCTGCGATCTCCGACTAATATAGTCAGAGCCTAAAGATAATAGCTGCGATCTCCGACTAATATAGTTACTGTCTGAAGATAATACCTGAGATCTCTGCCAGGCTACTCTAACGAGTTAGACAAAGACATAAATAATATGGGAAATGGAGCAGTCTAAATCAGGCCATAGATTAGGTTAGTATGTGTAAATTGAAAACATAGCCCAGCTAATTAACAAAACAATGAAATAAATAAATAAGAAACCAATTGTTAAATTCACTTTTAACATATCAACAGATAAGAAGACATGACATTAATACATTCTATAGTTAGCATTATTGTATAGATTGTCTTCTATTTTTCTTCTTTGAACGGTCAACTTTTGTTATACATCTATTCTAAACCAACAAGTATTTGCTCTATTTGTATTGCTTCTATGGGCTACATTAACGACCTTTCCTTCAAGTTTAACCTTCTATTAAAAATTAACTTCACATTAGATTAAGGTTTATGACAATGGTTTCTCACTATTAACATTAATTTTTTTTAATTTTCTATCATAAATTGTTTTTTTCATGCTACCAATTATTGGATTGTTAATATATAAAATAATTTGTTTATACTGAGATAAAAATTAAGAAAAAAAAATATTTATGAACAAAATGAATATGAAACTGCAGAAAGCAGACAGCATAAACAACCAAACAGCAGCGATCCTGAAACATGAAAGTGTTGCTACGCAACAAAAGGAGAACGAGTAGATGCATTGTTGAAAACCTACATAATGTTGCCAATTCTAGGACATGCACAGTCCTTGTGAAAGCGAAGATTCCCATCATATGAAATGAGGTGCATGAGAAATTGAGTGTTGGGGAGTGGGGGGGGGGTGGTGAAGGGGGGAGTATACAATCAAACCTTGAGAACAGCAATACTGATGATTCGAGTTAATGATTTTATCGTAGATAGAATTAAGTGGTTTGGACCGACCTACAGCACTAGCATACACCATGAAAATGTCAGACTACCAGGTGAATGCACGAGCTAGGAAAAGGTAGATGGACGGAATCAGGTTTACTAAGCAAATTCAAGATAACAATAGTCCAAGCAGCACAGCTGGCGGTGTCTATCCTCCTCTCGACAACCCCTCGCTTTACAAAATGTACAACAAAATAAGAAATCGACAGATTTGCAGAATCAAAGACTTAAGGAGTTTCAGAAAAATGTTGTTCTTACTGGCAACTTGTATCAAGTTATGACTTGCTTCACATTTTGTTCTTACTGGCAACTTGTACCAAGTTATGACTTGCTTCACATTTTGTTCTTACTGGCAACTTGTACCAAGTTATGACTTGCTTCACATTTTGTTCTTACTGGCAACTTGTACCAAGTTATGACTTGCTTCACATTTTGTTCTTACTGGCAACTTGTACCAAGTTATGACTTGCTTCACATTTTGTTCTTACTGGCAACTTGTACCAAGTTATGACTTGCTTCACATTTTGTTCTTACTGGCAACTTGTACCAAGTTATGACTTGCTTCACATTTTGTTCTTACTGGCAACTTGCACCAAGTTATGACTTGCTTCACATTTTAAACATTTTGTTCTGACTGGCAACTTGTACCAAGTTATGACTTGCTTCACATTGTGTTCTTACTGGCAACTTGTACCAAGTTATGACTTGCTTCACATTGTGTTCTTACTGGCAACTTGTACCAAGTTATGACTTGTTTCACATTGTGTTCTTACTGGCAACTTGTACCAAGTTATGACTTGCTTCACATTTTGTTCTTACTGGCAACTTGTACCAAGTTATGACTTGCTTCACATTTTAAACATTTTGTTCTTACTGGCAACTTGCACCAAGTTATGACTTGTTTCACATTGTGTTCTTACTGGCAACTTGCACCAAGTTATGACTTGTTTCACATTGTGTTCTTACTGGCAACTTGCACCAAGTTATGACTTGTTTCACATTGTGTTCTTACTGGCAACTTGCACCAAGTTATGATTTGCTTCACATTTTGTTCTTACTGGCAACTTGCATCAAGTTATGACTTGTTTCACATTGTGTTCTTACTGGCAACTTGCATCAAGTTATGACTTGTTTCACATTGTGTTCTTACTGGCAACTCGCATCAAGTTATGACTTGTTTCACATTGTGTTCTTACTGGCAACTCGCATCAAGTTATGACTTGTTTCACATTGTGTTCTTACTGGCAACTCGCATCAAGTTATGACTTGTTTCACATTGTGTTCTTACTGGCAACTCGCATCAAGTTATGACTTGTTTCACATTGTGTTCTTACTGGCAACTCGCATCAAGTTATGACTTGTTTCACATTGTGTTCTTACTGGCAACTCGCATCAAGTTATGACTTGTTTCACATTGTGTTCTTACTGGCAACTTGCATCAAGTTATGACTTGTTTCACATTTTAAACATTTTGTTGGTCATGTTTGAAAATATATATACTTCATAAATGTGTTTTACCTTTTTTTAAATGTTCACTTTAAAATCATGAATGAACGCCACATTGAGATTGTTCCATTTTCATAATTTCAATAATAAATTGTTGTATACAGGAATGAGCTTCCTTCTAGAACACCTACGTCCTATTTCGTATTCCCAGCATTGCACGGTCAGTAAGCACAGGGTGAACAGTTTGGTTGTGTCGCTGTGTCGTTGCCGATATTTATACCATATACTGACATGTCGAGCGGAGATAGCGTATTCTTATTTTGATGTGATAACTATATCCTTTTCCTTTTTAGAATTTTTCTGGTGTATTTTTGCAATTAATTTGTCCTTAGTTTTAATTATTGGATGAAGATTTATTTTTTTTTAACAAGACATGCGGAATATAACATTTTATTATCGGAATTCTTTTTGAAGTTTTCATTACTAATTTTACTGCTAAGTCATAGGTGATTATGTTTTTGTCTTCTTTGCTTTACACAAATGTTATTTTTATTCATATCGATAATTTTATATTATGCCATGCCCATTTTCCTTTCAGTCGGACGATTTCGAGCAATGTTGGGTCTTAATGAAATATTTATTGGCAATCACTAGAATCACAATTATCCACATAAAGCCTGTGTTCTTTCTCAGTTTATCTAAAAACATTATTGGTCTTAATATTTACGTAAAGAAATGTTTAGTATCAAGTTTATGTTAAAATATCCTTTAACTGGAAGACAAATGTCGGGAAATAAAACATGGACTAAATCAACTCAACTTTTAATACAATCAAAATTTTTTTATTTCTGAAAACGTACATTAATGTGTACTTGCATTGACTACTCCACCACTGAAACGATGTGCAGTCTTTTGTATTGCCACCCATTTTCTATTGCTTTGTTTCTTTGTAATTTAAACTTTTCATATTTCTAATACGTTTTCAAATGATACCATTAACTAAACATTAGTTTTTTTAAGGCTTTTAATCTGTAACAGTTTGGAACGCGTTTGGGTAAACGTCTAGAAACTAGCGGTCCTGAGATACATATTTTATTTAAATGTAAAACTAGAACTACCGCCTGATTGGCTGATTTGGAACGCCATTTTACTCAGTCTCTTGATAGTACACCTGTCATAGGTTATCCAGTCAGTTTCATGATTTTGTCAGGCACTTTATCCTTTGTCTGCCCTACCTCTCTAACTAGTAGTCTACCCTCCAAGATAACTGCCACAACGTTATTGTGAATCTTCTTGTATCCTAACAGTTCTATTTGTCACAACTGAATTGAATAAAATAATTTTTTGTAGTTGTTTAAAAACTTCAATTTTTATTTTTTCTCTGTCCAACCAATTCTTCCCTTGTTTCTATTACTGATTGTCACAGGGCAATGAAGAGACAATTTAATAACATAAAATACTCTAAAAATGAAGTTGATAACACTTAGTTTTCTTTCTGTTTTATTATTTAGTATCTATGTTTGTTCTGTATACGGGAATATTGAGAGATCGTTTCGACCGGAACTGTTCCGAACAAGTTCCGGTAAGCATACAGAATTAGCAATGATTGATCGTCACATCACACTGTATATTTTTAATATACTAATTTGATAAATGCGTTATAATTTTATAATAAAATATAATATAATTTGATAAATATCTAATTGACAAGTACTTCAGATGCCTCATATATGACGATCTTCTTGATTTATGGTACTGGAAGCGGGTGATAAAAGTCCAGCAAATATTTGTTCAGAGATAAGTCCCTGTATATATCACTTTATTATTCTCAGTTTCGGTCATAATATCGTGTGCTTTAATGTGAGAATATATTTCATGTTGTTTGCTATTCATATTCTTTTATTTATTTCTGCTACGCATTTCCCATCATTCATTGTGACACGTCCAAGAAAGCTATACTCTTGAACTACTTCTACGCTTTTCCACGTTTCTTTTTTCATATTTACCTTAAAACTGATTCGTGAGCTCTGAGCTAGGCCTGGTACATCCACAGTGATCTGTAGTTTTTGTTTCATAGTATTCATTCATTCACTCATTCATTCATTCAATCATTTTCCTCACGGGCAGAAGACGGCACATAGGGCGGAAGTCATAGTTCTCCACGATTGACGACCTGCTGATGATGTTTGTAGTTCTTGGTTATTTCTTAGTCCCGTGGTTGAGCCTTCCCTAGTAACTGTTCTGCAGACGATTCTCTTGGTCTGCCTTGTTTTCCTTTACCAGATGGTTACCACATGAATGCTTGGTGGGGAAGTCTTTCTTCATTCAGTCTCAGCACTTGGCCCATGTATTTCCATCATCTTTTTTTTATAAAGCTCGACACTTATTCTTGTTTTGATTCGCTTTTTCTGATCGTTTGAAATGCATTCTTTCCATTTTATGTTTGAGATCCTACGAAGACATTTGTTTTCAAAGACATTTAATTTTCAATCCAAAATCTTGGTGGATTTCCACCATTCCATCCATATACTAGTACTCACACATGGGTTGAATAATCTGAATTGTGTTCGTTTACGGAGAACCTTTGGGTCTCCAGATGTTCGTCAGTTTGTTACAAGAATATTTCGCTAATGCGATGCGTGTCATGACTCCTGATGTTATGTCTCCAACTTTGAACATTTTGTTGCCTGGGTAGGTAACATTTGAAACTTTTTGTAAAATTTCATTATTAATTGTTATATCAGAGGTTTCATTGGTAATATCCAGGACTTTCGTATTTATCGTATTGATCTGGAGGCCTCATTGACCATACATGTTGTGGAGTCGTTCTATTTTTACTTGAACATCAGTTTGTGTTGAGCTCAAAAGTTCCAGGTATGGGAAGAGTTATTTTTAAAATCACTTAGTTTTTCTAATTCTTTTTTTTTAGAAAAAGGCACTTATTATTATTATTATTATTATCATCATCATCATCATCACTAATGGTTATTTCAAGTTTCAATGAAAATTGATTATTGAGCGTTTGTTTAAAATATTCATGAAACTTCATAACTGGCAGAATATTTCTGCCGCTACAATTCCTTTTTAATCATCAGATTGCGGCCATTTATATATTTCATTAAAATTAAATTATAGAAATATCGGAGCACCATTTCATCAATTAAAATCGATCATTATTGCGCGCTTGCAAATATATTTCCCTCCCCTTAACTGTGCCGTGTCTAATTTAACCTAAGTCTAATTAAGTCTCAGAAACTTTCAAGACCTACTTTAGTCTGATAATTTTAATGAACATCGTGTAATTGTGTCTGTAGTTTTCCCCTCAACAATTGATGTTTCTGTAAATGTTAATTTAAATAGATAGAAATGTCAAATACTTGAGTATTAATTCAAACTTATACCACGCAAAAAAATACTTACAACTGAGAGGATGTTTTTTTTCTTCTCATTTTGTTAATTCACTCTATGTTTTAGCGAATGTTACAAAAAAAATTGTTAGCATGTTCAAAGAAAGAAATATACTACTTAATGTTAACATCAATACACGATGTTAACAATTTTCTACTAGTTCTTTATGCTGTCAGAAATATTAATGCCAAGTTTATTTTGTTTATTGATTTGTTTATTCAAAATGGTTCCATCCACGATTACAATTTTCTGAAAATACTGCAGCTACACGCGAACTATAGGAAATTCTGGGTGCTTGTTAGCTAAACAAATATCACAGAACTCACGGCAGACCTCAAGCTGCTATATGATATTGAAGTCTTGAAAATACTTATGTGTAATATGAGTAATTCATGTACTTAAAATTGCGATAATATTTTTTTGAATTGTTATTACAAGACATTTTAACAATTTCACAGCATCTTTACCTTCATTTTAACAAGGTAATCAATATTTTTATATTAACAGATAGCATATTTGATATGTATTACTTTTTTTGTTTTGGTGTTGTGTGTCATGCAGACACAAGTTGACGGTCATAAAACGAATCACCTTTCTGACCTTTAGACAGATATTGATTTTGCTTCCAATTTAACCTGTACAGTGTCGGCTCACCTTAGTGGTCATCTGTTTGGTTTTTTTTTCCTTTTGCTAAATTTTATTATTTTTTGTCATCTTTAAAATTATTTCTTCTGGTGTTTTTTTTTCAGAACGGAGAATTGTTATTTTAATGTATTTGTACATCAAACCTTTTTTCTTTCTTTGCTATTCTTTTTTTTTTTTTTTGCGACCGAACTTTGTTCGTTTTCTTCAATATGTACAGGATTCTTACTATTCTATGGACGAATTATGCTCTCTCTATAGAATGTTTTCTTTATATTTACGTACATAGAAAGCAAAGAAGTGTTTTGTTCATTGTATAAACTTCACCTCATTTTATATTTTCATTTTTATATTTTTTCATAGCAAAGAATGGAACTTTCAAGTTACAATTAAAAAAATGGAATCACTATTACTCATTCTGACATGGGAACGTGTTTTGTAATGTACGAGATTTGTTATTAAGTGATTGAGGGTTTACACCAGTACGGATGTATAATATGAATTCAGCCGTAAAGGAATTAGAACCCGAGTTTGAGTCGATAATTACACCACTGAAGAGCACTGGCCTCCTTACTTCATGTCGAAGTAAGGAGGCCATTGCTTTTATGTACTCTAATTAAATTACTAGCAGAAATTCCTAAAGACCTACAACAATTATTTAATGAAATAAATATGACAAGAAAATAACATGAATTAGATATGAATATTTAAAAGTCTAAAACTACAATCATAAATAAAGATAACACTCAAAACCTACAAGTGGATATCAAAGTTGAAGGAATATACTTGGGTACAGTTCAGAACTAAAACTAGCTTGGGCATACTATAACCTGTGATGGAAAATGTAAAACTGAAATAAACAAAAGAATAGGAATGGCAAATGGTAATTTTAATGCCATGAAAAATATACTAACACCAAAACAAATAACACCAGGGTTAAAACTAAGAATAGCAACATGTTATTTCTTCTCAATATTCCTGTATGGTGCAAAAACATGGACATTAGATAAGAAAACAGAACAGAAAGTTTAAGCCATTGAAATGTGGATTAATAGAAGAATAGGAAGAATTGGATGAAAAGAAAAGAAAAGAAACTAAAAATGAAAAGAGAACTACTAAATACAATTCAAACCAGACAAATGAGATTTTTGGGGCATATTAAAAGACACAGCAGCCTACTAAAAGTAATCGTAAAAGAGGCAGAGGCAGACCTAGACTAACATGGACGAGTAATATCAAAAGACGGACATGTCAGCCTATGACAACCTGCATCATCAAAGAAGGATACAGATCGGAATGGCGCTCCATGGTAGCCAACCTTCGATGCAGAGACGGCGCTCAATGACTACATGAATCGTTTAAAATAAATAAGTTTAAAATAATAACATAAAATGCTGATGAAATGCTGAAAGATAAAATCTCTCAGATATCTTGTAAATATCAACAATAAAATCCTGGAAAAGCGCCAACAAAAGGATTTTAAGAGAACTGACAGGAGACGCTAAACTGTCCCATACATTTAATAAATAAAAGATAACTGACATATTTTAGCCATAGCCAACTATAGTTTTACTAAGGCTCGAAGACTAAGAGATATCACCCAAAACCTATGACGTTCTCAGCATTGCAAGCAGGGGCCTATGCGAGTATTGTCAACTATCTGTAGCTCATATAGCTGAAAACGTCACACGCTTTGTCTATTTCGGGAAAATCCTCCTACCCCGCTGACCTTACAAAATCTATAGTCGGCTGTCATTTGGCAATATCAAACACCGCAAAGGCTTTGAGGGAACGATAAAAGAGAACTCGTTGTATGGAACCCGGAGAGGTTGTGAACGAACAGACTATAGTACATTGAGGACATTCTACAGACTACTCACTGACGGACTGCAGGTCTGGACAACAAGAAACATTCAGACTGGCAGTTACAGGAGCAACATCAGGGGAGCAGAAGCGCCTGCGACCTGCGGTCGCAATAGCAGGGTCGGCTCACCATCAGCTGATCAAGACCTAGCAGTTCTACCTCCTCGTGGTCTCCCCCTCGAAACAGTCTGCGTCAAACCAGACTGGCTAACAGAAGCTAGGATCGCCGTGTTCCCTGTAGTGGTGGCTGTTGCTGATATAGAGGACCCAGTATTGCAGTACTTTGGTTGGACTAGTAGCTTCCCAGCATAGCCTCCTTTTGTGTTTAACTCAAAAGCATATGTGCTTTTTAACCAAAGACCTTTTTTTGGGGACTCAATGGAGATATCCCCGATGGAAGAATAAATTGTACTATTAGTCCCATAAATGATTCGCTTCCAGAGGTTTATGATGTAAACAAAGCAGTTTTGTCATTGCAAGTGAATAATGTCCACACCTATAATTGGTCAGGATTGTGTAGCAGCAGCAGCTTTATAGCGAACACAGAAAACATCACATGATTGTGCTGTTCTGAAACAGCTATGCCATGCTACCCTAGAATTGCCTTTAATGGGATTACTGTGACCACAAACCACTCTCCATGTGTGTGCCACATATTTACACCCCAGAAAGAAACACTGAATATAACAACATCATGTGCCGTCTGTGATATTAATGACCACAGACCAGGAGCCTCCTGTATGATTGATACAACTGTTGCACCAAGCATTCCATCAGCAGAGCCATATCTATGGAATGTTAATCTGACATTGTTCTTGAATGATGTCCAAGTTAATGAGACATCAGAATCGTGTGGCGGCGGCTACAAGAAGGGAGCGGAGAACATCAAGTTCTGCTGCTATAAAGGAGACTTGCCTTATTATCCCAGAATTGCCTTAAATGGGATCACTGTAGTTGAAAACTTCTCCTCTTGTGTAAACTACACATTCACATCTAAGAGTGAATCAGTGAAGGTCACAAAATCATATTCTCTCTGTGGTTTTACTAACTACAGGTCATGTGGCTTCTGTTGGATTGGAAATGATAACTTACCACCACTGTGTGTCTATATGTTTGGAATTGGAGTCATCAATGATGGCTTAACATCATCAAGTGCTATGACGATCATCATTTTCGGGAGGACGTGAACTCCCATGGTATATGGTGGATAGGCGGCAGGAACCATTGTAGGCTATGTCTGAAAAGTGTTCCTTCTTGTAGTTTCCTCATATTCCAAGTCCGGCTTGTTGCAGGAGCTACTGAGTTAAGTGCTCTGTGCACACCGTGAGCTGTGTGTCTCATCCGTTTTGATCCTGCTTCGATATCCCGCTTGTTTACGATGAATGATGATATCGTATGACAGGGAACAGTTGGCTGTTTTCACTTTCTGCGCGGTTTCGCCTTATGTCTTTTGGCGTGTGCTGAGACTGCTACGATGGGGACTACAGTTACCTTTCTTTGTTTGGGAGATGAGTTAGTAATTCGGATGATTCCACTGGCACGGGCGGTTGAGCAATTATGGATTTTAATTCGTTTGCTGTGATACCGAGGCCTTCCATAACCAATAACCAGCATAGCCTGGGACAGACGAACTCCAACCTCTCCAGTAAGAGCCGGGAATGTCAAGAAAGCCATTACGACCCGCCACATCTAATGAGTCAAAGGACAAACCTGCCCGCATCAACTCGTAGCATTCCATCAACCAGAACAAGAGTAACGTCCTTCTTAGAACCAGCTACTTGAAAATAACGTACATATAATTGTGCTAAAGCGAAGAAGTATTTGCCTGAAATCTGCAAGATCTGATGTTTTAAATACAAAACAAAGGACACTATAATCTCTTCATTCATATTGCTAATATCCCACATTACAGCGCGCGGGGATTGTATTGTTGGTGTCTACATATTTTATTTCCCTACTATCGGTACACATTGGTGTCTACATATTTTATTTCCCTACTATCGGTACACATTCGTGTCATGTGATGAGTTTCAATCCACAACGTCATCCCAGAGCAAGTCTCCGGTACACATTTTCAAAGGTTGGGTGAGTGAACACGGTTGTTGAATGGTCGGCAAAACGTTTTTATATTTATTTCTTTAAATTAAAACCATAAAGACTTGATCAGTGGAGATGTATACTAACCACTTCGCTGCCTCGACTTCTTTTAAGTCATTATTACCTGATATCAACGTTTGACTAGTTACACGTTCACTTTGTAAGGAACTGAAAAGTTTTTTAACAGAACACGCCCAACAAAACACATCCCACAAAACACAAGTCACAAAACAACCCTCATAACACACTTCACAAAACACATCCCACAAAACACACGCCACAAAACACATCCCACAAAATACACGCCACAAAACACATCCCACAAAATGCACGCCACAAAACACCCCACATAACACACTTCACAAATCAAAACGCACGCCTCAAAACACATAACACACTTCACGAAACACATCCCACAAAACACATGCCACAAAACACATCCCACAAAATACACGCCACAAAATACCCCACATAACACACTCAACAAAACACACGCCACAAAACACATCTCACAAAACACACCACACAAAACACATCTCACAAAAAATATCTCACAGAAACATTCCACGGAAAAAATTCCACAAAATTACCTCACAAAACACATCCCACAGAAACAAACCACAGAGAAAATCTCACAAAACACACCCCACAAAATACACCCCACAAAACACACCTCACAGAAACAATCCACAGAGGAAATCCCACAAAACATACCCCACAAAATACACCCCACAAAACACACCTCACAGAAACAATCCACAGAGGAAATCCCACAAAACACACCCCACAAAATACACCCCACAAAACACACCCCACAAAACACATCCCACAAAACACATCCCACAAAACACATCTCACTTAAACATCCCACAGAAAACATCCCACAAAACACATCTCACTTAAACATCCCACAGAACACATTCCACAAAACACACCTCACAGAAACATTCCACAGAAAACATCCCACAAAAAACATCCCATAGAAACATTCCACAAAACACATCCCACAAAACACATCCCACAGAAACATTCCACAGAACACATCCCACAAAACACACCTCACAGAAACATTCCACAGAACACATCCCACAAAAAACATCCCACAAGACACATCTCACTTAAACATCCCACAGAAAACATCCCACAAAACACATCTCACTTAAACATCCCACAGAACACATCCCACAAAACACACCTCACAGAAACATTCCACAGAACACATCCCACAAAAAACATCCCACAGAAACATTCCACAAAACACATGCCACAGAAACATTCCACAGAACACATCCCACAAAATACACCTCACACAAACATTCCACAAAAACATCCCACAAAAAACATCCCACAAAACACATCCCACAGAAACATTCCACAGAAACATTCCACATAACACATCCCACAGAACACATCCCACAGAACACATCCCACAGAAACATCCCACAGAAACATCCCACAGAACACATCCCACAGAAACATCCAACAGAACACATCCCACAGAACACATCCCACAGAACACATCCCACAGAACACATCCCACAGAACACATCCCACAGAACACATCCCACAGAAACATCCCACAGAACATATCCCACATAACACATCCCACAGAAACATCCCACAGAACACATCCCACAAAACACATCCCACAGAACACATCCCACAAAACACATCCCACAAAACACATCCCACAGAAACATTCCACAGAAACATCCCACAGAACACATCCCACGGAAACATCCCACAGAAACATCCCACAGAAACATCCCACAAAACACATCCCACAAAACACATCCTACAGAAACATCCCACAGAAACATCCCACAAAACACATCCCACAAAACAAACCTCACAGAAACATTCCACAGAACACATCCCACAAAACACATCCCACAAAACACATCCCACAGAAACATTCCACAGAACACATCCCACAAAACACATCCCACAAAACACATCCCACAGAAACATTCCACATAACACATCCCACAAAAAACATCCCACAAGACACATCTCACTTAAACATCCCACAGAAAACATCCCACAAAACACATCTCACTTAAACATCCCACAGAACACATCCCACAAAACACACCTCACAGAAACATTCCACAGAACACATCCCACAAAAAACATCCCACAGAAACATTCCACAAAACACATGCCACAGAAACATTCCACAGAACACATCCCACAAAATACACCTCACACAAACATTCCACAAAAACATCCCACAAAAAACATCCCACAAAACACATCCCACAGAAACATTCCACAGAAACATTCCACATAACACATCCCACAGAACACATCCCACAGAACACATCCCACAGAAACATCCCACAGAAACATCCCACAGAACACATCCCACAGAAACATCCCACAGAACACATCCCACAGAACACATCCCACAGAACACATCCCACAGAACACATCCCACAGAACACATCCCACAGAAACATCCCACAGAACATATCCCACAGAAACATCCCACAGAACACATCCCACAAAACACATCCCACAGAACACATCCCACAAAACACATCCCACAAAACACATCCCACAGAAACATTCCACAGAAACATCCCACAGAACACATCCCACGGAAACATCCCACAGAAACATCCCACAAAACACATCCCACAAAACACATCCCACAGAAACATCCCACAGAAACATCCCACAAAACACATCCCACAAAACACACCTCACAGAAACATTCCACAGAACACATCCCACAAAACACATCCCACAAAACACATCCCACAGAAACATTCCACAGAACACATCCCACAAAAAACATCCCACAAGACACATCTCACTTAAACATCCCACAGAAAACATCCCACAGAACACAGTCCACAGAACACATCCCACAAAACACATCCCACATAACACATCCCACAGAAACATCCCACAGAAACATCCCACAAAAACATCCCACAGAACACATCCCACATAACACATCCCACAGAAACATCCCACAGAAACATCCCACAAAAAACATCCCACAAAAAACATCCCACAGAACACATCCCACAGAAACATCCCACAGAACACATCCCACGGAAACATCCCACAGAAACACCCCACAAAAAACATCCCACAAAACACATCCCACAGAAACATCCCACAGAAACATCCCACAAAACACACCTCACAGAAACATCCCACAAAACACATCCCACAAAACACATCCCACAGAAACATTCCACAGAACACATCCCACAGAACACATCCCACAGATCACATCCCACAGAACACATCCCACAGAACACATTCCACAGAACACAGTCCACAGAACACATCCCTCAAAACACATCCCACATAACACATCCCACAGAAACATCCCACAGAAACATCCCACAAAAAACATCCCACAGAACACATCCCACATAATACATCCCACAGAAACATCCCACAAAAAACATCCCACAGAATACATCCCACAGAAACATCCCACAGAAACATCCCACAGAACACATCCCACAGAACACATCCCACAAAACACATCCCACATAACACATCCCACAGAAACATCCCACAGAACACATCCCACAGAACACATCCCACATAACATATGCCACAGAAACATCACACAGAAACATTCCACAGAACACATCCCACAAAACTGCTTTTCTTGCACAAAAAATTGTTTCTTCCTTCACCCAGAGATGTGCTGAAAATCCCCTGCCAATCTGTCATAACAATCTATCTAATTTTTTGCTGACGCACGTCTCTCACTCTGCTTGTCAGTAACGACTTACATTTACAGTTAGGGATGGTACATCGTCGTAAATTGCTGACGCTGGTCCCCCTTTCAGATAGTGACACTAGATTATTTCCCTGACACTTTTGATGGCTGAAGAAACATCGCACTTAATCATGTGTGCCAGGTATTCACAGCTTCTAGAAACCATATTTCGAACCTAATATAACGTTATTATTATTATTATTATTACTACTGCTACAAAACTGGGAACCATTATATACTGTACAATTAACAAGCCAACTACAGCATTTTGCTTCACTTTAGATTTTGTTTTAAATAAAAGTTAACACTGTAATTTTTGTAATTTTTCTAACAAATATTTCTTATTACAGTTTATTACTTAAAGATAATTAAAGAAATATCTGTGTAGCTCGTTTCCTGTGATGCGTTCATCAATGTTGATGAACAGCATATGTCGTCTTTCTATATTAGAATTTGTTCTCAAATGAATTGTAAGATCATTGCAAGCACTTAAGTGTCGGTTTCCGTGAGATGAAAGTACCAGATAATCACGAAGAAGATGATGTTGCACTACAGTTTGACTTGAGAAGTGAGCGCGTGTTTATCGTTAACTTTGTAGATATTCTGCAGTACTCACAACAGTTCTGCCAGTCAAGGAAACTATCTGCAAAAACTCTCCCACGCCTTACAACATCAGTACAAGGAAGCTACAACAGCGTTTTTCACAGTTTTTTTGTATCGTTATCTCTGTATGTGTGTGTGTGTGTCGTATGAACGCACTTGCTGCAGCTGAGTGTAGAACAACCTGCTCGAATGGTGCTCTCAGGCGAGTTCCATGCACGATTGCTAGTTCCAGCCAATATGTGACATTTTAGTTTCAATCTGAGAAGTGTAATAGCTCTTTTGTGTGAAAATATTAATAAGCTTCTAGTCTCATCAAATATTTTACAAACGTTATGATCACAAAGCGGTCACGATGATACTATAAGAAAATGTGATTGTTCTTTTTTTTTCTTTGTTTTATTAACACTTAATTAATCAAAGTCTAATGACAAACGACAATTCACAAACAGCAGAAATAGACTCAAGATGCACCAGAGTTTGTCAAATCATTAGACTGCTATCACCACTATTGTCCAACATGGAAATAACTCGAGGCAAAACAGGCACTATACAATACAATCTTCATCCCAACGTTGTGCTACCAATGCCAGACCTAGACCCTAGATGCAAGAACAAAAAGAAACATAAACTCTACTGAGATGAAATGTGTTAGACGAATGGCATGAAACAGTCTGAGAGATAAGATCAGAAATGAAGAACTGAGGGAAAAAAGCTAGGATTAGTCCCCGCCATAGAATTTATAAAGAAACAACAGATAAAATAGGTTTGGCCACGTGACAAGGCAGAGTGATAAAAACACAATACAACGAGCCCTCAATAAACGCTGCGAGAATACCAGACCTAAGGGTCGACAACGAAAAAGATGGATCGATGGAATATTAGAAGCACTAGGAAACATAACAGCAGCAGAGGCGAAAAGAAGAGCAAAAGACCGGAAATGATATCTCCCTTCGACTCTGAAAGGCAAATGAGGAAGGAAAGCATAAGAAGAATTAATCGACAACTTGTCGGGCTCCAAACCTCGAGATTTCGTGTTTGAATCCTGACAGGGTCTAAAGGGAGGGGGGCGGGGTGAAATAAATACATGATGAGAGGCTCGAACAGATCGTAGTGACTGCACTGGACAAGCGACCTTTATTCTTCTGGAAGGGCAAAAGACGTCAACATCATCACTCCGTCAGATGAAAGTGATTTGAGTTAAGATGAGCACAGAAGCGAGAAACTTAGTGGGTGTACATAAAGACTTGTCAACCAACACAGAAGCGAGAAACTTAGTGGGTGTACATAAAGACTTGTCAACCAACACAGAAGCGAGAAACTTAGTGGGTGTACATAAAGACTTATCAACCAACACAGAAGCGAGAAACTTAGTGGGTGTACATAAAGACTTATCAACCAACACAGAAGCGAGAAACTTAGTGGGTGTACATAAAGACTTATCAACCAACACAGAACTGGAGTCGTCAGTCGCTGCACGCTGCGGCACTTACTGAGGAGGGATCTGAGCACCTATTATGGAAATTTTCGGAGTGCAATGATGATGACAAGCAAATAACACACTTATATTGGCTATTCGTTGTGAAATATTTAAGTCTTTATATTATTTCTTTACTTTCATGAAATTATTTGATGCAATTACCGACATTTCTCTAAGTATGGCCTCATCATATCAGCTCCTTATCAACGTCTCAATATGTCTTGTTTACGTTATTATTATCATTTAGAGATTGTTTAATTCCACATTTACATTACCAGAACAAGAGCATATTACGATAACAAGAGGCCTATATAAATACATGGATGAATGTGTATATATATATGTATATATATATATATATATATATATATATATATCATGCATGTGTATTTAAACAACTTATAAACACGTACACATTCTTACTTACTCAAAAATATGCATACATACACACAAACATACAATGAAACAAATTTACATATATATCTTCTTCCTCTTCTTGTACCTTTTAGCTCCCAGTGGAGCATAGGTCTTCAACAAACACTTTCCAAGTCGTTCTGTTTTTTGCAATTCTTTTAAGATTATTCCATGTCTTCCCCATCATCTTCATCTCTGCTTCGATCTGTCTTCTTGTCCAAGAATTCCTTGGTCTTCCTCTTTGTCTTTTTCCCTGGGGATTCCAAAAAATGGCCTGTTGTGTAATACTCTCAGTTGGCTTCCGTAGTGTGTGTCCTATCCATCGCCATCGTCTTCGCTGTAACACTCTTTATCCACTGGTATTTGACCGGTACATTTCCATAATTATATGTTAGTGACTTTGTCCTGCCATTTCCATCCTTTTATTCTGCGTAAGCATCCATTAATGAAAGTCTGTACCCTCGTGATTGTCAATTTTGTTATTCTCCACGTTTCACAGCCATATAATAGGACCGACTTAACATTTGAGTTGAAAATTGTTATTTTTGTATTTAACCTAATTACTTTGGATTTCCATATGTTTCCCAGTGCAATGAAAGCTCCTCTTGCTTTTGATATCCTTATTTTGGAATCATTTTCTGTTCCTCCCTCTTTATCTATATTACTACCCAGATATATGTAAGATTGTACGTCTAGTAGAGGTATTTCTCCTAGTTTTATTTGGTTATTGCCAACTGCATTAATTCTCATAATGTTGGTCTTATACGGATTAACTTTTTTTCTCTTTGACTTGTCCATGTTTGTGAAGTTTTTACGGCTTATTTTTTTTACTGTATGGAATAGCCAGTCCCATACCTAACCCTCCTTTCTCGCCTCTTACGAACATGCCTGGTAGGGTACAGCGCCGCTATTCTTTACTCCCCTTTCGGGCCTCGGCAGCGCACGGGCGACATGCCTGGTAGGGTACAGTATAGCCTGGTAGTTACACACACACACACATATATATATATATATATATATATATATATATTCATTTTAAATATGAGTGGACACGCATGTATGTGTGTTTGGGTGACAAGTGGTTTTATATCGACTCAACCTTTGAATTGAAGCTTCCACAAGTGTCCTGTCCTCACTAAATAATTTGCATTGAGTAGCGGAGTGTCTGTTGGATAACTTTCAAATACATTATGAATAATTTACTATATTCGACATTCAGTTTGACCTGTATGTCGTTTTACAAAATCGAGAAAACAATGACAGTACCTTAGAACTTTGACGTTTCGGTTCTAGTCAATGACATTTGAGAACACGAGTTGCTTGTTCAGTTCTGCTTTCACCAGACTCGTATGACTCAGATTAGGAAATAAAATAAATAAACAAGAAAGCTAGACTTTGATTATATTATAAACATTAATTTGTATATATGTCATCTAAATGGTAAAAGCAGACGGTTGTCTATCTATCTATCAATCTATCTATCTATCTATCTATCTATCTATCTATCTATCTATCTATCTATCTATCTATCTATCTATCTATCTATCTATCTATCTATCTATCTATCTATCTATCTATCTATCTATCTATCTATCTATCTATCTATCTATCTATCTATCTATCTATCTATCTATCTATCTATCTATCTATCTATCTATCTATCTATCCATCCATCCATCCATCCATCTATCTGCCTGCCTGCCTGCCTGTCTGTTTGTCTGTCTGTCTATCCTTCCGTCCGTCCATCTGTCTGTCTGTCTGTCTGTCTGTCTGTATGTATGTCTGTCTGTCTGTCTATCGATCTATCTATCTGTATGTATGTCTGTCTGTCTATCTATCTATCTCTCCGTCCGTCTGTCCGTCTGTCCGTCCGTCTGTCTGTCTGTATATTCATAAATGCTGCCATGCCCATACTCTGTCCCCGTATATTTTCTAGTTCTGTGATTCTTTCAAAAATATTTTTTTCCATTCCATTTTTAAAGCTCATGTTTTTTTTAAAGTAATTATTTCGGAGACTGGAGTTCCATGGGGTGTTGACAAGTGAGCAGATAATGACGTAAAGAAGAAGCGCTGTTAGCATTTTGGAATCTGACATCAGGGAGAGGGAAGTTGAAACACGATCACTGCCCCCTACCAAGCACACCGTTGCATATAAGAACTTGACAAGTCGGGTCAGCGGTAGTAACTCGTCTTTTAAGCACTGCGTTGAATTACTATTGTACAAGCCCAGCATTCCCTCGTGAAGGAGAAATGAAAAAGAAATAGACAAACTATGGTAACAGTTTACGTGAGTAATACACAAAATACACAATCAAACGATGTTGCGGCTCGTTAGATCGTCAGCAGAAACAGTAAATAGGATAGGACTGTGGAAGCCAAGGGAGAGTAGTACACACCTGGCCCTTTTTTGGAATACCAAGGAAAAAGATAAAGAGGAAGATCAAAATATTATCGAAGACAAATGGAAGCAAAGATGAAGATGATGGGGAAGACATGGAATGATCTTAAAAGAATGGCAAGAAACAGAAGTGCTTGGAAAGTATTTGTTAAAGACCTATGATCCACGGGGAGCTGAAATGTACAAGAGAGAGAGAAACAGTAAACAACAAATGCACAAATATATAAGTAGATAAAATGTTTTAAGTTATTTATTTTATTTTATTTACTCACATATTTGTGTATGTTATTTATTGCTCTTGCTGAAGGTCTAATGAGCCGCAACGTCATTCGATTTCGTGTTGTCCATTAATCACGTAAAGCTGTAACCATAACATTTTTTCTATTTTTTTTTTCTCCTTTACAATCAGCTTTACTGGAGCTTCGCATTTTGATTGCATTTCTTTGCCTTGACCCAATTCTTTCGTGGGCGATGCTTTGTAAGAAGTTCAATAGCAGCTACCATTGTTTCTAAGCTAGAATGACGATGATGGTAGTGATGATGATGATAATGATGATGATAATGATGATGATGTTAAAAGCATCAAATCAGTGATGTTAATCATGGGTTAAGATTTCAAAAATTCCGTGAACCAGTTTCTGGCTCTGTTACTCAAAGGTTTAACCGCTTACATTAAGATGATTGTAAAGGAAGACAACAAAACATAAATAAAAACAGATAGGTGCTTGATAAAAGAATGACAGAAAGAAAGAGTAAAAAAGAGATGTTGAAATTAGGAGAGTAGAAAGTTGTAAAGTGAGACTGTTTTATGTAATTAGTGAAATTATTGGAAATTTGCTTTATTCTGGAAACATGGATTGGAAATGTGATTGTTTCTTTAAGAAAGATAATTGAATAATTATTTTAAGTTGCAGGTGAAACTAAGTGATTAAATAGTTGGCCCCGTTGTTACAGAACAAACATGCATCATCAAATATAAATAAGCGCTTTATGTAATACAGTATTCCTCCAAACGCTCTCCTACCAATGCCGAACCGGGACAGTCAAAATGAAACAGAAATATCAACACAAAAGAGAAATGTTTGAGAATACAGAAAGTGACTCATCATCATCAAGTACCTGGCATGCTGGCGTAGGTGATCATGTCTCTCCACAATGTTCGATCTCGACAGTTATTTATCATTTGTGTTGTTGACCTTCTGCCAAGCCATTCTCTTAATCTGTCTGTTATTTTTTCTCTTTGCTTCCCTCTGTCTCTTCGTCCCTCAATTTTTCCTAGTTGTTACAATATATTCCAGTTGTTCTCTTCTCATTACATGGCCAAAAAGTGATGATTGTTTCTTCCTAACATTGGAAATGAGCTCCCTTTTTGCTTAGCCTCTTACAGGACGTTTTCATTACTCTTCTTAGCTGTCCATGGTATTCTCAATATTCTTATGTAAAACCACATTTCTACAGACTCCAGTGATTTTCTTGTCTGTTGTCCTATTGTCCATGATTCACGTCCATATGTTAAGACTAACTCTACATAACATTTAAGAACTCTTTTCCTTGTTTCGATTGTCAAAAATGGATTTCATAGTATCCTCCACATGAATGTGACTAGAAGACATAATGATTGTGACTAGAAGAGATATAATGATTGTGACTAGAAGAGATATAATGATTGTGACTAGAAGAGATATAATGATTGTGACTAGAAGAGATATAATGATTGTGACTAGAAGAGATATAATGATTGTGACTAGAAGAGATATAATGATTGATTGTTTGTTGTCATCATTGCTGCACACCGGACAAATTCATAAGTGCTCAGATATCCCTCTCCAGAATCTCGATAAAGTCCCACGAGAATCCTGGCCTGTGTGCACGAACTCCGTAGCACGGCCTGGGATCCAAGTTATAGATAGACTTTTGCTGACAAGTATGCTCGAGAAGCGCCCACATTTATGGCCTACTCTTCTCAATTTTAATTGTTAAGGGTTCTTTAACGTGTGCAAGTGCACACGGAGCCTCTATTGCCTGTATTCGAGAGGGGTAGACACAGGATATCACTACATAAGAGATCAGGGGAGGTTAATGTTATAAAGAGAAGAGACGTAATGAGAAATGTTGATATACGGAAAAAGAGTTAAAAGAAATCAATACTGGAGCATATGAAGAAACAAGAATCAAAAGTGTTGTAGATGTAACACGAACAAGACAGAAGCTCTAGAGAGCGTGAGCAGAAACAGTAAATAAGGAAACTGTAGGCCTAGACGGGGAAGGATGAATGAAACAAATGGCATCAACACGAGCTGGAGACACTAGAGAGTGCTGATGAGAACAGTTTTCATTGGACATTGAACAGCTACAAAGGCAGGGGGAAAGTAAAGTAAGGCAAAGACATTTTAGATAAATTGAAATTCTTGTTTTAGATAGATTGAAATTCTTGTTTGAAGATAGATTGAATTTTTTGTTTTAAGTGGAACGTAGAAGTTGATGAAGCTTGGCGGAGCAAGAGACAAACGTCCAAGACATGGCAGAAAGCCAGAAAGAATGGAAGAACACAACCTGAGCTCTTGAAGCGTCTGAAAGTAGAGGTCGACCAAAAAATGATGCACTTTAAACTATGTGCTAAGCAGTCTAAGGATGCCAAATGGGATGACTTCTGTAAAAAAAAGTGTGCTCAGAAAAATCGTTAGCCACATTCTGGCGCCATCATCAGAGCATGAATGGCACAACACGACACAGAGGCATACCAGACTTTCAGAGCACAGGCTGGATATGGCACAAATCTGATGAGAGCAAAGGGAAGGCCTTATTTGCACCCTACATTTAGCAGACGGGCCAAATAAATGAGGCTGTAAGAATGAGGATACGGGGATCGCTGTCAAAATTGTGTAAGGATGTAGGGCTGAAAGAAGATCTCACAATCACAACCGATACCATTCGCACGACACTTAAAAGGTCACACAACAATGCACCTGGTCCTGATGGTGTTCGGTACGATGACATAGGCGATTTAGCTGACGACGACTTGACAAAACTGGCCAATGAGTTTAATGCCAGCATTCGGAGTGGCCAGATTAAAGAGAAGTGGCTACACAGCTACTTACTACCGCTACCGAAGCCAAATAAGGACTATTCTCAGATAAGTGCCTACAAAATCATCACAATGCAGAACACTGCGGGCAAGCTGCCGGAGAAAATATTTGCCCGTGTCCTCACCTGTCACCTTGAACAGAAACGCGCATTTCCACCAACACTCGGAGGTTATAGATATAACAAAGAGACATGGCTCAATGCGGCAGTCTTTGCCTATGACGTCTTCGAAGGCTTCCACAGACGAGAGGAGACATGTGCTGCTGCTATAGATCTGGAGGATGCATACAACAGGGTACCATTTAAATATCTCATGCATATGCTCCTCAAACTGGCGACGCACCCCTTCCTCATTAGATGCATCGCCGCGGCACTGTTTCAGAGGAAGGTGATACTCAGATGTGGAAGTTGGTCTTCCGAGCCAACATCCATTTGTCCAGGGCTGCCACAAGGCTCACCATTGTCACCAGTTCTATTTAACGTGTACACAATAACGATCACGGAACAACAGCTGGATGGAAGGGGAAGAAGTATGACTTTTGCTGATGATATTCTGGTATATCGACAGGGAAGAGACAGACGGGGAATCGCCTCCACAATGCAAGACGAATTCGATCGCATTTCTTCCTGGTGTGGGTTTCAGGTGCCTTGGTTAATCCTAATTAAGCATCAGTTTTATGGTTCTCCCTTAACAATCATATCGTTAATATGACCACACCGGTAGTACAAATGGGAGCTGATGAGGTTGTCAGGGACAAGTTGATGACATACCTCGGAGTTAAGTTTGATCGCAGCCTGTGTTTTCGGGACCACGTCGACCATGTGATAACAAAATCCCGCAAATGATTAGCCGCCTTGAAGGTCATGGCAGCTGTCAACATTGAGCAGAGGCTACTTACTCTTCTGTTCCAGGGATTAGTCCTCGCACCAATCGTGTATGCCCTGGCAATGCTTACTGTCAGTACGACTCAAATTGATAGGCTGGAGAAAATACAAAATGAAGCCATGCGCATTATCCTGGGATGTACGAGTGACACTCCCTGTGTAGCAATGAAGTATCTTCTTGACTTTCCAACCATGGATGACAGAATCAAGATCTGGAGAGCACTAGCATGCCTGAAGATTAGTACAGATACAGAGCATCCATTGCACCACGTGCTCAACACAGGGAAAAGTGCCAGGCTAAAAAGAGGCAAATCATGAGTGGGCCGAGCAGAAGATGTCATCAAACAGGTCTGTGGGCTTACCAATACCAGCGTTGGTGAGGAGTGGATACCGGTGCCTACGTCATTAAAGGGGACTTTCTCATGTATTGTCACACTCGATATGAAAAGTAGGGAGAACCCGGTCGTGGTTAATGCTGAGGTCAACGGTCTCATCTGCGATAACACCGATGAGAAAGATGCAGTCATCTATACAGACGATCTGTAAGACGACACCAAAGAAGTGCATGGGCATTTACAGCACGCTCGGCAGGCAGAATAGTCAAAGAAGACAGTGGTGCATACGTCATGACCACGAGTAGCATGACAATGGAGGTGATGGCAGTGACCAAGGCATTCACATGGTTAGAGTCACAAGACTACACCCACGCATGTATACTGAGTGATTCGATGAGCATGATAAAAAAAGTGGAGGCGGGCTCTGTACCCATGCAATAGGTAGAGTCGCAGAAATCCAAAATACGTAAGTTCACCTTTGTCTATGTCCCTGGACATGCGTGAGTACGGGGAAATGAGCGGACAGGTTGGCTATCTGCGCTGTCGTTGAGGACGGGCAACCAATGGATCGGGCAGACATCATCAATGCCCTCCGAGATGTGGGAAGAGCACAGGACTTCGACAACCACAGATCCACGTCACTTCTTCGGATGATGGAAATGGTAGTTAAGATGGGTACAGCCAGAAATGAGAAACTTAGTTGCCGTGTAAGAAGACGTATCAACCAACATAGAACTGGAGTCGTCAGTCGCTGGACACTGCGGGAATTGCTGAGGAGGGGATCTGAGTACCTATGGACATGTTCGGAGTGCAATGATGATGACCCGCAAATAACTCAATAACTCAATAACTCAATAACTCAATAACTCTTGTTTTAAGATAGATTGAAATTTTTGTTCTAGATAGATTGAAGTTCTTGTTTTAGATATTGAAATTGGTGTTTGTGATAGACTGAATTGATTGAATGTTGCCTACGTTGTACAATCTGACAAGATATCTTGGGGGCCAATACATCCACCACCAACTGAGTTGAGCGTGAGTTGTGTCAGAGACTCACAGCTGACTACGTGCGCCAGGATCGGCGATCAAAATAGTTGATCCATTCTCTACTCCGCCCCCGCCCCCCAGTGGTGTTCCTGGAAATAGATTATCCAATATGGTCAAGAGAGTAGGGAACGCGATTCATTATTGAATGCTGTCGTACTGAATTACTGAATTACTGAATTACTGAATTACTTATATTTTGTAGCCGAAAGGTACATATTCCCCAGCTATGCAGCAAACCACAGCACAACGCACATACGCCCACTTAACGTCCTGTAAAGGGCGGACGATGAACAGGAGTAATCCTAGGGTGAACGCAGAAGAAAAATGATATAATGTTTTCGATGATGGATATCGATATATCATTGTTATCATCATCGTGTGCCATACCGGTTGGCATAGGCAATCATGTCCTTCCACAAGCTTCTATCTACAGTGCATCATATCAGTTCTATTGTTGACTGTTTTCTATGCCATGACACCAAGCTATCTGGTATCTTCTCTTTTTGTCGTTCGCGATCCCTCTTTCCCTGTATTTTGCCAGTTGTAACCAAGTATTCCAACTTTCCTCTTCGCATGATGTGCCCGAAAAATGTTGATTGTTTCTTTCTGATGTTTCTTAGGAGCTACATTTTTGTGTTGGTCTCTTTGAAAATTTCCTCGTTGGTCTTTCTAGCTGTCCAGGGAACTTTCAACATTCTTCTGAGAAATCCCATCTCGGTGGCCTCTAATAATATTTGTATTTGCTTGTTCACTGTCTTGATTCGCTTCCATATGACAGACTTGTCTCTGTATAGCATCGATGAACTCTCTTTCTCACTTCTATTGACATGCATTTGTTGCATAAGACGTTCTTCATTTTCTGAAATGCTATTTTGGCCTGGG
Source organism: Megaustenia siamemsis (assembly GCA_032433765.1). Taxonomy (NCBI): domain Eukaryota; kingdom Metazoa; phylum Mollusca; class Gastropoda; order Stylommatophora; family Ariophantidae; genus Megaustenia; species Megaustenia siamemsis. The sequence continues at coordinate 174,331,445 of JAVIAB010000092.1, read as the reverse complement.
CTCTACTATATATATATATATATATATATATATATATATATATATATATATATATATATATATATCGATATATCAACCCATGATAACTTAAATAATTATTCCGCTGATTCAAATGTACCCACAAAAGCCGTTAATGATACTAATTCCAACATAAATCGTATGATGATAATTTTAACTGGCCGAGGTCTTCTTGAGGGGTTAAAAGGGAGATCAGCAAGGATATCATAATGAGTGTGGTGACATACACCATCATTGCAATATGAACTCGATAGGTTCTTCAAGGCATTCTTGGGTTATGCTATAACTCTGATGGGCGCATTAAAATTAGAATCATCATTATTATTAATATTAATATAACTTTGCATTGAAAAATAGGTTCTGCTGCAATATGGTGTAGAGAACATGTGAAATGTGGCATTTCCACCCCAAAATATTCGAATTCTCCTCGACATATTTCCTACTCTCTAATGCCTACACTCCTTGCCAGATCCAGAAGTAAAGGTATCAAGAGGCACCAAGATGCGTAGAGATGATAAGCTGCTGTAAAGCTGATGATAATAGCAGTACTTAAAAAAAAGGGAAGAAAAAAAGTGGTATGGTGACAGCTTTACGTGGTAATGGACAAAACAAAGGTCGTCGTTTCGGCCAAGTAGGTCTTCAGCTGGAACTTGGCCGAAACGTCGACTTTTGTTTTGTCCATTACCACGTAAAGCTGCCACCTTACCACTTTTTTCTTCTTTTTTTTTTTTTAGTGCTGCTTGCCAGATCCTAAGTGTTGAACATATCCCACCAGTTTTGCATAGTAATAAGACTTGCACTGTGACCAAACGTCTCGAAAAAAACAAAACACAAATGCTCAAGCGAAGATATCAATTAAATGAAAACAAGACGAACATACCTCTTGATTTGTTATAATCTATTATTCTCACATTAAAGGATCCCCCTGATTGTAATTGACTGTCGCTATATTCGATCCAGACTGACGTTTATTGTTCTTCTTTGGATGTTCAACATGTGACCACGTCCCTGGGAACGGTTAAGAGAAGCGGGGTAATAATTGTATGAGTTTTATAAATATGACATTTATAAATATGACATGTATAATTATGATAGTAAGAGAAAAATCATTTTCTTGTTTCCGGACAAGTCAACTTTGGCTAAGTTTGTGCACAAATAAGTTTACCTGGCAACTAATAAAACATGTTACTGTTAGCTCTATAGGTTGTGATTGTATTTGTTAATATCATGACATTTTACATCTGCTTACCCACTGTGCACTTACTCAACTCAACGGAAACATATTCCAATAAGTTTTGGTCCTCGAAATGTCACAACGTGTCTATTTGAAGATATCTTGAATTCTGACAAATTCGCTAATTTCTAACATTATTTATTGGGATGCTTCCAGTTAATAACTTCGCGTGAACTTTCTGATATTCCAGTTAATAACTTCACATGAATGTTCTGATCACGCGAACTTTCTATCACGCGAACTTTCTGATATTTGAGTTTAGTTAATATCTGTTTTCTACTAGTGGGGCTATGATAACAACAATCAGAGACAGAATAAATCTCCATGAAGTGTGTGGCTCCGGTGTCAGCAGACCATATTTCCCTTTAAAAAAAGGACATTGGAATGGCGAAAACAAAGCGGAAGAGGATTATGTAATATTTTTTATTCATGAAAAGTAAGACAATAAATAAGTTTAATTACATAAACATATTGAAAAAGAAAAAAAGTAAATAGAACCCGTCACGCCAAGTGGCGTATAGGGAATATGGTGTTAGTGACCATCAATTTTACAGACCTTCATGATTTTTGGGATAATGTGGTCGGTATTACGCCCGTGCCGCTTTACTTTCCCAGAAAAAATCCGGTACCCATTTAAGGCTGGGTGAACCCATGCCGTCGGCTGGGATCGAACCCTAACACTTGTCCTTTGTAGCTCAGTTCACTAACCACTGAGCTATCGCGGCTCCCTTAAACATAATGAGCTTACCATTATTCTTCAGTGGAAGAGTATAACAAATTCCGATCAATGACTTATCCCATAACCTTGCCGGTCGTTGGAGCACCATAGATGACATTTTCACAGTTTACTCCCAATCGTTGCGATTTAGAGCAGCTCTTTGTTATACAACTAAAGACATTCCTGTTCATTCTCTTATGTTATCCACCCTCTTTTCTTTTGTCTTGTACTGTGCCATGCAGACAGATTTTGGCAAGACGTGTGAACAAAAAATGTTGTATACCTAGATATGGAATTTATTTCACCACCATGGTACAATTTTGATATAAGCTATGAATACACCAAGTATTGGTTTCTGTGATTTAAGATATAGGATTATGATTTATAATTGACGAGTATTAAAGTTTGTTTATAATTTTTATTAGAAACGGAACGACATTTGGCTTTCTTAAAATTAAATCGACGGGACGGCGGGAAAATATTAAATATAATTGAAGATAATTTCGAGATCAACGGTACGACATCTGTCACCAATCTTGTGATGGCTCACTTCAATTCCCCCCCCCCTCTCATGGTGACTCCCGGGATAACCAAATCTTTTGCTTGATCTCATGTTTCTCGGATACTCTTCCGGGTTCTCCCTTGAAGACCGATACCTGTACCGAGGGTTGTTTAAACGCTGAAGAAATTAACTTGTGTCATTCCTTTATCTAATAACCTTCGTATCCACTCATTTTCCTTTCTTCTTTTGTGTCTAGTCCTCAAGTACTAGACCCGATCTGTTCCTGCTCCCTTATCTTTTCCAAATTTAGTACCGCTCGCTGTTTTTATGTCCAGTTACCACTGCCCATTCACACGCCAGGCTGCTTCCTCGCTCAGTGGAGCCCTATTAAACCACTTAAGAAGACGCAAGTTCTAAAACTCACAATAGATAGGCATTTCTCACGGTTTTATTCCTTCTTGTCTTGTTCAATGTGTTGGTGAAGAATTGGATCGAAACGTTCTGTTCGGTTACATTTTTCGCCAATAAACCTGTAACACAGAAAGCAAAAAAGTAAGTAAAGAGCCCCCGTCACGCCAAGTGGCGTATAGGTAATATGGTGTTAGTGACCATAAATGTTACAGACCTTCAGCACATGATTTTTGAGGTAATTTGGTTGGTATTACGCCCGTGCCGCTTTACTTTCCCAGAAAAAATCTGGTACCCGGCTGGATGAACCCGGAAGCCTTCAGTTGGGATCGAACCCTACCTCTTGTCCTTTGTAGTCCAGTTCACTAACCACTGAGCTATCGCGGCTCCCAATCTATAACATACACGTTTGTATTGTTTTTCTTTTCGCGTATTGACTCAGCGTTACTGCAGCCTGGCATACTTGTATGTTTATACATTATCTTGTATATTCATGCTCGTTCCTGCTGATGAGAGAAGATGAATGCTGGCCAGAGCAAGGACAAACTGGCGGGGGATAGTAGGAACATTGGTGAGGTATGTGAGCCAGGCATGCGCACCTGCGAAGGAGACATACGAACCGCATGAAACGAAAAAACGTTTTTTTGCTTGGTTGGTCTTCGGGCAGAGAAAGACAAGCGAAGCTCTAGTAGATTTGTGATTATGTGCACAATTAATTCTTATGCAAAATGTATGTAACAAATATATGTTGCATTTTAATTTGTTCTTAACACTGATCATATGGCTGGTTTACGCTGACATTGTAAATTATGTTGTTTTTTTTCAGTAGTAAAAAGTGAGTTTTATTTACTCAATTGTAAAGAGTTGTTCGTTGGTTGGTGCTTTTTTCTGTTGTATAAGCGTGCCATGCTTGTTCGTACTTCATAAACTGATACAGGTCGTCTCGTTCTTTCTTTAACACATTCAAGTCAAATATCATGTCGACCTTGACAATCGACAAACACTTGAGGTGTCCAATAACACTAACACATGTTTATTTATGTGCTATTTGACAGTCTGGTGGTCGCAAGTTACAGTAACACATTTTCATTATCTCTCTCTCTCTCTCTCTCTCTCTCTCTCTCTCTCTCTCTCTGCGATCAGGACTCAATCAGAGTAGGATTCCAGACTCTCACATGAAGTCAGCTGTCAGGTTAAGTGTGTTGATCGCCCCCACAGACAGAACATCACATTTAGAGTGCCAGATCCACTCTTACTGAACACCCGTTAATACGTTGCACTGGGTTCTGCGCCAGTGGCCCAGTGCATCCGATTTCAGCCAGCATTTTATTCAGGTTCGCTTTCCTTAGCCTTTGATTGTCTCCAATCTTCCTGCAAGGCAGCAGATTGTCTTTTCTGTAGGGGGATTCTGCCCTTAGATGGTCTACCCTCCCAGGTTTACAAGCACCATCTGCCCGAGTCACTAGAGACATGCACACACACAGATATGAGATGTGAATAACACAGACATGTACACAGCGATACGAGACATGACTAACACCGACACACATCAAGATATATGGCACGTGAATAACATAGACATGCACATAAAGATATGACATATGACTGACATAGACATGCACACACAAAAATATGACACATACCTAACATAGACATACACACAAAGATATAAGATATGACTAACATAGGCGTGCACACACAAAGATATGAGATGTGACTTACATAGCCATGCACACACAAGGATATGAGATATCCCTAACCCAGACACAAAGATATGACACATGACTAACACAGATACACACTAAGTTATGAGATATTACTAAACTCAGACGCACATAAAGATATGAGACATGATTAACACGGACACACCAAGATATGAGATATGACTAACATGACACACACCTAGATATCAGCCATGGCTAGCACGCACACACACACACGAGCAAAGATTTGAGCCATGGCTAGCACAGAAACACATCAAGAGATGAGGCATGACTAGCACAGAAACACATTAAGATATGAGTCATGGCTACACGGAAAAACACCAAGAAATGAACCAAGTCTAGCACATAAATACATTGAGGTGTAAATATGCTTGGGTTAGTCTGCAGACTCTTCTTAACGCGTGAATCATCGACATACGAGATGCAGGCCCCGAATAACTGTTCACAGGTTTCGTTCAAACAGTTGTCCGGAGATTTTAGAACAGTCTGACCCATAGAACGTTCCCTTGCATGCACAGTTCCCGGTTGACTGTTCAAAGTACGTTTCCTTGCACGTACAGTCAACACTTTCCGGGTCACATATGATGTCACAGTCATCAGACTGTAGCCCAAAATTACCATCGGGACAAATGTTATTACAGGTATAGCCAGGATGTTTACATTGTAGGCATTTTCCGGATTTTTCTCACATAAAGGACAGACACTGAGACAGGACCTGGAGCAATCGTGTCCATAGATCCCATGAGAACATTTTCGTTATTTACATGTACGACACATGACTTCCAGGCTACAGTTAATAACAATACTGCCTGCCGGTCACGGTGCCCGCTGAATCACACACTCCTTGAATTATTTAATACATCACAGATTGCGCTTCTAGCTATCTATACACAAGTCCTGCTATAGACTAACTAGATCCGCTAATCTATTCACTTTGATCAAATATTGGTCTTGTTCTAACGTCTTATCTATCTATACTGTAAGATCAGTACTCCAGGCACTGCAATCCAGAAAATTGCCACAGCTGCAGACCTTATGGTCTGAACTCTGCAAGGACCACATGGTTGCCCTGCAGTGGATCCCATCTCACTGTGGAATACCAGGAAACGAGAAAGCAGATCTGCTGGCAAAAGAAGGTGCAACAGGCACACAATTAGATGCACCGTTACATACCATCAGAAGAAAAACATAATGAAATCAATCAGAAGATCACAAGCCCCAAATCAGTATGCCTTTAATAATATGAATAGATTATTGTGAACAAGTTATCATTATACGCCTCAGAACAGGACACAATCGACTCCACAGTCACATGTATACAAAATTCAAGATCGACACCTCAGCTACATGTACATGTTGACTGCTGAACACACACTCCAAGAATGAATTGAATATAGTAGACTGAGGAAAATCCATTGGCACATAGATACAACACTACAGAAAAAAACTATATGGGCCACTGCAAGAATTACAAAAGACTAAATTTAATTTTTTAGAGGAAACGACATTACACATATAGACAATACTTCAGGCGAAGATAGATAGATATATCTATACAAGTTGACAGCTGTCTGTAATTGCTCTGCCCTGGTATCTGCTAGTGGCTCATCTGCTTCTATCTACTCTCATTATTCACTGGTTCACTCGGCTGCTATTTTTTACTCTCTGATTCACTTCTCACTTTGACCCAATGGTATGCGAGTGAGACTATATATATATATATATATATGTGTGTGTGTGTGTGTGTGTGTGTGTGTGTGTGTGTGTGTGTGTGTTTAATGACACTCCTTTTTACCCGTCAACGTGTCTATCCGCCTGCGTGTCTATTACTAATATAAATATTTGTTGACCCTGTGTCTGTCCTCTCACACAGTCTGAAGATATATATTTTTAAATATTATAGCCACACAGTCTGATAGTATTTTTAATTATACCCACTATGCCCTCAATCAAGATGTCCGTTAATAAGTGCAATATCGCGTTCCACATTTACATGTCTACTTTGTCACATTCAGACTCAGAATATATAACTTCTTACAGACCTGTGCATGGCCAATGAAAGCATGAACCTTTACTATATTTAGGGAGCCGTAGTGATTGGGCGGTAACTACACAGGTCTACTGACCATGAGGTCGTGGTTCCACTCCCAGATACGGCAGCACCGCTTCTATTGTCCGTCATGTCTATAAAAATGAAAGCCATCTTGTTGTTTCTCTTCTGTGAAAGTAAAGTAGACACCAAATGCTTACCATATTACCCATAAAGGTGCAGGTGGTCGACGATGGGCTGGTGGTTGGGGGAGGGTACTAGCACCATATTTATTATACGCCAATGTCATGATGGTTATTTTTATTCTATTAAATGTGTATATATTCATAAATTAGTCGCTAGTAATTAATATTCTAAAACTGGGTGATAGGAGCTAGAGGTATAGAGTTTTGCAACAGAGGACAATCTGATCACCAGACGAAGTCTCGTTATTGACTGTTTCGAATCTTTAATCATAAAAGAGTCGAAAGTATTTAATATTTTTAAGTGAAGAACAGTATAAGACAGCTATTATTTTTAAGAAGAAAATATAATACGAGCTACACTTTTTAAAGTGAAACACAAAATATGACAATTAGTCTTTTCAAAGATATACAAATTAAGATAACAAAAGTCTTCACTGAATATAGCGAAAACAGTCTTTTTTATTTCTTTCTTTATCCTTTCTGCACCGAAGTTTTTAAAGAGTGTAGGTCAATTATTTGCCGCATTTTTTTTTATTGTTTTTTTTTCTTTGTAGTTGGGTGAGTTTAAACTGAAGACCATGACAATAAAAGTGCGATTTAGAAAAGGTACGACGTCAAAATAGTTATATGACGTATCCCTGCACACATTCCTCAAAACTTCGTCCGTAGGTGATTTTAAGGAATAAATTTAGAGCACGTTAAGAGAAATGGAACCACGATACATCAGTGGATAGTGAACTGGACTACAAAGGACAAGAGAAAGGGTGCGATCCTGAGCGACGGCTTACGGGTTCAGCCAGCCTTAATGAGTTCAGGATTTTTATGGGAAAGTAAAGCGGTACGGGCATAATATCGACCACATAGCCTCAAAAATCACGTCCCGAAGGTCTGTAAAAATTATGGTCACCAACATCATATTCCCTATATGCTACTTGATATGACGGGGTTCTTTACTTTTTTATTTTTTGTTTTAAGTGAAGTCACAATTAATTTTACTTTAAAAGTATTTAGGCTTACATCAAAAAGTCAATTATGCTTTTAAAAATAGCTAAACTCTGTTAAAATGTGTATGTGAAATAAAATACGTTTCTTATTTATACATAGTCGTCTTCTATGTTGATCATAGTTATCTGTATCCAAACATTACACTTTTACTCCATACTTCATTATGCATGTTATTTTTCTGTGCATATGTTCTGTTGTGGACAACAGACAAGAAAATCACTGGATGCTGTAGAAATGTTGTTTTACAGAAGAATGTTGAGAATACCATGGGCAGCTAAGAAGAGTATTGAAAACGTTCTGAAAGAGGACAAAGTAAAATTACAGCTAATTTCCAAAATTAGGAAGAAACAATCATCATTTTTTGGCCATGTAATTCGAAAGGAACAGCTGGAATACACTGTGTCAAGTGGGAAAATTGAGGGACGAGGAGACAGAGGGAAAGAAATGAGAAAAGTTACCAGAGAATGGCTTTGCAGGTCAACAACAGAAATGATAAATAACTGTCGAGATCGAAAGTTGTGGAGAGACATGATCACCTATGCCAGCATGTGTGTTTCTCTGCTGCAGTTTACAGAGAGGATACGATGAATGCACTTTTTTAATTCGCTTCATTTTATTTCTGCAGGTAATTTATTGGGCACGATAGAAGATGTCACCATCACACTCACAAACATCTTTGCTCGTGGCTTTACGACGTACTTCAGAAATGACTGCGCCAGTTTTAATCTGGAACTCTCGCTGACGGAAAAAGGTAATTAAAAATCATATTAGCAGAAGTTAAAACAAAGCAAAACAGAACAGAGCAAACCAAAACAATATATATATATATATATATATATATTAGGGGGAGTAGGGAGGATATAAATTGTTTATCAATAATAAAATCAATATCAATAAGTTAGACAAACAGTTAGAAATAAAACATAACTTTATTATCAGATTTATACACACGTGATCAAAGAAAAAAAAATACAATATTTAACATCATCATCAAGTGGGATGTTTTGCATTCACTACAGCCCTACTGAAAGGATCAGATCTCTCACTTCTTCTGTTGTCATGTTCAAGATATTTAACATGCAAATCTTAATTATAACCAGCGCCATTTTTTTAGTTGCAATTTGCGGAATTCTATTATCCCATAAAATGATAAATTGTAATATCCATGAAGGTTTTATATACCTCATCATCATCATTGACTGCCGTCTCGGCATTGAAGGTTGGCTATCATGGAGCGCCATTCCGCTCTGTATCTTGCTTTGATGGTGCAGGCTGTCATAGGTTGACTTGTCCATCTGTTACTCGTCTATATTAGCCTTAGTCTGCCGTGCCTCTTTTCCATTACAAAATTACCTTTAGTAAACTGCTGTGTCTTTTAATATGCCCCAAAAATCTCATTTATCTCGTTTGAAATGTATTTTGTGGTACTTTTTTCATTCATAGTTGTTTTAAGACTACATCATTTTATTTCTTTTTTTTTCATCCATTTCTTCCTATTCTTCTATAATCCGCATTTCAAAGATTTCATTTTTCTGTTCTTTTTTGGGGTCTAATATCCATGTTTCTGCACCATACAGAAATGTGAGAATATATAACATTTTGCTGTTCGTATTTTTAGCCCTGGTGTTATTTGTCTTGATGTTAGTATATTTTTCATGGCATAAAAATTGCTTTTTTTACCATTCCTATTTATATGTTTATTTAAGTTTTACATTTTCCATCACTGGCTATAGCATGTCCAAGGTAGTTGTAGCTTTGAACTGTCTCCATGTACAATACAGCAAAAAAAAAAGATAATAAAATACTCAAAATGTGCAAAGGGACAAAAGAAAACTTGCTGAACCAAAGATGTCTAGAAATCGAAACTATGGAAAATAAACAAGTTTTAGAGGAATGCATACATAAATAAAAAGAGAACGACTAGTAAAAAAAATGTAAAAGCCACAGAAAGCGGATGTATTGCAAACAAAAAAGGAAAAACGGCTAACAGACAATAAATATTTACTCTGTAGATGTTAGGAAAATATAACATAACTATTTTATGACGAATGGGAAAAGAAGTAGAAACCATCTATACAATTTACGTCAGGCTATAAAATCTTAAATTTTGAAGTGGAACAAGCTAAACAAACAATGAAAAAGGGAAAGGCTTCAGGACTCGACAACATACAGATAGAAATGATAAAGGCACGCTTTTGACAGAATATACCATAAACAACTTATAGACTGCCTAAAAGATATGCATCTAGATGTCACAGACATTCGACAAATATCTGATTTATACTGGGAGCAAACAGCATTAATAAAATATAACAAAGAAAACATTACACCTATTATAAAGAGAGGAATGAGACAAGGATGTATCCTATCACAAAGTTTGTTCAATCTATACACTGAGCAAATCTTAAAAATATCACACAGATTTGATTTTTGGGGTTATGTGGTCAGTGCCTGTGCCGCCTTTGTTTCCCAGAAAAAAAATCCGTACCCATTTAAAGCTAGGTGAACCTGGAAGCCGTCGATCAGGATCAAATCCAACCTCTTGTCCTTAGTAGTCCAGTTCACTAATCACTGAGCTATCGAGACTCCCAGATGTATAAAACAGTTGTCAAATGTTTTCTGACAACCGCATCTTATGCATCAGCCAACAAAACAGTGGATATAGATTGTGTATACACCGTAATTACCATGTACATAGGGACACTGTGATTAGTCTAACACTCTAATAAATATTGTGGTTGGCATGAAGAACACATTACAACACAATAATAGCAGTGAATTCATAAACGGTAACAGCTGCTTGCACGATTCATATCGGCAATATAACAGCAACATAACTGATTACAACTTCAGCAATGTTGTTGTTGAGATCGAACTTTGCTTAAATGCATACCATTAATGTGTTTATTATTTTGGTGCGCAATAGCAACTATCATCAACATTTATAAATTGCTGCTAAGTTGTGTGGAAACTTGATAACATTAAATTGCATTTATTTACTGTTCCAATTTTTAAAAGTTTGTTTGGGACAAGTAGGAGAGTTATAGGCCCTTTTGATGCCATACTAGAAGTAATCTTTTACTCATCAAAAATGCAAGTACTTAGATACTGTTCATTTTGTGTACTCTAACGCTGAAGACGCACATAGCACGGAAATTATAGTTCTCCACGAATGACGACGATATGCTGCTAAGTTCTTGGTTGTTTCTTAGGCCTTCCCTATTAATTGTTCTGCATAGCGATGCCCTTGGTCTACTTTGATTTTTTTTACCAGGTGGTTTCCACATGCATGCCTGACAGGGAAGTCTTTCCTTATTCACTCTCAGCACATGACCGACTTATTTCCAGCGCCTTCTTCTTATAAAGCTCGACGCGTGTTTTTGTTTTGAATCTTCTCTTATCTGTTCACTTGAAATGTTTTCCTTCCAGCCTATGTTTGAGATCCTACGATGATATTTGTTATCAAAGACATTTAATTTCATCTCTAAAGTCTTGGTGGGTTTCCAACTTTCACATCCATATGTTAGCACTGGTATCACACAGAAGTTGAATAGTCTAAGTTTTGTTCGTTTACTGAGAACTTTTGATCGCCACCAATTGATGTTCAACAGTTTGTTGAAAGCATTTGATGTTAGTGCGATGCGGGTCATGATTTCTGATGTTATGTCTCCATCTCTGGATATTTTTCTGCCTAGGTAGCTAATGTTTGTAAACTTTTTGTAATATGGCATTGTTAATTGTTGTATCAGGATAGGACACACTACGGAAGCCAACTGAGGGTATTACACAACATGCTATTTTTCTGGAATCCCCAGTGTAAAAGACAAAGCGGAAGATCAAGGAATTCTTGGAGAAGATAGATAGATCAGAGATGAAGATGATGGGGAAGACATGGAACGATCTTAAAAGAATGACAAGAAACATAACTGCTTGGAAAGTGTTTGTTGATGACCTATGCTCCACAGGGAGCTGAAAGGTAGAAAAAGAAGAAGAATTATTGTATCATCAGAGGCTTTGTTGGTAACATCCAGGACTTTCTTGTTAGTGGTGTTAATCGGAAGCTATATTTGACCTGAACTATTGTGAAGTTCACATTGTTTCAGGTCAAATAGGCTCCATGTCGTTCTATCCTTTCTTCAGCATCAGTATGTGTAGAGCTCAAAAGTGCTAAATAGTCTGCAGCGTCAAGATCTTCCAGGAGTTTATTATCAATTCACTTAATCCCTAAGTGTCTGTCTTTCATTGATTCTCGCATGATCCAATCAAATGCAATCCCGTGGTGACATAACGCATCCTTGTTCCACAATCTGCTTCTACTAAGAATCTGTCAGTTGAAACAGATCAAATATAGATTAAAGTAGTTAGATCCTATAATATGTAATAATATAATTATATATTAAAGAGAAAATGTAGAGCAGGTGTAAAAACTGTGACAGCACTCCGCAAATTGACTTTAACTACTTAAAGAAAAGAAAAAACAGCTATTTTTCTTATGCAAATGTGGATAGGATTCATGTCATTTTGAAGACAACTATAAACTGCTTTATACGGACCCCCAACAAAAGATCGTGCGAATTGAAAAATGATATATCAAACTGTTTTCATGGAGGCCAAGAGGTTAGTGAAGAGTGTATCTTATCACCTTATTTTATCAGTAAATACGAGGAAAAAATAACGAGAAACTTTGGAGAGGCGAATAATAAGAAATATTATCCTGGTCCTACGACCGGTGGTCATAAATGACGACACTCCGGGGATACAGCACTTTTATCCAGCTCACTGAGTGGTATTAAGAAATTGATAACATTGATTCAAAGTGCTCAGAGCCAAAATAATGGAGAAATTGAACCAGCCATCGAATACATAAAGAACCAACAGATAAATTGGTTCGGCCACATAACAAGACAAAAAGAACTAACAATGACTCAAAGAGCCTTCAATAAACGCTACGAAAATGCCAGATTAAGAGGAAGACCGAGAAAGAGATGGATAAGGGGAATACTAGAGTCACTAGGAGGAATAAAATCAGAAGAGGCCAACAGAAGAGCAAAGAATCGCAGATTGTTTCTCCCCTCGACGCCAACGGCAGCAGAGGAAGGATAGAAGAAGAAGAAGAAGATTCAAAGTAATAATAACAGACAGCAAATGTACCCTGGTGCAGAACAACTGCAATTGTTGCAACTGGCAATCCGTCCCTACGTGAAAGCTGGAAAACAACACAAGAGATTGAGAAAAAAAACTGACAGTTCTCGAAGGAAATGCCTAAGTAAGGTCATTCTCTGTGTGTACAATGGAATGAATTCAAGACTAATGTAGAGATGAGAGAAATAGCCATACAGCCAACGATTTCATCTGCAATTAGGAAAAGGAAAATGAATATATGTGTTGAGACGAAACAACAAGGGATTTTATGGACTCTTGTAACAATAGGCTCTTATATCAATAACATCAGGATGCAGAAATAAAAGAAAGAATTAGAGAGAAACTGAAAAGAACACCGATAAGAGAATCAAATTTGACCGTCATAGACTAATTTGTTAAGATCACACGTCTCGCCCAGAGCAGAGGTGGGGGTTGCAATGCACTACGAGTCCAATGCGACGTCTTGCAGTGCTGGAAGCATCCAGAATCATGAGAACATGAACAACAATGAATACATGTATCAAAGTGCACAGATTGGGAAAGCGTAATCAGGTTGAAACATCTTGGCTTATTGCTAACCGCTGGCGGAAACACTTCCAATGTTATCAAAAGAATTATATATATAGCAATGAGAAACACACAACAGCCTACTGAAAGTGATCCTGGAGGGGAAAATACAAGGTAAAAGAGGCAGAGGCAGACCAAGATTAACATGGACGAGTAACATCAAAAGATGGACAAATCAACCAATGACAACCTGCACCATCAAAGCAAGAGATAGAGCAAAATGGCGCTCCATGGTAGCCAACCTTCAACCTTCATTGCGGAGACGGCACTCAATGATGATGATGAATGAGAAACAAAAACTGCACAACATATGGCAAGAAAATAACATTGTGACAAAACAGATTTCTAAGAGTGTATTTTGTCCATGGTAACATATGGTTGTGTAACATATGCTCTCAATAGGTAGGGCAGAAAAATTCATGTTATTTATGCCTTTGAATTTCGATGCATGAGTTACAGAGGATAACGTGAAATGCTTTGGCCGGAGGAAAAACCAGGCATGTCCAGTATGAAACAGCTCAGAATACCAGAAACTGGTTGCTAAAGAAAATAAAGATAATGAAAATAATATATGTTGTCATATAAACGTTATGATGGTCTTGACTTACCTACCGTTAGAGTGCCTCATAGATCTGCTCAGTTCCCGGCTTATCTGAACGTGGTGAAAAACAATCATCCCTTGCATTCAGAACTGGGTGCGACCAAGTGTAGGCGCCTCAGACGTGGTAAATCCTGGATGGCTGAGATGAAAGAGTCCATAAAAAGAGTATGTGATCTATTGACATTAGGGCTGGAAAGGATTTGATAGAAGTAGCAGCTGAAAAGGAAAAGGCTAACCAAAGTGATCATTCAGCTCAGCAGGGAGAGCCGTAAGTGTGCCTACGGAGTTACCGAGGTCGGATTAAGGGAATCCATCGAAAAAATTACGTCACCTCAGTACCCCATCATCTACACCGATGGTTCTGTATCCGGCGGACGGTGAAGCGTTTAGGGTTTGTTGACATACCGACATGGCAGAGAAGTGGCCAGCGAATCTGGCAATTTCACCTGGCAAAAAAGGGGGAAATTGACCAAACTTGTAGTCGGTAGTTGACGTGAAGGTTCCAGGGGGAAATTGAATAAACTTGTAGTCGGTAGTTGACGTGAAGGTTCCAGGGGGAAATTGACCAAACTTGTAGTCGGTAGTTGACGTGAAGGTTCCAGGGGGAAATTGACCAAACTTGTAGTCGGTAGTTGACGTGAAGGTTCCAGGGGGAAATTGACCAAACTTGTAGTCGGTAGTTGACAAAAAAGTTGTAGGGGAAAGTTGATCATAGACTTGTAGTCAGTCATCAGCATCAAGTACCGGGCCTACTAGCGTAGGTGATTATTATTCTCCACAACTTTCGATCTCGACAGTTCTTTATCTGTTGACCTTCCTTCTGCCAAGCCATTCTCTTAAGCTGTCTGGTATTTTCTCTCTTTGCTTCCCTCTATCTCTTCGTCCCTCAATTTTTCCAGTTGTTACAATATATTCCAGTTGTTCTCTTCTCATTACATGGCAAAAAAATGATGATTGTTTCTTTCTAACATTGGAAATTAGCTCTCTTTTTGCTTTGATCTATTTCAAAACATTTTCATTACTCTTCTTAGATGTCCATGGTATTCTCAACATTCTTCAGTAAAACCATTTTTCTACAGACTCCAGACGAATGGAATTGTAGTCAGTAGTTCACCAGAAACCTGTAGTTGGTAGTTGACATGAAGATTCCTAGGACAATTGATCAGAAACTTGTAGTCAGTAGTTGGCCAGAAATTTCTAGCCGGTAATTAATTATGAAATTCCAATCAATAGCTGGCCACAAAATCTTTGCCGATCGCTTTCAGCGCGAACTTCTTTGCTTTCGCGACATTCTTCGACCTCTCAACTTTGTGAACACTGTTCACCATTTTACATGGTAATTGGGTGTCACATGAGTTTTTGAAAACCGTGTTTGCCTGGTGGACAGGGCATTTCTTTTTTTTTTTTTTTTTTCATTTGTCTGACTGCAGCTCCAAACTGGTAGCATCTTGTGCAGATCAAAGAAGCAGAGCAGCTCTGGGTGTCTGGATACTCGAGAAGTAAGTCGGCGGATATCTGCCTGCATGGAGAGGGACACCTACTGAAGACACACTCATCTGAGCGGCGATGATGTCAGTGTATGCTGAAAATAAAACAGACATTCACGGAAAATTCGGTCCATGAAAAAGCCCACAAACCCACTAAAATTTGCCAAAGATTAAAAGCTGAATAACCCAAAAACTCTCTGTCATTGAAGTCTAGTTACAACTAGAACAAGTTAGTTGATGATGATGATGATGATGATGATGATGATGATGATGATGGGAAGGAGATATTTCATAATGTCTTCCTAGAATACCCATGGTATCAATTTATTTTATGGTATAGTTATATTTTCCATATTTTTGTATCAATTTACTTTATGGTATCGTTATATTTTCCATATTTTTGTATCAATTTACTTTATGGTATCGTTATATTTTCCATATTTTTGTATCAATTTACTTTATGGTATCGTTATATTTTCCATATTTTTGTATCAATTTACTTTATGGTATCGTTATATTTTCCATATTTTGGTATCAATTTACTTTATGGTATCGTTATATTTTCCATATTTTGGTATCAATTTACTTTATGGTATCGTTATATTTTCCATATTTTGGTATCATCTTACTTGTATCATACTGTTATATTTTCTATTTTTGCATGCTTTGCTGCGTACAAAATGTTTTAATTTTGAAAGCAGGTTCAATTTCTTCGGCGAACATGACTCATTCAGATTCGGATTCTAAACTCTATTATGACTTTTTTCTGTTTGTTTTCATACCCGCTTTCATTTAATTATTATATCCTGGGACTGGGTGATCTAGTTGTCAGAGGTCAGCCTCAGGGCATAAGGGTCTCGGGTTCGATTCCCGCCACAGACGGTGAGAATTGTTCACGTTGAATCCGTGGTTGATTCGTGGCTCTCTTGGATCATCATCATCATCATATGCCTTACCGGTTGGCGTAGGCGAGCATGTCCTTCCACAAGCTTCTATCCATAATGCATCATATCATTTCTGCTGTTGACTGTTTTCCATGCCATGACATCAAGTTATGGGAGTAAAGGCAACAAGTTGCAAATAGATGAGAAGCTGCTGTAAAGCTGATGATAATTTTTTTTTTTAAATAGAAGAAAAATGTGATATGGTAACAGCTTTGAGTGGTAATTAACAAAACAATAGTCGACGTTTCGGCCAAGTAGGACTTCAGCTAGAACAATAAACAACAACACAAAAATGTATATACGGATATATACACAAATCTAACAATATGGCGATAATATGCTAGATACTCAAGAAAGGAAATTAAAAAAAGGTCACTTCACTGTTTTCCAGCTTTAATTACGACGTAAAGCTGTTACCATACCACGTTTTTCTCTCTTCTTTTTTTTAAATATTATCATCGACACCAAGTTATCTAGTATCTTCTCTCTTTGTCGTCCGCGATCTCTCTTTCCCTGTATTTTGCCAGCTGTAACCAAGTATTCCAACTTACCCCTTCTCATTATGTGCCCGATAAATATTGATTTTTTTTTTTCTGATGTTTTTTAGGCGCCCCCTTTTTGTGTTGGCCTCTTTGAGAACTTCCTCATTGGTCTTTTTAGCTGCCTAGGGAACATTCAACATTCTTCTGAGAAATCCCATCTCTGTGGCCTCTAATCGTCTTTTCATTTGTTTGTCTACTGTCCCTGATTCGCTTCCATATGTCAGAATTGGCTCTATATATCACAGATGAGCTCTCTTTCTAATTTCTATTGACATAGAATTGTTGCATAAGACTTTTTTCCTTTTCTGAAATGCTATTTTGGCCTGAGCTATTCTGCTTTTTATTTCTGTGGTGTATCTTCCATCTAATGTTATTATTGTGACCAAGTATTTGACGTGTTGCACTTGTTTCAGATTTGTCCTGTTTAATTTTATGCTGCATGACGGTAGTGATTGTTTTTTAGATATGACCATTACTTCTGCTTTTCTTACTATTCAAACATAAACCTTTCTTCTTGCTTTCTTTTACTATAAATAACTTAAATAACGGCAAAAAATATGAGGTTCTGTGTGCACTCGCGCACGTTAAAGAAACCTTAGCTGCTCGAAAAATAAAAAGAGTAGACCAAAATGGTTGCTATCCAAGGAAAATTGTTTAGCAAATCTACTATTGCTGGAGGCGGATATGACGGAACAAAAGGCGCAGATATGTTGGCTTTACTACAAGCGACACAATGCACCAGCACCTATTAATTGGTGAATTCTAAGAAAGGGAGATCATATATTTTTGTTTACAAGCTGAATCTTGCTATGATATGGATCATTAATTCCAAGTACGGACTAATAATACATACGTTTTTTTTTATTACTAATTGTATGCGCTCGTGTGTCTTCGGGCTTTGAGATTTAATTATACAATTATATTTTTTTTGTTTACTGACACTAGCTAAATTTATGTATTTGTTGTCATGTTTATTTTGTTGTTTACACGGGCAGTAGGTCTACGGTTATTATCGGGGAAAGAAAAGAGGGTCGAAGTATATGTTCATTTCTTTTAGTCCATTGATGACGCATGTCGTGATCCTGAGTTTGAGTTAATTCAGCGGTGGTTGGTGAGGTCGATACGAGGAGCCTGGAAGTGGCTGCTACAGTAAAAAAAAATATGGACGTGTTGAGTGAATGTTGAGTGGGTGTTTAGTAAAATGTTGGACTGACGTTTCTGATGTGAATTGGAATGTGAGATCTCTTGTTTTATTTTCATCACATAACTAGAAATACCAGCAGAAGTCTTTCAACAGCTGAGCGGTTAGTAGCAACACTCTCCGAAACATCAGATTTGATACATCAGCACGTTGCATACATCTTTACTGTCTTTCACAGCTGATTTTTTTTTTTTTTTTTTTGTTGCCTTCACCAGCTTTCACCTCTGACCAAGTTCCTAGAAACTAGGAACTGAATCTTGCATGCTAATTCGTTTTTCCCTGCAGCCGTGTGCATAGGGATTCCTCGCCGTACATGCAGATAACTCCGACTTCGGAGGTACTCATATTTTTTTCGTCGATGGGTAATTTACGTTTCAAATCGAACCTCCCTGCTGAGACCAGGGATGGTTGCCGCAGAGAGAAATTACAAATAAAAAATCCCAGCTGGTCGGGATTTCAACTCACAACATCTCTGTCTCGAGACCGGCGTCTTGCCTCGTGACCAACCAGTCCCAGCTGCTTCATCTCAAAGTGGCATTTCAGTTCTAATCGTGGATACTTTGTTTCGTTTATGGATGAAGATGTCCTGGATCTAGTGCAGTCTAGTACAGTAATGATTTCAATTTGTGGCAGCTCACAGAAAAAAATTAGATGTTCAGCTAAAGTCAATATTTATGTGTGAATGTTACTTTTATAGTTAAAGCACGTAACAAAAACATCAAAGATTGCCAAAATGAGAGAGTTTCGGGGGATGCATTATTTAATAGGAGAATTCCACGGGCGGTTGAGCAACTATGGATTTTAATTCGTTTTTGCAGTGACACCAGGGCCTACCATAACCATAACAGTATTCAATATTTAGTCACAACAATTTTTCTTTCCATTTTATAATACAACTTCTCGCTTTGAATATAATAAAAGAGATATGCGAATATCGTCACAAGCGAGCAAATTCACTAAAGTATCAATGACAAACAGTTGTCGCTTAAAGCTCTTCTGGTTATTTTTTCTTTGGTAGACGTTCATTCAATATTCGGACCACATGTCCAGCTCATCTCATTTGTGATCTAAATAGCATTTAATGTGTGCTTGTCACACTGGAATATACCAGCTAATCTGTTTTTGGCATCACATCCTGCTATCTTTCGTTAGCAGTTTTCGCAGACCTTGCCGTATAGAATTGATTTAGCTCCATTACCTCACGTTTGTAAACAATCCAGTTTTCGCTGACGTGTAAATACAACCAGATATACTTTTGCGCCTGTGGCTCCTCGTCCTTTGGGCCTATTCTAAGCGGTGACATTTTATTGCACTGGTATTTGACACTCTTGTTTTCAAAGAGCAAATTGGTGGTAGATCCAGCTATGCCTACAACAATCGTTGCACAGATAATAGGTCCACGATTTGCTATATGATGGGACTTTATCAATAATGTTTAACTGATCAATTCCGCCTACATGAATTCTGCCTGGAGCGAGACACTGCCGCTTGAAGAGTGTTTGAATATACTTCAGAGCTTCTATCATTTTATCTTTTACGGTCTAGTACATCTGATTCGGTATCGATTTTTACCATTTTTGTTTATTTATTTATTTTTTTTTTGCTATAATATTAAATTATCGCGTCAGTATTTTATACTAACTTTAATGTTAGGCCTCGGTAGCTTAGTTGGGAAAACCACCCGACTAGACTACCGACGTTCGGACAACCCGTGTTCGATTCCCGCTGGGAGCAGTGTGAATTGTACTCGTGGTTTGAAAAAAAAAAAAATACCCCCACGGTCGACCCAGCCGTTGGCAGAAATGGGTACCAGGGTATTACCCTGGGAAGGTGAGGAATGTCGCTTCGTATCTGAGTTTCGATGCTTGAAGCTACACTATACAGATATCTCCAAACATTTCTGGATAGGCGGCAGAGCTCATATGGGTGTAAACTCGAGTGCTAATACGCCGGTTCAAGTCTCGTACCTTACCTTTTACCTTTACTAACTTTAATGTGGTGGGGCGTCAGTATTTTTTTCTAATACTAAATTGTGACGTCAAGATTTTGTTCTAATCCTAAATTATCGCGTCAGTGTTGCAGTGAATAGCACTTTATTTTGACGATAAAATTGAACAGAACTCAGATCCAGTCTGAGACTCTCCAGTCGACCCAGCAGAGAGAAATCCACGCATGGATCAGTGAGTTAGAGGAGGTTAGTAAAAGTCTAAGACAACGGGCGTAAGTCCACACAGAAAACCTGGTGTGCTAGACCCAAGGGTAATTAATAGTGAAGTGAGGTCTAACCCAAACATCCCCTGCAACCCCGCCTCCCTTTTGAATATTTTGTCTTTTCCTCCCTTGGAATCCTTGGAAGATGAGTTTAGCCAGCAAACAACCTGCTCCATAAAGATCACCAAGGCTAATGGAGATGCTACTTCCATTTAAATATATTTGGAGAATCAGTCATAATGATCGCCAAGGCTAATGGAGATGCTACTTCCATTTAAATATATTTGGAGAATCAGTCATAATGATCGCCAAGGCTAATGGAGATGCTACTTCCCTTAAAATATATTTGGTGAATTAGTCATAAAGATCACCAAGGCTAATGGAGATGCTACTTCCATTAAAATATTTGGTGAATTAGTCATACAGATCACCAAGGCTAATGGAGATTCTACTTCCATTAAAATATTTGGAGAATTAGTCATACAGATCACCAAGGCTAATGGAGATGCTACTTCCATTAAAGGTAAAGGTAAAGGTAAAGTACGAGACTTGAACCGGCGTCTTAGCACGCGAGTATATACCCATATGTGCTCGGCCGCCTATCCAGAAATGTTCGGATATTTCTGTATAGTGTAGCCTCAAGCATCGAAACTCAGATGCGAAGCGACATTCCTCACCTTCCCAGGATAATATACCCTGGTACCCATTTCTGCCAACGGCTGGGTCGACCGTGGGGGTATTTTTTTTTATTCCAACCACGAGTACAATTCACACTGCTCCCAGCGGGAATCGAACACGGGTTGTCCGAACGTCGGGTGGTTTTCCCAACTAGGCTACCGAGGCCCCCCGCTTCCATTAAAATATTTGGAGAATCAGTCATACTGATCGCCAAGGCTAATGGAGATGCTACTTCCATTAAAATATTTGGTGAATTAGTCATACAGATCACCAAGGCTAATGGAGATGCTACTTCCATTTAAATATTTGGAGAATCAGTCATAATGATCGCCAAGGCTAATGGAGATGCTACTTCCATTTAAATATTTGGAGAATTAGTCATAATGATCGCCAAGGCTAATTGAGATGCTACTTCCATTTAAATATATTTGGAGAATCAGTCATAATGATCGCCAAGGCTAATGGAGATGCTGCTTCCATTAATATATTTAGAGAATTAGTCATAATGATCACCAAGGCTAATGGAGATGCTACTTCCATTAAAATATTTGGTGTAGTCATAATGATCGCCAAGGCTAATGGAGATGCTACTTCCATTAAAATATTTGGAGAAGTAGTCATAATGATCATCAAGGCTAATGGAGATGCTACTTCCATTAAAATATTTGGAGTAGTCATAATGATCATCAAGGCTAATGGAGATGCTACTTCCATTAAAATATTTGGTGTAGTCATAATGATCATCAAGGCTAATGGAGATGCTACTTCCATTAAAATATTTGGAGAAGTAGTCATAATTATCACCAAGGCTAATGGAGATGCTACTTCCATTAAAATATTTGGAGAAGTAGTCATAATGATCATCAAGGCTAATGGAGATGCTACTTCCATTAAAATATTTGGAGAAGTAGTCATAATGATCATCAAGGCTAATGGAGATGCTACTTCCATTAAAATATTTGGAGAAGTAGTCATAATTATCACCAAGGCTAATGGAGATGCTACTTCCATTAAAATATTTGGTGTAGTCATAATGATCGCCAAGGCTAATGGAGATACTACTTCCATTAAAATATTTGGAGAAGTAGTCATAATGATCATCAAGGCTAATGGAGATGCTACTTCCATTAAAATATTTGGAGAAGTAGTCATAGCTACTTCCATTAAAATATTTGGAGAAGTAGTCATAATGATCATCAAGGCTAATGGAGATGCTACTTCCATTACAATATTTGGAGAATTAATCATAATGATCACCAAAGCAATGGAGATGCTACTTCCATTGAATTAATTGGAGAATCAGTCATGAGAAAAGTTTCATGGAAAAACAGCGTCTGGCACTTTTTTTTACCAATGGTCGACAACAGGTAGTTTCTAATCGTCTGTAAAAGGCAAGAAAAGGTACTGTATGTATAACTATGAGAAGTGCAACTAGCTCCTGGAGTCAAATTATGTTGTAGTATAATTGTAGTTTAACACTTTACTGTTATACGGCACTATATGTTACGTGGCATCATCATCTAGTCGCATTTCCTTGGCAGGGCGTCGGATTCACCACAGCCCGTCTGAAAGCATCTCTGCCTCTAGCCAGTTCTCCCGCTTCGTCTGTTATCATGTTTAAGATGGCATTCATGTCTTGAAACGAAAGGAATAGTTGACAAAGAGGAACAAAATAGTCTACAGCGAAAAACAATAGCTCTCAGTTTCCTGGATGAAGAATACCCACAAAACCTATGGATTCGTGTGTACACAGATGGATCAGCACAGAATGCAGTAAAGAATGGGGGAGCAGGTGCATATATAGAGTACCCAAATAACACTAGGGATATGAATAAAATAGCAACAGGGAAATATTGTCACAATTATGATGCGGAAATACAAGCAATAAAGTTGGCAATAGAAAAACTGCTGAACAGTAATCTTAGCCCACAGCCTGTAGTGTTTTTGACAGATGCAAGATCAGTACTCCAGGCACTACAATCCAGAAAATTACCACATCTGCAGACCTTATTGACTGAACTCTGCAAGCACCACAGGGTTGCCCTGCAGTGGATCCCGTCTCACTGTGGAATACCAGGAAATGAGAAAGCAGATCAGTTGGCAAAGGAAGGTTCAAGAGGCACACAACTAGATACACCAGTTACATACCATCATAAGAAACAGATAATCAAATCAATCAGAGGACCACAAGCCCCAAATCAGGATGCCTTTCATAATATGAATAGATATGAACAAGTTATCATTATACGCCTAAGAACAGGACACAATCGACTCCATAGTCACATGTATACAAAATTCAAGATCGGCACATCAACTACTTGTACATGTGGACAGGCACCCCAGACTACTGAACACATACTTCAAGACTGCACTGAATATAGTAGACTGAGGAAAATCCATTGGCCCATAGATACAACACTACAGACAAAACTATATGGGCCACTGCAAGAATTACAAAAGACAGTAAAACTTATACAGGAAACGACATTGCAGATATAGACAATACTTCAGGCGAACGAAAGATAGATAGATGTCTTGAAACCACCTTCTTCTTGGTCTGCACCTGATGCGTCAGGCAGGAACCATGCTATCCATTATTGTTCTCTCCAGCCCGCTGCGTCTTTTGACGTGGTTATAGTATTCTAATTTCACTGTAGAATGGTGTTTATAAGACAGTTGTTTTTAATGTTGAAATCTTTCAGTATGTCTTCCTTGCTTTTTTTCATTACCCATGGTATCTCAAGGATTTTTAAAATGTAGCATTTTGTTTCGAATGAATCGATTTCCTTCCTTGCTGTTTGCGATTTTGTCCATGATTCACATTTGTTGTTATTGGGAAGATACATGTTCTTAGTAATGTTAATGTTACTGCCATGCTGGTATTGTGCAACATGTTCTTCATGGCGTTTAATTATAGTGTTACTTTTGTTAATCATCTTTTGATCTCTTTCTGGCAGTCTCCATTGTTTAGTTACTACAGATCCCAGATATTCATAGTTTCTTACAATTTCATGTTCTTCACTGTTGGTGATTTTGAGTTGACTTTTTGTTATGTTAGTGGATATTATCTTACTTTTCTGTATGTTTAGATAGATGTTTTGCTCTTTGCTGTGTTTTTAAACAAACTCATTTGTCTCTTTTAATCATTCTAGAGTGTTTGAAAGGTGGACTGTTACGTAGCATCACTTGTACATTTACGGCAATATACTCGTATATAAGAGAACATCATTTATCTTTCTTTCTAGTACTGATACTAACACGAGGTGCGCACTCAACAGCTCTCGTTCCCTTGTCAGGTCTACATGTAATTAAATACCATACGTCGCTGCCATCTTGTTTAATCATTAACTGAGCAACGTTGGGAAGCGATAGAAGGGGAAAAGTCAGATGTAAAATACTCCACAAGCATTCCATAGCAACGGCAGCACACGTGCGCTGTGAAAGTCGTAATTTCCTTATGAAGGTCTAAAAATAGACGTCCCCTTATTCAGCTTGCACTCCTTGAAATGCTACAATATATGGGATGTGTGACGTCGTTGTGCGCCATTTTGGTGTACAATCGACATGCAGGTGTAAAGTGTTCATGAGCTCTCAGCTCCAAAGACAAGACACTGTGTTCACTCAACACCTGATTGTTGACTCAATATTTTATTCAGTTGTAAAATCTCTTAATTTTGCTACTCACTGTTTTAAAAAGCTTATGAATATCGTTTATTATTTACTCTACTTACTGTTTTTAAAAACATATCAAAACATTCCATTATTTACTCTACTCAGCTTTAAAAAGCTTATTAACATAGTTTATTATTTACTCCACTCACTGTTTTAAAAAGCTTATTAACATCGTTTATTATTTACTCTACTCACTGTTTTAAAAACATATCAAAACATTCCATTATTTACTCTACTCACTGTTTTAAAAACATATCAAAACATTCCAATATTTACTTTACTCACTGTTTTAAAAACATATCAAAACATTCCATTATTTACTCTACTCACTGTTTTAAAAAGCTTATTAACATCGTTTATTATTTACTCTACTCACTGTTTTAAAAACATATCAAAACATTCCATTATTTACTCTACTCACTGTTTTAAAAACATATCAAAACATTCCATTATTTACTATACTCACTGTTTTAAAAACATACTTTCCTTAACTTGTATCATCATCATCATCATCATCAAGTATCGAGCCTGCTGGCGTAGGTGATCATGTCTCACCACAACTTTCGATCTCGACAGTTATTTATCGTTTCTGTTGTTGACCTTCTGACAAGTAATTCTCTTAAGCTGTTTTTAACTTGTATACCAATTTTTAACTGAAGCTTAATATATTCTCTTATTTCTTTACTCACTTTTTTTAACTCAAATTTGACAGCATTTCTTTATTTTCCGCTCATTATTTTCTGCTCATTATATTTAACTCCGTATTATCACCATTTAATTTCAATGCACACTCAACAGCACTTTCTCTTAATTTTTCTTTCAACATTTAGTCAGTTTTAACATCTCCTCCGTATTTCTAAATTCACTTCTATGCTACGATGCTCCCAAATTTTCATTATTTCTCTTGATATTGATTTTACTGCCTTCCGCTTCCGCCTTCCCGGCATACCAAACTGTTCATTTCCAGAACTGGATAGGTCTCTATAATAGCAACAATATTTGTGAGTATTTTAGGCAATTGCATCTTTTTATTTTTATTTTTTTAAAGAGAGAATGTGCTAAAAAAAAGATTCGAGAAAATGAGAGCAAAATGAGATCTATCTATCTGTCTGTCTGTCTGTATGTCTGTCTATCTGTCTGTCTGTCTGTCTATCTGTCTCTCTATCTGTCTGTCTGTCTGTCTGTCTATCTGTCTGTCTGTCTGTCTGTCTGTCTGTCTGTCTGTCTGTCTGTCTATCTGTCTATCTGTCTCTCTATCTGTCTGTTTATCTATCTATTGACCTTTCGAGCCATGGCTGGTCCATAGGGCATAGACCCAAGAACTCATTCTCTTTTTCTAAATTGTGTTTTTCCAGCAGTCTCAATCCTTTAAAAAGAAACATTGATGAAATCCTGTCACTCCTCTCTGTTCTGTGCAAGCATCTCAATCTCATTGAGAAAGCCGATCCTGCTGCCTTTTACCTCTGTGATCAATGTTCTTCTCAGTGCCTCTCTGGGTCTGCCTCTTTTCCTCCTACTTGTTTTGTAAATTAGAGCTTAATACTCGTAATGAAATCTACATATCAGATTATTATTTTCTTATCAACTTCAAAAAATTTAACATAAACCAATCAAATCTGTCGACTCTTCAGAATTAGAGGAGCGAAATGTTGTAGGTTCACATTCTTATTCTTCTCCTCTCATTTCTTCTTTATCCACGCCATCTCGGTCGTTGGACCTGAAATAAAAACAGCGATACTTTGAGTCTTGTAGCGCAACAGCAAAGTTCTCCTCGAGATTATCAAGTTATTTTATTACATAAAGAAAGAATCTGAGTAGCAGTTGTTGTTTATTATTTTCTGTCGGTTTTTTAGTTGTTTTCTGCAGCTTCTAGCTGCATGTCTTCCTACAGTTTTATGAAAGAGATATCGTTTATATAAATCACTTGTTGATTACATTAAATTTGTTGTAGGTTTGTTTGCTTCAGCCAGGATGTTTTCTTTTGTTCAGCCAGGATGTTTTCTTTTGTTCAGCCAAGATGTTTTCTTTTGTTCAGCCAGGATGTTTTCTTTTGTTCAGCCAGGATGTTTTCTTTTGTTCAGCCAGGATGTTTTCTTTTGTTAAGCCAGGATGTTTTCTTTTGTTCAGCCAGAATGTTTTCTTTGTTTCAGCCCCAATTTTTTTCTTTGTTTCAGCCAGGATTGTTTTCTTTGTTTCAGTGAGGATTTTTTTCTCTTTCTGCCGATTTTTGCTTAAAACAATAAGTTCTGTCACAGTAACATGACTGAAGTCATAATATAAAGTTCTTCACATTTTTCTTTTAAAAAATGTCAGAATTTTGAAACAATATTGTTGAAAACATAATTTAAGTCTTTGTAACATTATCATGTCTTTGTAACATTATTCCAAATATATTTTATCTTTGTAACATTATCATAAGTCTTTGTAACATTATCATAAATCTTTGTAACATTATCATAAATCTTTGTAACATTATTCCAAATATATTTTAAATCTTTGTAACATTATCATAAGTCTTTGTAACATTATCATAAGTTTTTGTAACATTATCATAAGTCTTTGTAACATTATTCCAAATATATTTTAAGTCTTTGTAACATTGCTGGAAAAAAAATAGTTTTTTAATAACTGAAAATACGTTGCCAAGAAAGAAATACCATCTTTTTTTCAAACTTTGCCAACAATTTGACTGTAAAACCCAGTGTAACCAGAATTATACTGCTGATAATTAGATATTTATTGACTCATTCCTCGTACCTTCCACGAATCTTGAAAAAGTCGATGGAAAAAGG
This sequence comes from Megaustenia siamemsis, assembly GCA_032433765.1. NCBI lineage: Eukaryota > Metazoa > Mollusca > Gastropoda > Stylommatophora > Ariophantidae > Megaustenia > Megaustenia siamemsis. The sequence goes on along the minus strand of JAVIAB010000092.1, from coordinate 174,303,764 downwards.
AAGTTATGTATTCTGTTCCAACGTAATGAGGAGTGAAGAAAGTGTACAGGTGAAGAAGGAAGGGTGTTTATTCGTCATTTTCTGTACTTTGTTGTTCCTGCTGTCTTCTCAAAACAGCTTTCTCCGTCCATCCAATCTGCTTGTTTACTCAACTCTCGCTCAATCTGTTTTCCAACTTCACGACGCAAGCAACTTCTAGCCTGCCAAGCGAGTTCCGGATTATTTCATAAGCCGTCTTAAGTCACAAACCAGACAAACGTACCAGTCCTGGCATCTGTGTGCTTCCATGCTACGACACTGTGTGTGTTTATGTGTATTTGATAGCACTGCCAGCAGTCACCCATTTCAACATATTTTATATATCTTTCTTGTATGCTATTTCATTTTGCCCGTTCTTCTAGGCGTGTTTGGCAAAATAGCAAACTGTCAGTTAAAACAAAGGCCGCAGTTTACAATGCCTGCATCATTAGTATCCTTCTGTACGGCATCGAATCATGGACAACTTATGCAAAGTAGAGAAGGCTAAATGCATTCCATTTGCGATGTCTGCTCCGTATTCTTGATATCACTCGGAAGGACAAAGTGACAAACTCTGAGGTCCTAACTCGCACAGGTCTCCCGAACATCTACACACTGCTCAAAAAACGTAAGTTACGCTGGCTTGGCGACGTTCACCGAATGAAAGATGGCCGCATACCAAATGATATACTCTATGGACAACTAATAGAAGGCTAAAGAACTATGGGGGTGCCAAAACTTAGATTTGTAAACGTTACATGAAGACTTCGAACAAAAGCCCTGCGGCCTGGGAAGAAATAGCTGCAGACCGCATTCTTTAGAAACACTCTAAAGCTCCAACTCAAATAAGAAACAGATTCACTAAAAATAATACACGGCGAAAGAAAAAATAACATTTCTAGGGGCACTGCAAAATCCATAGTCACCTATGACTGACGAAGGCTACTATAATATTTAAATATAGACCGCGAAATTGTAAGGTATTATTAATTAGATGGCTCGTCAGTGACTATGAAGGAGTTAAAGAAGCAGGAAGTAGATAATTACTATTTAGAGACAGATGCAGAGAAGGTTGTTGTATGTTATATATGTATGTGTGTGTGTGTGTGTGTGTGTGTGTGTGTGTGTGTGTGTGGGGGTGGGTGGGTGTATATGTGTGTGTGTGTGTGTGTGTGTGGGTGGGTGTGTGTGTGTGTGTGTGTGGGTGTGTGTGTGTGTGTGTGGGTGTGTATTAATTTGCATTGGAGATAAAGAAAAGGCGAAGGGGTTAGCTGGAGAAAAAAAAGAGAAAGGGAGAGAGACTGATGCAGAAGGTAGAAGAAAATGCGTCTGTCAGCACCAGAATTGGAAGAGGTCAGCAGTTCATAGCTGAATGCGAGGATTAGTGAACAAGAAGTGTCCTGATCCTTTCCCGCCATTTCGTGGTGACCCAAGTAGAAGACAAAGCGTCTGATAAAGTGAGTAAGGGATCGAGAAGGAAGACAACCCGGTGATCAAAAACGCCATAGTGAAGTCGGATGTTTTAGGCTGTATGACGCAAATAGCAAATAAATATACAGCTCTGTCGTAAACTACAACACAACCAGTCTACACCGACTTAACGACATCATTAGAGCGGATAATTAAGAAGGATATTCATTCTTTCAGTAGTCGTCAGGAGAATGTGTGAACAAAAGATTATATATCTTCATTCATTCATTGAGTGCCGTCTCCGCATCGAATGTTGGCTACCATGGAGCGCCATTCCGCTCTGTCTATTACTTTGATGGTGCAGATTGTCATAGGCTTACTTCTCCCTCTTTTGATGGTACTCGTCCATATTAGTCTTGGTCTGCCTCTGCCTCTTTACCTTGTATTTCCCCTCCAAGATAACTTTTAGTAAGCTGTTGTGTCTTTTAACATGGCCCAAATATCTCATTTGTCTTGTTTGAATTGTGTTTAGTAGTTCTCTTTTCATTTTTAGCTGTTTTAAAACTTCATCGTTTGTTTTCTTTTCTTTGCTCCAAATTCTTCCTATTCTTCTATAAATCCACATTTCAAAGACTTCAATTTTTTTTTCTTTTCTTGTCCATTGTCCATGTTTCTGCACCATACAGGAATGTTGAGAAGATTTAGCATTTTGCTATTCTTAGTTTTAACCCAGCTGATATTTGTTTTCATGTTAATATATTTTTCATGACATTAAAATTACTTTTTGCCGCTCGTATTCTTTTATTTATTTCAGTTGTACATTTTTCATCATTGGTTATAGTATGTCCAAGGTAGTTGTAGCTCTGAACTGTTTCCAGATCTATTCCTTCAACTTTGATATCCACTTGCAGGTTTTGAGTATTAACTTTGTTCGTGATCATAGTTTTAGTCTTCTTGATATTTTCCTATCTAATCCATATTTGATGCTTATCATGTTTATTTCATTAAGTAATTGTTGTAGATCTTAGGATTTTCTGCTAGTAATACAATATTATCAGCATTTCTTTTGTAACTGATTATCTCTCCATTAACGTTTACATTTAGTTTAATGGTGAATGTGAAAGGGATAAAATGTAGAGTGAATACGCAATAATAAAATACACATATATATGTAATACTTAACTAGTCCGGCTAATAATTATCATTGGAATTTACGGCAAACAAGGATTATAAGAAATATCAACGGAAGGAGTTCCAAGTTGTTGTTTTTTTTAAATATACCTTACAGACAGACATAGTTGTATTTATACAGGCAGACATAGTTGTAGTTGTACAGATAGACACAGTTATAGTTATACAGACATACATATCAATAATGAACAACGGCTTTAGAAATTCGCATTCGACTTTGGTTTATAGAACTTGGCAACAAAATGAGAATTTGACTAAAATTTTGCAAATGATGTTTACAAATAAACAATACATGTGACATTATTATATTTTTTTGTAGATTTACGTTGAAGTACCACTCCACAGTATGATTTACAATGTTTCCGGGGAAAAAATCCTTCAAAAGGAAATACATCATATATTATATTTAATAAATAAGTAAAATGTACAATATAACAAAAAAGAAATAAATTGAAAATAGATTTTCCCGTCAGTATAAATTGCGCTTTCTCTTTTTCTTTGTCTGCGTGTCTTTCAGCGTCGACGCGAGATATAGTTTGCACTTTTTAAAGCTTCTTAACTCCTAACCCGAACACCTCGTGCGAACTGCACTGGACAAGCGGCCTTTATTCTTCGGTCCTAGAAGTGTGTCCCCCCCCCCCCCTCATCCTCACAGGCAGACTCTAGTAACGGAGAAATGCCGTATAGTTAGCCCGCACTACTTTTATGTTCCTTAGCGTTTATAATATTCCGTCAGCTCGTACTTTTCACTGTTGGCATTTTAAGTTTTCTTGTAGCGTTTGTTCATGGCTCGCAGTTACGTTTTCTTGTAGCGTTTACTCATGGCTCGTTGTGTTACTTTTTGGTTATTTTCTCTTATAATGTGACTACCCAATTCTCTGTGTGCATTCACAGTGGGTATTAAGAAAAGAGGATTCCCTCCACGCTTTCAGATGTATTAAGACTATTTTGTTAGTACCCATTTTTTATTATGACCGGTGACACGTTTTAAGAGTGACGTGGTCTGTGTTACTCCGAGCCGCCCTTCTTTTCAAGAAAAATCGGGTACCCATTTTCGGCTGAATGAATCTAAAGAGCGTTGATATTGATGAAACCTAACCTCTATATATTAGTTCACTTCACTAACCTCTCATCTATCGCGGCTCTCTATTTGTGGGTATTAACCCTAGATTCTTTTTTTTATAAACTCCAATAATTAAATAGCAAATGAAAAAAAATGTGCACTGGGTAATTTTTTTTAAGGATTTTGAAAGTTAAGGATTTCATAAAATTGTGTCAGAGCTTTAAAAGCTGAGAAATTTTTTGTTTCGTTCGCCAGCTTTTTACATCTAACGAAGTCCCTAGAGACTAGGAACTGAATTTTGCGTGTTAATCCATTTTTCCCTGACAGCTGTGTACACAGGGGTCCCTCGCCGCGCAGGCAGATAACTCCGACTGCGGAGGTACTCATATTTTTTCCGTCGATAATTTACGTTTCAAGCCGGGCCTCGCTGCTGAGACCAGGGGTGGTTGCCGCAGAGAGAAATCATAAATAAAAATCCCAACCGGTGCAACCGGGATTTGAACCCACAATATCTCTGTCTCGAGGCCGACGTCTTGCCTAGAGACCAATCAGTCTCCCCAAGCTGAGAAATGAGCATGTCGTTGTCAACAAAAGCAACAAATATAATTATTCTGCGATTTATAGTGCTAACTCTTTTCTATACAAGCAAATAGTGGACAAAACGTACTAAAACGTGCTTGCAAGAAACCTCGTTGGTGGGATTTTGAAAAGAAAATATAATGGAGTATCTTCTTCTGCAGCGTACATGTCTTGTGATCATTCCAACTCACGCTTTGTCATGTTTCATGAAGGAGGGAAAACAACATCTTGACACACGATAAGATGTTTACGTGGTCAGAGCTCATACATGCGTCTATGTCCTGATGTTTCCCCAAAATCTGCACCGTGTCTGACACACTCTGTTTTCGGCAGGCTTGTTCCCAGTTTTGATGTCGGAGTTTTCCTTCTCGTAGGGCGGATGCCAACCACGGATGCTCATCGAGAGGCCATTACTAATTTAGAGCTTCGTTGATCCAAGATAATCGACCTCTATATCTCTCTCAACCTGATGGCTGCAAGGGAATTCAATTCTTAAAAAAAAAATTAAATTAAATTAAAAAAGGAAAAAAAAAAATAATAAAGTAGTATGGTGACAGCTTTACGTATGAATGGACTAAACAAAAAACGACGTTTCGGCCAAGTAGGCCTTCAGCTGGAACAACAAACAACAACAACAAAAATATATAAGGATATGTAAACAAATAGGAGCCGCGATAGCTCAGTGGTTAGTGAATTGGACTACAAAGGACAAGGAGTAGGGTTCGATCCCAAACGACGGCTTCCGGGTTCACCCAGCCTTAAATGGGTACCGGATTTTTTTTCTGGGAAAGTAAAGCAGCACTGGCGTAATACCGACCACATTACCCCAAAAATCATGTGCTGAAGGTCTGTAAAATATGGGTCACTAACACCATATTTCCCTATATGCCACTTGGCGTGACGGGGGTACTTTACTTTTTTTTTATGTAAACAAATATAACTACAAGGCGATAATATGCTAGATGCTCAAGAAAGGAAATAAAATAAAGTTCACTTCCCTGTGTTCCAGAGCGTGGTCAGCCTCCGAATGGACTAAAAAGAGCTGGCTGGAAGGGATTAGAATATTAAGGGTTACGGGTATAGAGAGAGGGATTGTTATGGTGGTGAGTTTGTGTGTGAGAACAAAATAAAATTATAAATTATTGATTACCAATTGAGTAGTGTATAGTACATGTAAAGATTGTGGCATACAAGAATCATCGGCAGAATTTATAAACAGAATGTGGAATAAGATGTTTGTGAGATTTATTGATCACTTTCGTGGGTTGGTTAATTTGAACAGCTGTAATCTTACTTTGTTCAAGAGCTGCTGTATAGCCACAAAAGTGCTAACAAGGTGTTTTCTGCTGTTGAAATATATCCGTTTTGTTTTGTTCTGTTCATGGAATCAGCAACTTTGCAGTCGGAATTCCCCATATCCGCTCCACTCATGTCACAACTCCCGCCAAGGTGCTGAAGCAAATCCTGTTGACATTGTCGACCTACCATACGGCCCTAATCTCGGCGCATTGACGACGATTCCAAACGACTTCCATCGAATAGAGAGTACACAGTCACTTCCTTACTCCAGTTTCCCCCAAAACACACATTTAAAAGAAACAAAGCAACCGAAACGGTTTAAGCGACTGCTTTATCCTCTGTAAAAACAGGGAGACATGCAGCCATTTTGAATTTGCATTGTCGGTTGGCGTTACCAAGGTCGAAATCCAGTACGAGCCACGTCGGCTACATGGGCGACAATTTCAAGCGACATCACTGAAAAGAGAGTGCCCACAGTCACTTGCAACTCCAGTTCACTCGAATAAAAAAACACACACAAAACCAGTCAAAACACACAAAACCAGTCAACACACACAAAACCATTAAAAACAACGCAAGAACTGGTTTAATGTTGGTACTCTCTAAAGAGGCCTGCTGCAACAGCCGCCATTTGTCCTGGAAGGAAGTCCTTTTGCTGGCAGTACGAAGGTTAAGTAAAGGTTTACTCTGAATGTGATGAATCTATAGCCATTATGTCTTCTTTTTTGTGTTTGAGTTTGCCACCGTGTGTTATGAATTAACAGCTGTTATGACTGACACCTGTTTGTATGTAAATAGCACTTTGTATATTATTATATTTGTTTTGAATTTTCAACTGCTCTATTAGGATGTTTGCGTGTTCATTTTCTGTAAAATCATTCTGTTTATGTTTCAAACTGTAAAACATGTTAAGGGACTGTGTGGCTCAATTACCAGTTAGTGGTATCATACCTGTTTACACTTAAACCATGTGGTTGTTCTAGCAATATACTGTCCCTGGTTGTTAGTGAAAGTCGCAATCCTATTGGAGTTAAATTTTACAGATAGTATCACATTTATTTTGTTTATAAGATTGTGTATCACTCTGCTATATTCCAAAAATGTTATATTACTTTGGTTATATTCCACAACTGTTATATTACTTTGGTTGTAATCCACAACTGCTACAACACTTTGGTTATATACCACAACTGTTATATTACTTTGGTTATATTCCACAACTGCTACAACACTTTGGTTATATTCCACAACTGATACAACACTTTGGTTATATTCCACAATTGCTACATCACTTTGGTTGTATTCCACAACTGCTATATCACTTTCGTTATATTTCACAACTGCTACATCATTTTGATTATATTTTACAGCTGCTACATCACTTTGGTTATATTTCACAGCTGCTACATCACTTTGGTTATATTCCACAACTGCTATATCACATTCTTTATATTCCACAACTGCTACATCAATTTAGTTATATTTCACAGCTGGCACATAACTCTGAGTATGTTTCTACCCCACCAACCACCCCCTGCCTCACGGCAATGTTTATTAACTGTTATCTCACTCGAGCTGAGCTTACGGAGTTGTTAAATTATTGAAAAGCTCGCAAATGTGCACAAGCTAAAACGTGTTTATTTGTTCAGTGTTGCCTTTCGTGTCAGATGGAGCCCCGGACAGCGCCAGTTGTGTCAAAGCAGCTTCGTAAAAATGTGTCTTTGCTGTAAACTTATGTTGTTATTTTGTTAAACAGCAGAATTAGCCAGAATTTTAGAGGAATTGTGTATGTGTTGCTATAAATAGTGTCTTACTGCAAGATCGTTCTTTTTGTCTTTGCCTACTAACCATTGACACTATTCTTGGACATTGTCTATTACCATTTAGGTTTCCTGTCTGATAACGCAGAAAAATACCAGCACAGTGAACACATTTCCTAATATCGTGAAGGATAGTATGTTGTATGTGATGCAATTTTTTATGTAATCAAAAAAGTAGAGCCCCGTCACCCCAAATAGTGTATAGGGAATATGGTGTTAATGGTTGTAATTTTTTATAGACCTTCGACACATGATTTTAAGGTAATGTGGTCAGTATTACGTCCGCGCCGTTTACTTTCCCATAAAAATCACGTACTTATTTAAGGCTGGGAGAACTCGGAAGCCATCGGTCAGGATTGAACCCGACTACCTGTCCTTTATAGTTCGGTTCACTAACCACTGAGCTATCCCGGCTCCCATTTTTATGTAATAGTGAATATAAAGCCCTTGATAACGGAAAACCCCTGACAGACACAAGTTCTAATTATTGATGCCATCTGAAGCAGAGTTGAGCTTAGTGGCTTATAGTGGATGTTGTCTGGATCAACACAAATGTCGATTTGAGGTTCATCCTCTTCGGCTATAACAACTGATGAGTCATTAAACTATTAATTACATGCATATTTGTTATTTTGTTTATCATTCTTATTTTTATTCTTATTCTTCTTATTCGTCTGCGTTCTGTGCTGGAATACGGGGAAATGAAAGAACGGACAGGTTGGCTAGCTGTGCTGTCGTTGAAGACGATCAAACAATGGATTGGGCGGACATCATCAATGCCCTCCAAGATGTAGAAAGGGCACAGGACTTCGACAACTATGAGTCCACTTCACTCCTTCGGATGAAAGAGATGGGAGTTAAGATGGGTACATCCAGAAACATGAAACTTAGTGGGTGTGTAAGAAGATTTATCAACCAACACAGAACTGGAGTCGTCAGTCGCTGGACACTGCGGGACTTGCTGAGGAGGGGATCTGAGCACCTATGGATATGTTCGGAGTGCAATGATGATGACCCGCAAATAACTCAATAACTTATCTGCGTTCAGTTTCTTACGCTAAACAGACTGCACAGTAAGACGTATCTCTCGATGAATTTGTCTGTCTTGATACCTGAATTCAGTTCTAACCTCTCTGTACGTTTCGCATGTTTGAGGGACATTTCTGCGGTCTGTAGACCGATGTATTCATTAACTATATATTGAGGACGTGTCTTATTTCCTTTTTTACACTGGGTATCCTCGCCGACCAGACAGACACGTTCCCTTCTCAGAAGGGGAAGTATGTAAATGACAGTCTCATGAGACCGTCAGACCTCCCTTCAGGCCCCAGCTTGCTCTGCTCAAGATCGAGTTGTGACAATTATTTCTGAGATCGATAGTTGATAAACGATTTTGTCAGATATTGATGGATATCTAAGGGTTGTAGATGAGAAAAGTTACGGACCGGTAACTCTTACGGCACGGAGATTACATCCCGTTCAGTCTTGTCTTTCGAAAACCACAGAAAGCCGACTGACTATTGATCAGCACATCAATATCTCCACTTGACATCCAAGCGTTGAAAATGTCACAACTAGTCGTTACGTACTGCACGTGGAGTTTGGCCACAGAAACTGAAGGTGTCACTAAAAATAGACATCTGGTAAATGCCCGCCCCTTGTGGATGTGTTCGTGTGTGTGTCCGGATGACAGCTGTTCGGTTTATGATTGATCAAGCTAGGCAATAAAGGAAACGGCTTACGGTTACAAGATGATGGTTTGGTTTGAATTAGCTCACAGGTTTTTTTTTCATATTTTATTTACCAGGAAACGTCTTTAAACATATTTGAAGTTAACAAAAAATATCGTGCATCTATGTTCTAATTTTCTGAAGGAAAGAAAGAATATAGACAAAAAAAAAACTTGAACGCTTCTAGTGACGTGATGACGTAAAGAGAATGTAAGATTCTAAATATGTAAGGAGATTGGAGGATAATAATATACACGTAGATTCTCTATTATAGTACTTTGACTTCTCTGACGCGATTTCTCTATGCCTTTGCGCATGCTCACGTGTTACCGAAAACTGTGTCGACGGTAGAAATCACGAGAATTTTCCAAATCGGTAAGATCTAGAGGTTTTGGCAAAACTAACAAGCCATGTGGATTTTATGTGTGCGTATATATGTGTGTTTATATGTGTACATTTATATATGCACTATGTTACATGCTTAACGAAACGGCGTAATGTATTTGTTACTTTCATGACGTCATAAGTTTAGAAATTAAAAACGAACGATCGGGCAATCATTCATGAGCCAAGCGGCTAGAGTACAGGCCCATGGTCCCGAAACGTCCTTTGAATGTCACCTGTAATCACACTTCCTAGAGTGATGGTGTTAAAGTGTTAAGATAAAGTAAGGGGTATTTAACTCAGATTAAGAGGCAAGAAACTCTTTAACTCCGGGAATTATTTTCCTTTTTTGGAACAACAATTTTAAATATCTGATAACATTCTCTGATGATGTTAAAATCGATAACGAAATAGATATACTAAATAAAGCAAAACCAAATATTGAGACAACGATCCCCTAAACTTCAATACGAAACAATACCTATTACCACCAAGAAACATCTTGTGCAGTGTATATTCATTCCAACATTGTGCTACCAATGCCAAACATGGTCACTTACGTCTGAGCATAACAGAAAGCATGTCACCATAGGGATACGATGTCTGAGAAAGCGCTTGGGGTAACCATAAAAGACATAATCAGGAATGATATCAAGCGAAATAGTAGGCATTGAGCCGATCCTGAGCTATATATAGAAACAACAAATAAACTGGTTTGTTCCCCTAGAAAGAATGTCGTGTGATTTATTATCCTACAATGCATATATTAAAAGAGGTGAAGCGAGAAGAGCAACAAACAGACCCAGAATAAGATGGACAGACACCATCAAAGAAATGCTACAACGTCAGTGAGTGAAGCTGCCAAAAAGGCGAGAACAAAAACGACACCCGAACCAGCACAAGAAGAAGTGAAGAAAAAGTAGAACAACAAGATTCTCCCACCTCTGATTTTGAACCACATAAATATCCATCGGTCACATTTTCTTTATATATATTCCTTCTAAGTGAAACTCGACAATAAATAAAAGAAACTAAAGAGCTAGTGCTGCATAGCCTGAAAACACTGCCGATGAGGTGTAACAATCATCATCATCAAGTACTGGGCCTGCTGGCGTAGGTGATCATGTCTCTCCACAACTTTCGATCTTGACAGTTATCTATCATTTCTGTTGTTGACCTTCTGCCAAGCCATTCTCTTAAGCTGTCTGGTATCTTTTCTCTTTGCTTCCCTCTATCTCTTCGTTCCTCAATTTTCCCAGTTGTTACAATATATTGTAACAACTAGGTGTAACAATATTTGGAGATAATTTTTTTATGTTTGCCGTGAACGTTGGTCCGGAAGTAAAGAGTGGAATGTGGAAAAAATAATTAACTGTTAGGTTTTTCTAACACATCGTCTGTATAAGGACCGAATGGGTGTATCTTGCACACAAGAAACTCATCTCAACAGAAACTAGAGTTTAGTTTGATGTTATCAGACCTTTCGATTCAGACAAAGTAGATATAATTGAGTAGTGTTGACAACGATGTCCAAACAAAATACCAAGTAGTGAAGTGTCAGTCAGTATGTATATGTCAACAGTAATGCAGAATTCGTAACAGTTTACACAGTAATAGAAGTAACAAACAATCGCATTGTAAATGTGCTCTACCCAAGGAATGATCTTTCACTATCAAATATAACGATATCAGGAGCAGTTCCTGCTGCACAACCATTTACAATTTCAGAAGCTACTCTCAAAGCTGGGTACGCCCAATTTGGTAGCTGGAAATATGAAGTAAAAGATTGTGAGATGGATACAGCTCTCCTAAAAAAAAAGAAACGCAGATAGGATGACAGACTGAGTTCTACGCTTTAAGTTGGCACTGCCTTTTTACAGAACTCATACACAAGAATTTTAGCAGGGAAGCTCTAGACCAACTTTCTAGAAGTCTTAGGGCTATCAAATTAATAGTAAATATGAAGTACATCCCACTGGAATAAAGTCGTTGCTGCGCTGAAATTATAAGAAAGCCGACAGGGACATATGTGTAATCTGAGTGACCGCTATAAATGCAACAAGATTAAGCCAGTAATTGAAAGCATGAATAAAGCAATACCGCAAGCAACAGAGGAGTCTGCTCCCAAGGGCCAGAGGGAAAAAAATCATATGTCGTTCTTTTAAGAAAGAACTACAAGAGAGAACAAAAACTGTGCAGGCAGGAATATGTCAATAAGGATACAAACCATAGAAGCAACTATCTCGCTAAAGGCAAATTTGAAACGAATTTGGAGCCAAACCACAAGGGATAACTGAAAGGGAAAGAATTTTAAATTTGAAGAAAAACATTATTGTTGAAGCTAGTTGTGGCGTTAAATAATGAAAGACTCAGCAGGCAGGAAATTACAAACAAAGATAAGTAAAAGATATTTTCAGAAAGAAAGAGCGGTAAATGTAAAATTGATCAATTTATCTTTAAAATAAATAACAAGTAAAAGTAAAAAAGTAAAGAGCCCGTCACGCCAAGTGGCTATAAGGGAATATGGTTTTAGTGACCATAAATTTTGCATACCTTCAGCACATGATTTTCGGGGTAATGTGGTTGGTATTACGCCCGTAGCGCTTTACTTTCCAAGAAAAATTCCGGTAACCATTTAAATCTGGGTGAACCCGGAAGCCGTCGGTTGGGATCGAACCCTAACCCTTGTCCTTTGTAGTCCAGTTCACTAACCACTGAGCTATCGCGGCTCCCTAAAATAAATAAAAAGCTGCATTGGTATCCCAGCACAGAAGGAAAATTCATTTAACACACAAATAACAATACTAATTAGGCAAATGAGGACACATGATGAATATTTTTTTAATTGGAAAATATAGAAGAGACAATAAGATTGTAGGAAAAATAATAGAAAGCACTAAAATTAGACGGAGTAACAAATAATTTCTAATATACTGAGAACAACATCAAAAGGAAGATTATTACTATCCAAAGCGGCAGTTGAAAACGTATTCCTTAGAAGAGTGTTGTATTGCACACAAAAACAAAAGCCATTCTGAGAATTTCCAGATAGGACTGTTTTTACATCCTAAAAGTAGGGGGCTGGAGACTGTTTTTACATCCTAAAATAGGGGGCTGGAGACTGTTTTACATCCTAAAAGTAGGAGGCTGGAGACTGTTTTTACATCCTAAAAGTAGGGGGCTGGAGACTGTTTTTACATCCTAAAAGTAGGAGGCTGGAGCTGTTTTTACATCCTAAAAGTAAGAGTCTGGAGACTGTTTTACATCCTATAAATAGGAGGCTGGAGATTGTTTTTACATCCTAAAAGTAAGAGTCTGGAGACTGTTTTACATCCTATAAATAGGAGGCTGGAGAATGGTTTTACATCCTAAAAGTAGGAGGCTGGAGACTGTTTTTACATCCCAAAGATAGGAGTCTAGAGACTGTTTTTACGTTCCAAATGTAGGAGGCTAGAGACTATTTTTACATCCTAAATGTAGGAGGCTGGTGATTGTTTCTACATTCCAAATGTAGGAGGTTAGAGACTATTTTTACATTCTAAATGTATGAGACTGGAGACTATTTTTACATCCTTAATGTAGGAGGCTGGAGACTGTTTTTAAATTCTAAATGTAGGAGGCTGGTGACTGTTTTTACATTCTAAATGTATGAGGCTGGAGACTATTTTTACATCCTAAATGTAGGAGGCTGGAGACTGTTTTTACATTCTAAATGTATGAGGCTGGAGACTATTTTTACATCCTAAAAGTAGGTGGCGGAGACTATTTTTACATTCTAAGGGTAGGAGACTGGAGACTGTTTTACATCCTAAAAGTAGGAGGCTAGAGACTATTTTTACATCATAAATGTAGGAGGCTGGAGACTGATTCTACATTCCAAATGTAGGAGGCTAGAGACTATTTTTAGATTCTAAATGTATGAGGCTGGAGACTATTTTTACATCCTAAAAGTAGGAGGCTGGAGATTGTTTTTACATTATAAATAGGAGGCTCGAGACTGTTTTTACATCCTAAATGTAGGATGCTGGAGACTGTTTTTACATCCTAAAAGTAGGAGGCTGGAGACTGTTTCTATATTCTAAAAGTAGGAGGCTGGAGATTGTTTTTACATCCTAAAACTAGGAGGCTGGAGACTGTTATGTTTTTACATCCTTAATGTAGGAGGCTGGAGACTGTTTTACATCCTAAATGTATGAGGCTGGAGACTTTTTTACATCCTAAATGTTGGAGGCTGAAGACTGTTTTTATATTCTAAATGTTGGAGGCTGGAGACTGTTTTTACATCCTAAATGTAGGAGGCTGGAGACTGTTTTTATATTCTAAAAGTAGGAGGCTGAAGACTGTTTTTATATTCTAAAAGTAGGATGCTGGTGGTCTAGAGGTAAGACATCGGGCTCTGGACAAGAAGGTCCCGATTGGAATCCCACCACAGGTGGTGGATATTATTCAAAAGTCGAATTCTTGGTTTCTTCGTGGCTTTACCATCTTCCTGTCTCTGTTTAGTGAGATTTGATGTCTAGCCCTCTCCGATAACGACAATAACGACAATAACGACAATAAGCAGGAGGACCCGTGTGTATTCCGCGCACGTTAAGGAACCTTTGGCAGTTGGAAATCGGAAATAGTAGGCCAAAAAGGCCGCTTCACGGGCAAAACTGATAGGAAGGAATCTACAACAAAAAGTCAAAACTTTCGACGAAAATAAATTAAAGTACCTCTGAAGCCTTTCTCCTGTTCTTATTTTAAATGCATCCTTCTTTAAGCTGTCCTTCTTGCACCACACTATATTTCATTCTTTATTACGTTGTTTTTATCAGGTTAATAAACTTTATGGGGATTCCGTAATGACTCGGCAACTTCCAAAGCATTCCTTTGTCTAAACTATGAAATGCCTTTTCGTAATCTATGAATCCAGAATGAAATGCGGACTGTAGTTCTAAACTTTGTTCAACTATTATACGTAGAGTAGTTATTTGATCAGCACATGATCTGTTCTTCCTAAAACCTGCTTGTTCATCTCTCAAATGTTTCTCTATTGCCTCTTTTAGTCTCTCCAGAATGATTTTGCTTAATATTTTTCCTGGCACTGATAGTTGCATAATTCCCCTATAATTTGTGCACTCCTGTAAACTTCCTTTCTTTGGTAGTTTGATCATATAACCTTCTTTCTAGTCTTTAGGTATTTCTTCGCTCTCCAAAATGTTATCTAATAGATTATGTAACATATTGGTTGAGGTGTTAATATCTGCTTTGATGACTTCAGGAGGAATTTCATCTGGTCCTGTGGCTTTACCATTTTTTAATAGCTTGATGGCTTTCATTATTTCTTCATCGCTTGGTTTTCCACAGTTAACGTGTAACTCTTCTTCTGCTGTTAGTATATCTGGAGGATTATTTGAGCTGGGTCTGTTCAAAAGTTCTTCAAAGTGCTCTTTCCATCTGTCCATTTGTTCCCTTATATTACTAAGCAGATTTCCTTTCTTATCTTTAATAAAGGCATTGATCTGTTTGTAATTTCCACTTAATTTCTTTGTGCTGTTGTACAGTTCTTTCATATTCCCTTTATTTGCTGCTTCCTCTGCCTCTCTTTAGCTAGTTCATTTATATATTTCCTCTTATCCCTTTTAATGCATCTTCTCACTTCTTTGTTCACCTCCGTGAAAGTTTCCTGTGTCTTGGCTTTATTACTTCTCGTTTTGCTTTTATTTATGTCTGCTTTCTTGTTCTTTCTTTCTTTAATTTTATCGAGGGTCTCAGCTGTCACCAATGCCTTATTCTAGCGTTCTTTTTTCCCCAGCGTTTCTTCGCATATATTTTTCCATATATCCTTAACCTATTTCCAATGATCTTCTATATTTATTGTATTTTCTAGTTGTTTGAGAACTTGGTATTTGTTTGATATTGTGACTGCGAATTTATCTTTAATTCCTTGTTCTTTAAGAAACCCTACATTGAAATACTTTCTACCCTTATTCGTTGTAGTATACCTTTTTAGTTTAATTTTAAGTTTGGCTAACAGAAGATGATGATCTGAAGCTACATCTGCCACTCTATATACTTTTAAATCCCGTAAGGATGACTTAAACTTATTATTAATAAATATTTGATCAATTTGATTTTCCGTTCTATGATCTGGTGACACCCATGTAGCTTTGTGTATTCTTTTATGTTGGAATATTGTTCCTCCTAAGCTCACTTGATTATGGGCACAGAAATTCACAAATATCTCTCCATTCTCGTTTATATCTCCAAGTCCATGTTTTCCCATAATCTCTTCGAAGCCTCTGTTGTATGATCCTGCTTTAGCATTTAGATTTCCCATCAAGATTATAATATCCTTGGTTCGCCTTTCATCCATCTGACATTGTAACTGTTTATTGATTTCATCTTTAACTAAATCATCCTTATCATTGGTTGGTGCATAGCATTGGATAATGTGTAATTTTATTTCGTTTCTTGTTGTTTTAAATGTTGCTCTCATTAGTCTTGGCCCTACTGCTTCCCATTCTATTAGTGTCTTCTGTGCATTCCTTTATAACATAATAGCTACCCCTTTACAATATTGTGCTCCAGGTTCCTGATTACCTGATGATAACATTATCTCTCCTGTATTTAGTTTTATTCTTTCCGTTCCTAGCCATCTTGTTTTGCACATTCCCAAAATATCTATTTTGTAATTTCTCATTTCTGCTGCTACCTGTGCAGCTTTTCCTTGTTTGTTTAGGGTGCTTACATTCCAGGTGCCAATTCTGAAGGATTTCCTGGTAGACAAAAGGGGAGCCGGCAACCCGGACTCCTTACGGCTTTCTCCGGCTTGCGTCATACTTCTCTTAGACAGAGACCCTTTATCTTTCCTGGATGGCGGATTTACTTTTATTCTTTTCTTTGACTTGTCCATGTTTGTGAAGTTTTTTCGGCTTATTTTTTTACAGTATGGGATAGCCAGTCCCGTGCCCAACTCTCCTTTCTCGCCTCTTACGAACATGCCTGGTAGGGTACAGCGCCGCTATTCTTTACTCCCCTTTCGGGCCACGGCAGCGCACGGATCTTGATCTAGGCTTAACTAATTTGTAAAAAACCTGAAATAAATTTTGGATTTTGTTCTTGAAAGGAAACACAGCATTCAAGTAATTCTGACTACAGTTGAAAAAGATGTGTCCGTGTTAAAAAAAAAAAAAATTATAAAAAAAGCTTACGATTGAAAACTCCTTTTTTTCTTTTACGTCACGGGGCGTGGTTATCGTCTTTCTTTCCCAATCTTTCGTTATTAATTCTGAATGCAGGGCGCTTCCGTTAACAATACAATCTATCTATCTATCTATCTATCTATCTATCTATCTATCTATCTATCTATCTATCTATCTATCTATCTATCTATCTATCTATCTATCTATCTATCTGTCTGTCTGTCTGTCTGTCTGTCTGTCTGTCTGTCTGTCTATCGGTTTGTTTTTTGTTTATCTGTCTGTTTTGTCTGTCTGTCTATATGTCTGTCTCTAAGCATGTCCAAACAATTTTGTTATCTGATGTGTTATTACTGTAAACTTTTACAGCCAAATTGAAAATAAAAAATGTTTCTTCTCTGTTACTTCACACTCAGATTGTAAAATAACAGCTTGCATCTAAAACATCATGTGATAACCTCTGTACACTTTAAATGTTTCCCGTGCATTGAGATAACACGATCAGGCAACAGCACAAATTCATGAACGTTGTGTCAGCTGACAATTGATACACCCAACCACTTCGCCCACAAACTGATAGTTGCCAATACGATGTTATTCACCTTAAGCCTATATCTCTCATATATTTGCTTTCATGAATTATAATTAACTCCCCTGGTGGTGCACTTTCGACTGATGTGTATGCTATATAGTGCAAGTATAGATTTGTATGCACATGCACACCACGAAATATCTCTGAATAAATATTATAAATTAAATGTTTGTAAAAAGTAACAGTACTTGTGTACCTGCCAAAGTTTTGAAAACTTGTACTCTTTATTAAAATTTGTTTCGTTTAGGTTTAGTGTGCATGTTTACTCTGACTAATGCTCTATCTATGTTTGTGTAGTATAGGTCGTGTAATAGTTTTTTTATATAACCGGAGTCGAAGAGTGCACAAGGGAACGAGTCAAACATTAGATTAGTACAGATGTTAGACAGGTTTTATTTTAATAATAAAGTATAGAGAGAGATGCCGTTATAGCGTAGAAAATAGGTAGATATGTCGTGACGAGTGAAATGAAAAAAAATAGAGAGAAATGTGGTTTGGAAAAGGGGGTGGGGAATGGGGAGGGGGGGAGGGTTAGGTTGGAAAAAAGAAAAATAGATGTCGATAATAAGGAAAATAGATTGAGAGTGATGTCGTTAGGAAGGAATAATATAGATGTCATTAAGCAGAAGAGAACAGAGAACGGGAGAGACTTGATTAAGCGGGAAAATATAACGATGTCGTTAGGCGGGGAAAAAAAGATGTCGTTAGGCTGGAAAGTAAAAAGTTGTCAGGCGGAAAATTAAAAAGATGTCTTTAGGCGGGAAAAGAAAAAGATGTCGTTAAGAGGGGAAAAATAGATGTCGTTAGGCGGGAAAAATAAAAAAGATGTCGTTAGGCAGGAAAAGAAAAAGATTAAATAAAAAGGTGTCGTTAGGCGGGAAAATAAAAAGATGTCGTTAGGCGGGAAAGTCAAAAGATGTCGTTAGGCGGTAAAATAAAAAAAAAATGTATGTCGTCAACCGGGAAAATAAAACGATGTCGTTATGCGAGAAAATAAAATATTGTGTTAAGCAGGAAAATGGAAATATGTCGTTAGTCGAGAAAATAAAAATATGTCGTTAAGCAGGAAAATGAAAAGATGTCGTTAGGCGAGAAAATAAAACGATGTCGTTAAGCAAGAAAATGAAAAGATGTCGTTAGGCGAGAAAATAAAAATATGTCGTTAAGCAGGAAAATGGAAAGATGTCGTTAGGCGAGAAAATAAAACGATGTCGTTAAGCGGGAAAATGGAAAGATGTCGTTAGGCGAGAAAATAAAACGATGTCGTTAAGCGGGAAAATGGAAAGATGTCGTTAGGCGAGAAAATAAAACGATGTCGTTAAGCGGGAAAATGAAAAGATGTCGTTAGGCCCGAAAATAAAAAGATGTTGTATGGCAGGAAAATGAAAAGATGTCGTTAGGTAGGGAAAAAAGAGATAGACCTTGTTTGGTAGGAAAAAAAGACGAGAGCGATATGTCGTTATGTTGCAAGAGGAAAAGAGAGTGAGGAAGAAAAAAGAAATGACAAAAACCAGAAAAGTAAGAGAGAGAAGTGTCTTTGGTAGGAAATTAAAAGGATGTTTGGCGGAAAAAAAAAGACGAGGGGGATATGTGGTTATGTTTGAAAAGGAAAAGAGAGAGAGAGAGAGAGCATCTTTTGCCAGATGGTTGCCTAACACGGAAGTCTTTCTTCGTTCAATCTCAGCACACGATCGATGTGCTTCCATCGCCCTCTTATAAAGCTCGACACGTATTCTTGTGTTAATTCTTGTTTGCTTGCGTTCATCCAATGACTATAGGAATGGTTCATCTCCTGGATAATTCTGGTTCACCGATCGGACGCAAGTTATCATTCTTCGTCATCCGCCCTTAATATGATGTTAAGTAGGCGTAATTGCGTTATGTTGCTATTTGCAACAAAACTTATATTTTTGCTGAAATCTTGCCAACGAGTACGGGATCGATCCTGCTTCGGACCATCTATTGTTCTTTGTTTTGTTTTTTTCTGTTGATTATTTGTTTTTGTTTTTTCCGAGTGCTGTAAACACATACCTCTTCCCCTGAAATTATTCGCTAATCTATCACCTCGGAAGTTTCCCTCTGTAATAATATTCATTTATTATTATTTGTCTCCCGTCTAAACCACTGGAAACTACCATTCGTACTGTTTCGTCTTATAACTGTTTGTTTGCAACGCAAGTATACAGCCCTACCCTATCCGGGAGATACTTGTCTTAAATAGGAAAATACAGATACACAATTTATTTCCGAGTTGTGATCGTAACCCTATGCTATAGTCATGAGTGCACCTGAGTGAAAGGCATCGCCAGCGACAGCTATGTTTTTTACATAGCTAAGTTGGCCGTGTGCTCTAGCGTTTGGATTCTCGTTGCATGGCGCTGTGCCAAAGAGTACAGGATTGATCCTGCTTCGGGCGATCTACTGTTCTTTTTTTTTCTGTTGTTGATTATTTGTGATTTTTTTCGAGTGTTATAAACATACCTCTTCCCTGAAATGATTCGCTTTTATATTTGCACCTTTCGGTCCAGCACATCCGTCTTCAGCATTGTGTTTGTGAGTACCGGTTGCCTTCCCTTTCGATCCAAACTCACTTGGCCAGACTAGACTCGTTAAAATCTTACTACCGCAAAGAGATGGAATAGGGTCTGGATAGTCATGGTTCACAGATCCTGACGCAAGCCAACAGCTATGAGTCGCTTGCAACTTCAGCTCAGTTGCTGTCACGTGACTGCCGGAAAGATTTAAACTAAGTTTATATAATCCTCATCTCTACAGTGAAATGTATGAGCCATTGGGATACGAACTGCGGACGGAACTAATCACTCTGATATCTCTGGTTTAGCCAAGTAGAGACCCAACCATTCCTTGACCTGAAAAGAAGATTTGAATATATTAGTTAACGTTGAATGGTATGGGTTATTTATATAGACAAAATTAACGTTTTATTGTATGGAAGATTTGAATATATGAGTTACCGTTGTAGTGTATGGAAAAGTTGAATAACTGAGTTAACATTGTATTATATGTGAGATTTGAATAACTGAGTTAACATTGTATTGTATGGAAGATTAGAATAACTGAGTTAACAATGTATTGTATGGAAGATTAGAATAACTGAGTTAACATTGTATTGTATGTGAAATTTTAATAACTGAGTTACCGTTGTAATGTATACTCGCGTGTTTGTCCGGTGTAGATATGTAAACATTAACAGTAATGTGCCTTTTAAGAAAATAAAAACAAGGCATCCTCTCACTTTCTTACTAGACTGCACGAAATAAAATAGTCAAGTCTTGCATACAATCAGTACTGTTATATATGTGCATGCGCGCGCGCGTGTATAAGTAAAACAGTGATGGTTGTTATTCATTCAAATTCTCTTTACGACAACCCCTCCCAGTACGATGGTCTCCACTAGATCGTATATACTTATTTCAAAGCCAAATTATCTGCACATTTTTAGAGCATCACTAGCATAGTGGTAACGCTCTGACTAGGCGCTGAAGTGAATGTGGGCTCAATCTCAGCGTGACTTGTGAATCCCCTCAGTGGACCCATCCGTAATAAAAGATATGTGTACCCGCGGTTCGTAGCGCCTACGTCTTCTGCTGCCGTTAAATTTGTTTTAAATCTGGACCGGTACGGATCATAGACAGGTCAGTGCGCTTGAGGTTTTCTCTGGTTCACCCGTAGTTTGTTGTGCAGTCTTTTATCGGTGGGTTATAATTGTGTTCTGAAGCTACTGGGGGCGGTATAGTCTGGTTATAATTGTGTTCTCAAGCTACTGGGGGCGGTACAGTCTGGTTATAATTGTGTTCTCAAGCTACCGGGGGCGGTACAGTCTGGTTATAATTGTGTTCTCAAGCTACCGGGGGCGGTACAGTCTGGTTATAATTGTGTTCTCAAGCTACTGGGGGCGGTACAGTCAGGGTTATAATTGTGTTCTCAAGCTGCTGGAATCGGTACAGTCTGGGTTATAATTGTGTTCTCAAGCTACCGGGGGCGGTACAGTCTGGGTTATAATTGTGTTCTCAAGCTACTGGGGGCGGTACAGTCTGGGTTATAATAGTGTTCTCAAGCTACCGGGGGCGGTACAGTCTGGGTTATAATTGTGTTCTCAAGCTACCGGGGGCGGTACAGTCTGGGTTATAATTGTGTTCTCAAGCTACTGGGGGCGGTACCGTCTGGGTTATAATTGTGTTCTCAAGCTACTGGTGGCGGTACAGTCTGGATTATAATTGTGTTCACAAGCTACTGGGGGCGGTACACTCTGGGTTATAATTGTGTTCTCAAACTGCTGGGGGCGATACAGTCTGGGTTATAATTGTGTTCTCAAGCTGCTGGGGGCGGTACAGTCTGTGTTATAATTGTGTTCTCAAGCTACTGGGAGCGGTACAATCTGGGTTATAATTGTGTTCTCAAGCTACTGGGGGCGTTACAGTCTGGGTTATAACTGTGTTCTTATGCTACTGGGGCTGTACAGTCTGGGTTATAACTGTGTTCTCAAGCTAATGGGGGCGGTACAGTCGGGGTTATAATTGTGTTCTCAAGCTACTGGGGGCGGTACAGTCTGGGTTATAATTGTGTTCTCAAGCTGAAGGGGCGGTACAGTCTGAGTTATAACTGTGTTCTCAAGTTAATGGGGGCGGTACAGTCTGGGTTATAATTTTGTTCTCAAGCTACCGGGGGCGGTACAGTCTGGTTATAATTGTGTTCTCAAGCTACCGGGGGCGGTACAGTCTGGTTATAATTGTGTTCTCAGGCTACCGGGGGCGGTACAGTCTGGTTATAATTGTGTTCTCAAGCTACTGGGGGCGGTACAGTCAGGGTTATAATTGTGTTCTCAAGCTGCTGGAATTGGTACAGTCTGGGTTATAATTGTGTTCTCAAGCTACCGGGGGCGGTACAGTCTGGGTTATAATTGTGTTCTCAAGCTACCGGGGCGGTACAGTCTGGGTTATAATAGTGTTCTCAAGCTACCGGGGGCGGTACAGTCTGGGTTATAATTGTGTTCTCAAGCTACCGGGGGCGGTACAGTCTGGGTTATAATTGTGTTCTCAAGTTACTGGGGGTGGGGCGGTACCGTCTGGGTTATAATTGTGTTCTCAAGCTACTGGTGGCGGTACAGTCTGGATTATAATTGTGTTCACAAGCTACTGGGGGCGGTACACTCTGGGTTATAATTGTGTTCTCAAACTGCTGGGGGCGGTACAGTCTGGGTTATAATTGTGTTCTCAATCTGCTGGGGGCGGTACAGTCTGTGTTATAATTGTGTTCTCAAGCTACTGGGAGCGGTACAGTCTGGGTGATAATTGAGTTCTCAAGCTACTGGGGCGTTATAGTTTGGGTTATAACTGTGTTCTTAAGCTACTGGGGCTGTACAGTCTGGGTTATAACTGTGTTCTCAAGCTAATGGGGGCGGTACAGTCGGGGTTATAATTGTGTTCTCAAGCTACTGGGGGCGGTACAGTCTGGGTTATAATTGTGTTCTCAAGCAGATGGGGGCGGTACAGTCTGGGTTATAACTGTGTTCTCAAGTTAATGGGGGCGGTACAGTCTGGGTTATAATTGTGTTCTCAAGCTACCGGGGGCGGTACAGTCTGGTTATAATTGTGTTCTCAAGCTACCGGGGGCGGTACAGCCTGGTTATAATTGTGTTCTCAGGCTACCGGGGGCGGTACAGTCTGGTTATAATTGTGTTCTCAAGCTACTGGGGGCGGTACAGTCAGAGTTATAATTGTGTTCTCAAGCTGCTGGAATCGGTACAGTCTGGGTTATAATTGTGTTCTCAAGCTACCGGGGGCGGTACAGTGTGGGTTATAATTGTGTTCTCAAGCTACTGGGAGCGGTACAGTCTGGGTTATAATAGTGTTCTCAAGCTACCGGGGGCGGCACAGTCTGGGTTATAATTGTGTTCTCAAGCTACCGGGGGCGGTACAGTCTGGGTTATAATTGTGTTCTCAAGCTACTGGGGGCGGTACAGTCAGGGTTATAATTGTGTTCTCAAGCTGCTGGAATCGGTACAGTCAGGGTTATAATTGTGTTCTCAAGCTACCGGGGGCGGTACAGTCTGGGTTATAATTGTGTTCTCAAGCTACTGGGGGCGGTACAGTCTGGGTTATAATAGTGTTCTCAAGCTACCGGGGGCGGTACAGTCTGGGTTATAATTGTGTTCTCAAGCTACCGGGGGCGGTACAGTCTGGGTTATAATTGTGTTCTCAAGCTACTGGGGGGCGGTACCGTCTGGGTTATAATTGTGTTCTCAAGCTACTGGTGGCGGTACAGTCTGGATTATAATTGTGTTCACAAGCTACTGGGGGCGGTACACTCTGGGTTATAATTGTGTTCTCAAACTGCTGGGGGCGGTACAGTCTGGGTTATAATTGTGTTCTCAAGCTGCTGGGGGCGGTACAGTCTGGGTGATAATTGTGTTCTCAAGCTACTGGGGCGTTACAGTTTGGGTTATAACTGTGTTCTTAAGCTACTGGGGCTGTACAGTCTGGGTTATAACTGTGTTCTCAAGCTAATGGGGGCGGTACAGTCGGGGTTATAATTGTGTTCTCAAGCTACTGGGGCGGTACAGTCTGGGTTATAATTGTGTTCTCAAGCTGATGGGGGCGGTACAGTCTGGGTTATAACTGTGTTCTCAAGTTAATGGGGGCGGTACAGTCTGGGTTATAATTGTGTTCTCAAGCTACCGGGGGCGGTACAGTCTGGTTATAATTGTGTTCTCAAGCTACCGGGGGCGGTACAGTCTGGTTATAATTGTGTTCTCAAGCTACTGGGGGCGGTACAGTCAGGGTTATATCTGTGTTCTCAAGCTACTGAGAGCGGTACACTCTGGGTTATAACTGTGTTCTCAAGTTACTGGGGGCGGTACAGTCTGGGTTATAACTGTGTTCTCAAGTTACTGGGAGCGGTACAGACAGTGTTATGACTGTGTTCTCAAGTTACTGGGAGCGGTATCGTATGTGTTATAACTGTGTTCTCAAGCTACTGAGAGCGGTACACTCTGGGTTATAACTGTGTTCTCAAGCTACTGGGGGCTGTACAGTCTGGGTTATAACTGTGTTCTCAAGCTACTGGGGGCGGTACAGTCTGGGTTATAACTGTATTCTCAAGCTGATGGGGGCGGTACAGTCTGGGTTATAACTGTGTTCTCAAGCTAATGGGGACGGTACAGTCTGGTTATAATTGTGTTCTCAAGCTGATGGGGGCGGTACAGTCTGGGTTATAATTGTGTTCTCAAGCTACTGGGGGCTGTACAGTCTGGGTTATAATTGTGTTCTCAAGCTACTGAGAGCGCTACAGTCTGGATTATAACTGTGTTCTCAAGCTACTGAGAGCGGTACATTCTGGGTTATAATTGTGTTCTCAAGCTACTGAGAACGGTACAGTCTGGGTTATAACTGTGTTCTCAAGCTACTGGGTGCGGTACAGTCTGAGTTATAATTGTGTTCTCAAGTTACTGGAATTGGTACAGTCTGGGTTATAACTGTGTTCTCAAGCTACTGGGGGCGGTGCAGTTTGGGTTATAACTTTGTTTTCTCAAGTTACTGAGAGCGGTACAGTCTGGGTTATAACTGTGTTCTCAAGCTACTGAGAGCGGTACAGTCTGGGTTATAACTGTGTTCTCAAGCTACTGAGAGCGGTACAGTCTGGGTTATAACTGTTTTCTCAAGCTCTTGGGGGCGTTACAGTCTTGGTTATAATTGTGTTCTCAAGCTACTGGGGGCGGTACAGTCTGGGTTATAACTGTTTTCTCAAGCTACTGAGACCGGTACAGTCTGGGTTATAATTGTGTTCTCAAGCTACTGAGAGCGGTACATTCTGGGTTATAATTGTGTTCTCAAGCTACTGAGAGCGGTACAGTCTGGGTTATAACTTTGTTCTCAAGCTACTGAGAGCGGTACAGTCTGGGTTATAACTGTGTTCTCAAGCTACTTGGGGGCGGTACAGTCTGGGTAATAACTGTGTTCTCAAATTACTGGGAGCGGTACAGACAGTGTTATGACTGTGTTCTCAAGTTACTGGGAGCGGTATCGTATGTGTTATAACTGTGTTCTCAAGCTACTGAGAGCGGTACACTCTGGGTTATAACTGTGTTCTCAAGCTACTGGGGGCGGTACGGTCTGGGTTATAACTGTGTTCTCAAGCTACTGGGGGCGGTACAGTCTGGGTTATAACTGTGTTCTCAAGCTGATGGGGGCGGTACAGTCTGGGTTATAACTGTGATCTCAAGCTAATGGGGGCGGTACAGTCTGGGTTATAATTGTGTTCTCTAGCTACTGGGGCGGTACAGGGTGGGTTATAATTGTGTTCTCAAGCTGATGGGGGCGGTACAGTCTGGGTTATAATTGTGTTCTCAAGCTACTGAGAGCGGTACAGTCTGGGTTATAACTGTGTTCTCAAGCTACTGAGAGCGGTACAGTCTGGGCTATAATTGTGTTCTTAAGCTACTGAGAACCGTACACTCTGGGTTATAACTGTGTTCTCAAGCTACTGAGTGCGGTACAGTCTGGGTTATAATTGAGTTCTCAAGTTACTGGAATTGGTACAGTCTGGGTTATAACTTTGTTCTCAAGTTACTGGAATTGGTACAGTCTGGGTTATAACTTTGTTCTCAAGCTACTGAGAGCGGTACAGTCTGGATTATATCTGTGTTCTCAAGCTACTGAGAGCGGTACAGTCTGGGTTATAACTGTGTTCTCAAGCTACTGAGAGCGGTACACTCTGGGTTATAACTGTGTTCTCAAGCTACTGAGAGCGGTACACTCTGGGTTATAACTGTGTTCTCAAGCTACTGGGGGCGGTACAGTCTGTGTTATGACTGTGTTCTCAAGCTACTGGGGGCGGTACAGTCTGGGCTATAACTGTGTTCTCAAGCTACTGGGGGGCGGTACAGTCTGGATTATAACTGTGTTCTCAAGTTACTGGGAGCGGTACAGACAGTGTTATGACTGTGTTCTCAAGTTACTGGGAGCGGTATAGTATGTGTTATAACTATGTTCTCAAGTTACTGGGAGCGGTACAGACTGTATTATAACCGTGTTCTCAAGTTACTGGGAGCGGTACAGTCATGATGTACATGTGCAGGATTCTGTGCGATCCGCATTAACAGTGCCACGGTTTTTGATACCGATTTTGTAAGGATGTGCTCTAAGGTCACACTACATTGTTCTAAGTTTGAAGACCTTTCCTGGCTCATGTCTTTTGAGTTAGATTATTTTGAAAAAAATATAAACATAAAATTATGTTGTACAGCTAAACTTTTAGAGAGACAGTGTGTCCAGTTTTGGCCTATATTTTCACTTTTTCAGTTTTCTCTATTTCATTGTAATGGCTTATTTAGGAATGTCTTTACTTCCTTAAAACCATGTGGTGGGTTAGACTGTTGAAGGTTTCTTCCTTTCATTTCAAGTTCAACTGTTTTTTTTAATAACTTCAGATATGCCACAGTGGTTAGTAAATTGAACTACAAAGTACAAGA
Organism: Megaustenia siamemsis; assembly: GCA_032433765.1. NCBI lineage: Eukaryota > Metazoa > Mollusca > Gastropoda > Stylommatophora > Ariophantidae > Megaustenia > Megaustenia siamemsis. Next base: position 174,277,004 of record JAVIAB010000092.1, on the reverse strand, counting down.
TGTTGGGTTCGATTCTCATCGACGGCTTCCGAGTTCACCCAGTCTTAAATGGGTATTGGATTTTATCTGGGAAAGTAATGGGAACGGGCGTTATACCGACCTCATTACCCCAACAACCATGTGCCGAAGGTCTATACAAATTATTGACAATAACAGCATATTCCCTAAACGTCACTTGGCGTAACGAGGCTCTTTACTTTTACTTTAAAGAACAAAGTATTGTATTTCTATTTCCACTCTATCACTCTCAAAATGAAAGTTCTGAAAATTCTCTAGACCTACAAATAAATATCAAAGTTGAAGGAATACACTTGGAGACAATTCAGAGCTACAACTATCTGGGGCATACTATAACCAGTGATGGAAAATGTACAACTAATATAAACAAAAGAATAGGTATGACAAAAAGTAATTTTAATGCCATGAAAAATATAATAACATCAAAACAAATAAAATCAGGGCTAAAACTAAGAATATCAAAATGTTATATCTTCTCAATATTCCTGTATGGTGCAGAAACATGGACATTAGACAAGAAAACATAACAGAAAATTGAAGTCTTTGAAATGTGGATTTATAAAAGATTAGGAAGAATTGGATGGAAAGAAAAGAAAACAAACGACGAAGTTTTAAAACAACTAAAAATGAAAAGGGAACTAATAAACACAATTCATACAAGACGAATGAAATTTTTAGGGCATGTTAAAAGACACAACAGCCTACTAAAAGAAATATGGGAAAGGAAAATACAAGGTAGAGGAGGCAGAGGCAGACCAAGACTAACATGGACGAGTAACATCAAATGATGGACAAGTCAGCCTATGACAACCTGCACCATCAACGCAAGAGACAGAGCGGAATGGCGCTCCATGATAGCCAACCTTCGATGCGTAGGCGTCACTCAATGATGGTGATGACTGTATCACTATCTTGTCATGTACCTGTTTTCTGGGTAATGAAACACCTTCTGTAATTATGCTAAAAAATGTTCGGGGTTTTTTCCTTCCATGTTTCCAAGTTCTTCTTTGACTTTCGCTGTATTTTTTTTAAGTCTTCTAAAAAAAAAAAATTATGACAGTAACACTGCTTTCTTCATGACTTCATTTACTTAGGCTTCAAGGTAATGATTTTTTAACTTTTAATGTGAGTCTCTTTCATCATTGTTTATTGATTCTTTTGCGCTTTCCCAGCGTTCCTGTGGAAGGAGTTCTATGGAAAACGGCAGATTGTGTTGATGAGTTCTTTGATCGCCGGCCAAGTGGCAAGTTCAAAGGATTAAATTCACGCTTCATCAAGTTATTCCGTCACGGTTCAGCTGAAGACTCAGAAAGCGAAAACCTGGCAGCACAAACAACGCATTCGGAAGCAACTAAGACGAGAGGGCTTGCGTGGACCGAAGCGAAAACCTGGCAGCACAAACAACGCATTCGGAAGCAACTAAGACTAGAGGGCTTGCGTGGACGGGCTAATGTTCCTGCTGGTAAGCATTTATGACAGGGAAGTCAACTTTCATTGTTTTTGGGCGACGGGATTTTATGAGTCAGAGTTCATCAAAAGCTGATTGCTGACTTCAGTCAAAGTGAACCTTGAACCATGAAACAACCAATGTTTTTTGACGGATTGAACCCTGCACGCTAGCTCTGAATTATTTCGTTATTTTTAACAACTCATTTCTCTATTTTACTTCAGTCGCTTCATCTAATGTATGTGTTCGACAACTCATTTCTGATCCTTTCCTTTCCTTGTTTAACATGCCATTTCTATTGGGTAATTGATGATGAATGCGCACATTTTTCCTATTCATGGCAGCGCTTATCAATTATACTGTTGGCTGCTTTCCACGAGTCTATATTTAGCAACAATCTTACTTTTTCGACCTTTCATGTTTTTTTCCTCATCTCATTTTCGTCCGCTATTAGTTTTATTTTTTTTTCCTTCTAAATATAATTTCAAAAGCAGGTTAAAAAGCGTGAATAAAATTGCTTGTTTTCTGTTTATTTAACTCCTCTTGCTATATATTCAGAAAATGTTTCGTCTGTCATTAACATTTTAAAATCAATACTTGTTGAAGATCTCAGATTGTTTTTCTATTTCTTATTTACTGATTATTGATTCTAATGTTTTGAATATATATGTATATTATATGTTGTAATTATTGTATGGCGAGCTTAGGGTCGGATAGACAAAGGGAAGACCAGTGTTGAGATATAAGGATGTTTTCAGGACCTGCTTGAGTGAATTCTGTATCAACAAAAGAAACTGAGAGGATCTGGCCTCAGATCGTAGTACATGGAGAACACAAATACAGAACGGTACAACAACATTCGAGGAAGCTACAATGTCAATGTCAGAAGACAAAAAGCACAGAAGAAAGGAGATGATGACGGGCACTGCAAACGCATCTTATTTATTCTACTGTCGAATCTGTCTATGCAATATTAGCAGATTTATCAACAAGAGAAGCTGCTCAGTAGAACAGCACCCAGCATAATGCACCAATATATTACCAAAATACTGCAGAACATGATTCCTTGCCATCGAGAGTCTGTCCAGACGTCACAGGCCAACGCTGATTCTATGCAAGATTTGACGATTCTATTTCGTGTAGTACATAGAGAAAGTAAGAGGCTGTATTGTTTTTATTTTCTTTCAAAGACATATTACTGTTTCCACCTCTACACTACAACATTAACTCACTGATTCAAATCTTCCATACACTGTAACAGTAACTCACTGATTCAAATCTTCCATACACTACAACATTAACTCACTTATTCAAATCTTCCATACACTACAACATTAACTCACTTATTCAAATCTTCCATACACTACAACATAAACTCACTTATTCAAATCTTCCATACATTACAAAGTAAACTCAATTATTCAAATCTTCCATACACGACAACGTTAACTCACTTATCCAAATCTTCCATACACTACAACGTTAACTCACTTATCCAAATCTTCCATACATTACAAAGTAAACTCACTTATTCAAATCTTCCATACACTACAACGTTAACTCACTTATTCAAATCTTCCATACACTACAACGTTAACTCACTTATTCAAATCTTCCATACACTACAACGTTAACTCACTTATCCAAATCTTCCATACACTACAACGTTAACTCACTTATTCAAATCTTCCATACACTACAACGTTAACTCACTTATTCAAATCTTCCATACACTACAACGTTAACTCACTTATTCAAATCTTCCATACTTTGTGTGACATATCCAGAATATCCATGAAATTACTTCATATCCAGAACGACCGAGGGGCGTAAATATTGTGGCTTGCCATAAACATGCGACAAGACGGTATTCGCGCCTGGTGGACGCTGAGCAGAAGAATTCCAGAAAGAAGGCACAGCGGGTAACTCCTCTGCTAACCCTGTATGTCGGTGATTCGATTCCACAATGTGGCGGTGTTTTTTTTTTTTTTAACCCGTCCTCACGGTTCACCAAGTATGTGAAAATGGGTACTAGAACATTTTCTTGCAGGAATTGTGGTTTGTCGTGCATCGACATCATCGCACACAGGGAATCGACGTTCATGGAAAAATGTCGTCACTAACACCATATTCTCCATAAATGCAACTCGACGCGCTGCTGAGCCGCACTACTTGGTTTGACTCATTTCGGAATATGTGAAAGTCTAGACTATCTGTCACCACCTGTATCAAATAAGGTTTGTCGCTTTTATGTCGTTTTTTGTTTTGTTTTTTATATGTATATCTGTGGTAATGGGTTAGTATATTTCCAAAGGAATTATTGGTACACATTTTCAAAGGAATTATTGGTACACATTTTCAAAGGAATTATTGGTACACATTTTCAAAGGAATTATTGGTACACATATTCAAAGGAATTATTGGTACACATTTTCAGAGAAATTATTGGTACACATTTTCAAAGGAATTATTGGTACACATTTTCAAAGGAATTATTGGTACACATTTTCAAAGGAATTATTGGTACACATTTTCAAAGGAATTATTGGTACACATTTTCAAAGGAATTATTGGTACACATTTTCAAAGGAATTATTGGTACACATTTTCAAAGGAATTATTGGTACGCATTTTCAAAGGAATTATTGGTACACATTTTCAAAGGAATTATTGGTACACATTTTCAAAGGAATTATTGGTACACATTTTCAAAGGAATTATTGGTACACATTTTCAAAGGAATTATTGGTACACATTTTCAAAGGAATTATTGGTACGCATTTTCAAAGGAATTATTGGTACACATTTTCAAAGGCTGTGTGAATCTTGAACTTTTTCGATTGTGGAAAAAATGATCAATTTGGACATTCGACATAACCCAGTGGAGAAGTCGGGTTTTGTAGGGTCTTCTGTACTTCGTGTATATCACAAGCTATGTTGGTACTTCGTGTATATCACAAGCTATGTTGGTACTTCGTGTATATCACAAGCTATGTTGGTACTTCGTGTATATCACAAGCTATGTTTGTACTTCGTGTATATCACAAGCTATGTTGGTACTTCGTGTATATCACAAGCTATGTTGGTACTTCGTGTATATCACAAGCTATGTTTGTACTTCGTGTATATCACAAGCTATGTTGGTACTTCGTGTATATCACAAGCTATGTTGGTTCTTCGTGTATATCACAAGCTATGTTGGTACTTCTTGTATATCACAAGCTATGTTGGTTCTTCGTGTATATCACAAGCTATGTTGGTACTTCGTGTATATCACAAGCTATGTTGGTTCTTCGTGTATATCACAAGCTATGTTGGTTCTTCGTGTATATCACAAGCTATGTTGGTTCTTGACATAGTAGGTTCAGGCTGCATAATGTTATCACACGTTGTGTTGGTTATTGGCAAAGTTGGTCAGTTGCACAACGTGTTATCACAAACTGTGTTGGTTATTGGCAAAGTTGGTAAGTTGCACAACGTGTTATCACAAACTGTGTTGGTTATTGGCAAAGTTGGTAAGTTGTACAACGTGTTATCACAAACTGTGTTGGTTATTGGCAAAGTTGGTAAGTTGCACAACGTGTTATCACAAACTGTGTTGGTTATTGGCAAAGTTGGTAAGTTGCACAACGTATTATCACAAACTGTGTTGGTTATTGGCAAAGCATAGTAATTTGCACGCGTTACCACTAGCTGTATTGACTGATACGTTGATTTGGCTATAAGACCTGAAGAAAAGTTTTAGTAAGATAAAGCTCATGGTTTCTCATTGTTGCAACTCACTAGTTGAGTGTTGCATTACCGTCGAGATTTAACTCCCTATGCTTCTCTGTGGTTATATCTGACCTGGAACAAATCCTTTATTTGTACTTGTTTCGACACTTCACCATCTTTTTTTTCGCAACTATTGTTTTGGCTGATTCAGAGTTTGTTCCTCGCTATCTTTTATTTTTCCACATAAAATTAGCTGATATGTTTGTCCGTCAATCTTTGATCTACATTCCCGCCAGTGTCTTCCTCTAACTTACTACATACAATCAGTTCCTGAATGTACCTGTGGCGTACACTGTCTCACTCGCTACGAAGCCCAGTATTTCTTTAATGGTTTTACCACCAAACACAGTTTCCAGATATCTTGTGTGAACTCACACGTACTGTACACTAATACTCACAAACAACAACCGTATTGTGTAGGCACACTCAGCCAAATGACAGAGATGAGCAAAGCAAGTCGATACGCCTTGCCGCAACATTTAACTGCCACACATAATCATACACACTACATGCACGTTTTTTTTTTGTTTCATTTCTCACACAATGAAGATATTTCAGTTTCAATTGTATTTCTGTATCTTCATTTTTGTTATAAATATTTAGGAAATGCCGAGTTAGTAGCGAGTGAGACATACTGTATTTATTTATTTAACTCTTTTTGTACGTTTTGACGCACTGTACACCATGCTGATTTCGGTCATGTACGTTTAGCCGCACAGTGCGTCACTCTCAATTAATTAGAGTAAACTGTCATCAAACCATATTCTTTTTATATGTCTTGTATGATCTTGGTATTGGTGAAATCTAATTATGTTTTCAATTATCTAAATACTCATGTATGTGTTAAGTGTTAGATACATATAAACATGTAGACTGATATTTAAAACTGTGAATAATTTTGTCTAAAAAACTATCTTCTGTTGCACTGATAAAATACTTCCATACTGAAAGAATTAACAAAGTGTGTGAAATACTTTTATCTCCCCTTAGTGAGGAGCTGTGCCTGTTACAGCAGCTTTCGTCATAACATTTTCACAGGACATTATTATAATTATGTTATGCCTTTTCAGTCTTTACAAATGGTTTGACGTTGTCTGTTATCGTTTTGGTAGGAACTGCTAGAGATCTTCTTCCACAGTACCATATCTCACGTCTGTAGGTTAATGGCATGTCCGGCAACAGAAAGAACAAAGAAAATTTAAATCTTTAAGTCCTAATCTCTTGACGTGTTTACTTTCTAAATCAACTTTGACATCATTTCTTCATGTTCCTTGTCATTTCTTACAATTGTCCTTAATGTTATCAGATAATGTTTTATCTATTGGCATTTTGTTTCACTTTAGATTAGGACTTTCCTATCTCCATTTATTATACTATATAAATATATGAAAGCAATCGGAGTACATGATGCTTTTGTCTTTTGTGAGGAAGCGCAAATGATTTAACCACGTTTCTCGATAGTGTGGCCTAGCAAAGACCATTTTACGAGAAACTGTGAAAGGAGCAAGTATGAGAGGTAGACACAGAATGGGAAGGGGAGATATCATTAAAGAATGGACAGACCTCGACTTTGTAGTGTCCCAAAGAATGGTTGAGCGTAGCGAGAGAAGGTTGCTTGAGTCTGTCAGTGGGCCCCAACGATGTCCCCAACTATGCCTAGTGTTATGGGATTCTTTCTCTTTCTGGCTGATGACTACTAAAGGACTAAATAGTCCCTTTCATCGTCCCTTCTTTAAAGAAAATGGACGTTAATTGGATGTAAATGCGCTGTGCTGCGGTTTGTTCTAGGCTATGATATTTGCGACTTTCGGTATAAACACATTCGGCTTCAGTATGCCATTTTTGAGTACCAGCTTGCCTTCCTTCTTCAAACAGTGTAGTCTCTTTCCAGGAGAACTACTGATAGGTGGAGCAGGGTCTTGAAAAGCTGTGGGTCGCTGACCGCTCTCAACTCTGCTGTTCGCAGATCCTAGCGCTTGCAGTCAGCTGTAGGTCGCTGACCGCATTCAGCTCTGCTATTTGCAGATCCTAGAACTTGCAGTCAACTGTGGGTCGCTGACCGCACTCAGTTCGCAGATCCTAGCACTTGCAGTCAACTGTAGGTCGCTGACCGCACTCAGTTCGCAGATCCTAGAACTTGCAGTCAACTGTAGGTCGCTGATCGCACTCAGTTCGCAGATCCTAGAACTTGCAGTCAACTGTGAGTCGCTGACCGCACTCAGTTCGCAGATCCTAGAACTTGCAGTCAACTGTGAGTCGCTGACCGCACTCAGTTCGCAGATCCTAGAACTTGCAGTCAACTGTGGGTCGCTGATCGCACTCAGTTCGCAGATCCTAGAACTTGCAGTCAACTGTGAGTCGCTGACCGCACTCAGTTCGCAGATCCTAGAACTTGCAGTCTTGGCCCCTGGGTTTTGAAATGAAGATTACCTCCCTTAATCACGAGTAACCCGTTATCCCCCTTTAAAATGCACAAGTTTCAACCAGTCATTTTATAATGTTCCTGCTCAGCGTACCTTTGTGACACCATTTGTATTCATCCCTACATTCAGCATCCATTATCGAACATTTCTTTATCACCAGCTTTCAAATGAACTCTCTAAATACCAATAGCTCATGACCTGCGCATTGAGCCTTGGCCATTTCCAGTTCGTTAAGGAAAAGCTACTGATTCCGTTTACATTCGCTTGTGTACGTACAGGATTAATAATTCATCATTTGCTATACAATTTAACTAACGCAACTTGATCTGACCTTTTAAAGTTTCAAGTCTTTCGACATGCATGAAGTTACTGACTCAGCTTTCATGTCTGCATTCTCCACAGTAAATAATTATGTCTTTGTTATCGCGACAATTATGTTCAACAACCAGTCTTATTTCGCATAAAGAAAATAAACGTATATCTTTCTCTCCTCTTATCCCTGAAGACTTTTTAACTTTTGTTACTAATTCTCTGTTTTGCTTGTCCTAACATTTTGTATCAAATTCTATTACCCTATTACGCCCGAATTGTCATGTATAGAAAATGTCTTTGTTAATTACTGGTTTTACAGAGAATACGTTTTATACATACTACAACATTTATCATTAATGACTAAAAAATGAACATACGTTGATTTATAAAGAATGTTTTATAAATGTTTAAAATATACTGTGGTGTCCTCTCAATAAACATTGGATTTAGTACCAGCTTCAGAATGTTGTCAGCAGATCACGTTCTCCTGTTTTGCTGATCTGGAATCGACAGCTTATTTCAATTCGACTTGTCTGCTTTCAGGTCAGCACTTTTTGTATGTTTCAAGCAACATCTGACTTTGTAAATGCTTTTCTTGTCAGTTATATTCATGCCAAGTCTAGCTCAGTGATGGCACGTTGACTTACCTCTTTGTAGCGAGGAATATTTCTTCTTTTGCTTCGTATGCCAGGGCCTTCTCTAAATTTGAAATATCTTTAGGACACCTCCATTCGGCTAACGCGACCCAGACAACATCGATGACGCTATTGAAGAAAAGTAATCATTATTTTAATCTCAGCACAACCTGGCATTTCATTACTATTCATTTGATATCTTCAAGTACCTCAGGGAACACATGTGGAATTGCATGCATTCTTTAGTCCTAATTGTTTATCCCTGCGAAGTGTATGTACACAGACCAGGACTTGACGTAGAACAAATGTTCAATGCGGTATATACAGCAACCAGCATATTCATTACTTTCAATCGTGAGATTTCACTTGCATTACATTTTGATATAAACGTATCATGTTTATAGTTCAACATATATATATATTGTTTACTTCTTTGTAGAAACTAGCACGAAATTGAAAACTGCATAGCATATTCTTTCATTTAAGCATTCATTTTTATTGTTTGCTAAATTTAATTGTGAGTATTTGGCTGTGAAGTGTTCCAGTGAGGTCTAAAAATAGAACAGAGCTGTAAAATATACAAAAGTAGTTATAATCTATACCGGTGTGAAATATCGTATCCATTGTAAGCATCATATCTTAAATAAATATACAGTCCCATAGCAGTTGCCGGTAGTGTTCATTGTACTAAACCTCAACTTCATGAGGTGAGACGGTCAGATTCCTTTCTCTCATTTTACCTTCTTAGAGAAAGCTCTAGAAGATGTTGGCATTGAAGTGATTACAGATATATACAACGACATATACCATACAGGATACATACCAAATGAACTAAAAACATCAACTTTCATTGCATTGCCTAAAAAGAATGGTGCAGTTGAATGCTGTGACTTTAGAACAATAAGCCTAATGAGCCATGTTACAAAGATCTTGCTAAAAGTTATACAAGGAAGGATTCAGAATAAAATCAATACTGAATTAGATGAGCAGCAATTTGGATTTAGGAAAAATAGCGGGACAAAAGAAGCCATATTCTGCATGAGAACATTAATCGAAAAGTACACAGAAGTAAACAACCCAATATATGCCTGCTTCATAGACTACACCAAAGCTTTTGATAGAGTACACCACAAACAGCTTATAGAATGCCTAAAAGAGATACATCTAGATGACATGGACATACGACTAATATGTAATCTATACTGGGAGCAAACAGCAATAATAAAATATAACAAAGAGAACTCTACACCCATTGATATAAAAAGAGGAGTAAGACAGGGATGCATCCTATTACCAAGCTTGCTCAATCTATACACTGAACAAATCTTTAAAAACATCATAGAGATGCCAGGCCTACAAATTAATGGAAAGATAATCAATAACCTAAGATATGCTGACGATACTGTACTACTAGCAGAAAATCCTAAAGATATACAACAATTACTTAATGAAATAAACATGGCAAGCAAAAAATATGGACTAGATATGAATATAAAAAAACTATGATCATAAACAAAGAAAATACTCAAAACCCACAAGTGGATATCAAAATTGAAGGAATAGAATCGGAGACAGTTCAGAACTACAACTAGCTTGGGCATACTATAACCAGTGATGGAAAATGTACAACTGAAATAAACAAAAGAATAGGAATGGCAAAAAGTAATTTTAATGCCATGAAGAACATACTAACATCAAAACAAATAACACCAGGGCTAAAACTAAGAATAGCAAAATGTTACATCTTCTCAATATTCCTATATGGTGCAGAAACATGGAAATTAGACAAGAAAACAGAACAGAGAACTTAAGCCTTTGAAATGTGGATTTATAGAAGAATAGGTAGAATTGGATGGAAGGAAAAGAAAACAAGCGATAAAGTCTTAAAATAACTAAAAATGAAAAGAGAACTACTAAGCACAATTCAAACAAGACAAATGCGATTTTTGGTTCATGTTAAAAGACACAATAGCCTACTGAAAGTAATCCTGGAAGGGAAAATACAAGGTAAAAGAGGCAGAGGCAGACCAAGACTAACATGGACCAGTAACATCAAAAGATGGACAAATCAGCCTATGACAACCTGCACCATCAAAGCAAGAGACAGAGCAGAATGGCGCTCCATGGTAGCCAACCTTCGTTGCGGAGAAGGCACTCGATGATGATGAGAGAAACCTCAGGTACCCACTTAAAGAAGCTGGGTACACACCGAGAGCTTTTTGGATCGGAAAAAAGTTTTCTTTTACTTCACTGGTATTTGAACATGCATCGTCATGTCGGCAAGCAAGTGCCCTATTCACAACGCCACCGTGCTCTCATATCATATATACACAAATACTGGTGAGGGTTAGTTTCAAGGCGTGTCACATTTAGCTATAGATCATCTAAAGCTCTTGAATGGAGTCCTGCCAGTAATTAAAGTTAAAAAGTAAGTAAAGTACCCCCGTCACGCCAAGTGGCGTATAGGGAAATATGGTGTTAGTGACCCTATATTTTACAGACCTTCAGCACATGATTTTTGGGGTAATGTGGTCAGTATTACGCCCGTGCTGCTTTACTTTCCCAGAAAAAAATCCGGTATCCATTTAAGGCTGGGTGAACCCGGAAGCCGTCGGTTGGGATCGAACCCTACCCCTTGTCCGCGGTAGTCCAGTTCACTAACCACTGAGCTATCGCGGCTCCTTAATTAAAGTTAATCAAGCACAAATGTAATCCTAATAAGGGGGGAGACCGCGGTAGGCAGTTGTCACTGAACTTGTCTGATGTAAAAAAAATGGTTGGGTTCATTCCTCGTTTAACCAGTTTCTAAATTCATCCAACCTTAAATGGGTACTGGATATGCTTTTTTTCTTTTTTTTCAGGAGACGAAAGACGACTTGGCGTAGTATTGACCACATTGCTCAAAAGCGCGCGATGGTAAGAATTAATGTTGGAAATAACTCTATACATTATATAAGCAACACTTGTGACTTTGTGAGTTCTTTCTGCAGCACCCGAGGCGTGTCGAGTGTTGTTTCTCCTTTCTGGTAATAGTGAATGTTTATCTAAAGCGGGTTTCTGATTTCAATTATAGATATAACTTTGCGTATATGTACACGTCCCGTGGTATAACAAAGTCCCCAGGGTTAATGTGTTGTTATTTACTTTATTGTTTATCAGTAACGACCACATAGTTATGTTCTGTTGAAACGGATTCCGGATGTGGTTGATGAGATTAGCTAGAGCCCAGAAGTGTCTGCTGCTTTGAAAACGTAGATGTACTGACTATACACTATACGAGAATGATGACGTTGCATGAGATTTTACTGGCACAATGTTTGTTACTGGATTCTTTTCTTCACATAATTTCCTTACCATCAACAGTTTTACTGTTTCACTGATTTGTTGCAACGTACCCTCAACTATTTTTAAAGTGTCACAAATTTGTAGCAACGTACCCTCGGCTATATTTTAAAGTGTCACACATTTGTAGCAAAGTACCCTCAACTATTTTTAAAGTGTCACAAATTTGTACCAAAGTACCCTCAGCTATATTTTAAAGTGTCACAAATGTGTAGCAAGGCACTATCAGCAGTTTCACTGTGACAGGATAATTTTCAGCAAGACTCCACCAGCCATCAAGATTATTGTGTTTTTTTTTTCCAAAAACCTTTAGCGATGATAACATTTCCGTGTTATTGAACTTTGTCTCCATCATGTGTTCATTACCGTTTGCAGTTCGCCACAAGAAAAAAAAATAAAATAGCTGCTTTGCCTGACGTTTACCTGGCATGTGGACCATATGCCCAAGCTAGGATACCTGTGTTGTGATCCGCGTGGTATTTTGTGTATGCTTGTCGTGCCAGACTGGCTTATATAAGTTTCCAAATACTAAGCCAGTGCCACTTTAATTTCAAGCTAGGAAACTGGAAAAATTAAGCTAATTTGTATTTGAAAGAGGTGGGGCACATATGTCTGGATTCAACACAAGACGTTGCAATTCCTGTAAACGAAACTTGACAAGTTTTGCTCTCCCCTGCGCATAGAAATTTTGAGGTCACCTGACTTGCTGGAGTAGGCCTATTCTTTGCTCCCAGTACCCAAAACCCCATGATCGACACAGTGAACCCAAAATGGCGGTGAGATCAAAAGGAGTCAGAGCTCTTTTTTGTGGTGGAGATAAAAACATTTTGACCACACAGGTGACTCGGTCTTTTCATAAGCACTCAACCTCTCCTCCCTGTTTATCCAGATTCCATGAAGCCTGACTGCCTAGACCACCTTAAAGTTGTTCTAAAGTGGCCATTCGATACTCTCTAATGGTTTCCTACAGTGCCTCAAATTCTTCTATTTCCCAAGTGTCTTATGGATATATATTCACATTTTTTACGAAACTCGCGGCTCCAAATGAGAAATTATATTTGCGCATTTTTACTAAATTGTTAACTAGTTTGAAGACTGGTAGAGACTGTCCCTAACACAGTGGCATGTCAATCTCGTGTTCTGTGTAAGAATGTGCATATGATTGCCTTTACTGCAATTAATAATATCAGGTAAAATGAATCTGTTGTCATATCCTAGCCATATATATGATGTGAAGCTTTATAAGGTACAGTTTCTTTACTGGATCAAATGTGTCACACGTGTAGTTGCTAGCCCGACCCGCTGCAGGATTTCTGGTACATTGTCTATGCCGTTGACTCATGGATTTCATTGAACCCAGATGCGCCTATTGTTGTGTATAATAGTGGTGGTAGCTAGTCAAACTTTGCTTTGTTAATGAACATGGCCATAGAAATAGAAGGAATGCACACAATACTGAATTAAATAAATAAATTGTGAAATATCGTAATTGAATTTCCATAAAAATGAAGTGATAGTGTACATTATTTGAACAATTGTTCACAAATTGTGTTTTGTTTTGCTATGTGGTTATGTACATCATTTTGCTATGTGGTTGTGTACATTGTTTTGCTATGTGATTGTATACATTGTGTTTTTGCATTTTAAAAATAACGTTTTATTTTTTAGAAAAAAAAAACTTGTTTAACCTCAACTGCAAATTTTGTAAAAATTAAATCAAGTTAATTCGTTTTTTTTTAATTTAATTTTTTGTATCTATTTTCTTTCAATATCTTTAAATAAAACGAGATCCATCTTGAGTTTAGTTTTGCTTTCCATGACAAAACATCTCACCCAATTTGCTATTTTTACTCACTGGTTCTATTCAGCCTAATTACCTGCAAGAACATTATTTTTACCTTTTTTTTTTTTTTTTTTTTTGGGGGGGGGGGGGAGAGGAGGTAATGTACAAGAGTAAACAAAGGTTACGTTACTGCGGTGAGTCTAGTCACTGGCTGATAGAAGGAACGGAAATCTGAAGCTAAAAAATGGTTTAACTGCTTCGTGATATGAGAAACCAACTTGTGTGTGCTTAACTGTGGAACGCTGAAATGTGGTCTCAAAAACAAAGTGAGGAGCTGCCAGAAATGTTAAGTTGATGTGCTGCAAGATGATAACAAATACAGTCTGAACAGAGACAGAAATGTTAAGTTGATGTGCTGTAAGATGATAACAAATACAGTCTGAACAGAGACAGAAATGTTAAGTTGATGTGCTGCAAGATGATAACAAATACAGTCTGAACAGAGACAGAAATGTTAAGTTGATGTGCTGCAAGATGATAACAAATACAGTCTGAACAGAGACAGAAATGGTGTGTTTGACATTGACGAAGGAGGAAATAGGAACACATAGACTATTACTGACATACGAACAGTTTTTTATGTATATGACTAATTACAAAATAAAAGTCTAAAACTATGATCATAAACAAAGAAAATACTCAAAACCTGCAAGTGGATATTAAAATTGAAGGAGTAGACCTGGAGACAGTTGAAAGCTACAACTACCTTGGACATACCATAACCAGTGATGGAAAATGCACAACTGAAATAAACAAAAGAATAGGAATGGCGAAAAGTAAATTTAATATCATGAAAAATATACTAACATCAAAACAAAGAACACCAGAGCTTAAACACAGAATAGCTAAATGTTATATCTTCTCAACATTCCTGTATGGTGCAGAAACATGGACATTAGACAAGAAAACATAACAGAAAATTTAAGCCTTTGAAATGTGGATTTATAGAAGAATATGAAGAATTAGATGGAATGATAAAAAAAATGATGCAGTTTTAAAACAACTAAAAATTAAAAGAGAACTACTAAACCCAATTCAAACAAAACAAAAGAGATTTTTTTTTTCATGTTAAAAGACACAACAGTCTACTAAAAGTCATATTGGAAGGTAAAGTACAAGGTAAAAGAGTCAGGGGCTGTTGAAGGCTAACATGGACGAGTAACATCAAAAGATGGACAAGTCAATCAATAACAACCTGCACCATCAAAGCAAGAGACAGAGCGGAATGGCGCTCCATAGTAGTCAACCTTCCATGCGGAACGGCACTCGATGATGATGAATTACGAAAGTGCAATGGTAAGGTATAATTGTTGTACAGGCTTGTGAGCACTTCATGGTTTTGCTTACTTTGGCTTGAAGCGATTTCCGGTCATAGAAGAAGTATGTTGTAACGACTTCAACTGCTACTGTCTCGATAACAAGATAAAGAGGACCCGATGGTATGTGTTTGGACTATCCGTTTGATCTGTTCTATTACAAGAATAGTCAGTCCATACCTCCAGTACAAAATAGAGTCGAACTAGATCTGTGTTCATGTGTATAGCTTCTCTTCTTTTCGTTGAATGTTAACAGATATAAATTGAAAGAGGGGAACCGGCAAATAATTACAGGGCTGCGGTAAGGCTGGTGGCAAGGAGCTAGTAGTGGGCTGTAACGTACATTCCTACAAGGTATGGGTACAGCTTTACAACATTTACAAATAATAAATTATATAACATAAAAATATCATCATCATCATCATCATCATCAAGTAATAGGCCTGCTGGCGTAGGTGATCGTGTCTCTCCACAACTTTAGATCTCGGCAGTTATTTATCATTCCTGTTGTTGACCTTCTGCCAAGCCATTCTCTTAAGCTATCTGGTATTTTTTCACCTTGCTTCCCTCTATGTCTTCGTCCCTCAATTTTTGCAGTTGTTACAATATATTCCAGCTGTTCCCTTCTCATTACATGGCCAAAAAATTATGATTGTTTCTTCCTAATATTGGAAATTAGTTCTCTTTTTGCCTTGACCACTTTCAGAACATTTTCATTACTCTTCCTAGCTGTCTATGGTATTCTCAACATTCTTCTGTAAAACCATATAAAATATAATAATAATAAATAATATAAATTGAAAGCTCTATTTTTTCCCGGCAGTCTAATCATTTGAAAGTTTAAACTAATTTAAAAAACGTGAGTAAAGTGGAAGTTACTGGGTTAGAACAAAGTCATTGGGCATATAGTTTTTTACTGAAAAAAAGGGCGCTGGAGTACCGAGAGAAAGGTAATTATTGTGTCACGTGCAGAACAGAATAACGTAGCTAAAAAAAAGATCATTTGTGAGCAACAACAGTTGTCTTGCATATATCTGAGCAACATGGAGGTATTGTGAATATCTTCATCAAATGAAACCCGAAATGATAGTAAAAACTGTCACCTCATAGACTGCAATGCTTACACAAAATCATGGGGTTTTTTTATGTATTTATTCTACAGACTGCAACTCATTAGAAGTTTGCAGAGATAATCTTTCAAGACTGGCTCAACGGACTTGGCAATATGAGGTGTTGGTATATGTTGCGTGACGCAGACATCAATTGGTAATGTCATTCATACTTATCGTTTATCTTCTCCATGGAAAATAACCAGTTATTAGTTCATATATTTTACACATATTTTTGTATTTAATTTTTTACATATTTTGTTATTTAATTTTATACATATTTGTAATATTTAATTTCATACATATTTGTAATATTTAATTTTACCTCGAGTAAGGTGTCCATTTATCTGTCGCAGAGTTTCCCCTCATGTTAAGGTTGTTAATGAATTATTTAGTCCGGATTTCTGCCTCACTTTTTGACTAAATAAAAAAGTAAATGTATTTATTGATAATTTTGATGCTATAATATTATATTATATGTTATTTTTATTGAACATAAACTTTTACCAATTCATAGCAAACCACTAGATCAAAGCATCATTATCATCAAGCGTCGTCTTTTGACGTCGGTGATGATATCTATCCACATCTTTTTGTTCCTACAGCTGTTTATCCATTATTTTGATTGAGTTCCTACCAAGCTGTTCTCTTAAACTGTATAGTATCTTTTCTATATCTGGTTCCTTCTGTTTCTTCTTCCATCAATTTTTCCTGATGTCACCATAAATTCCATATTCCCCTTTCTGAATACATGAAAAAAAATGATGATTTTTTTCTCGTGATGATTGTTTTCTCATGATGATTGTTTTCTGGTGATGGTTGTTTTTTCATGATGTTGGTAACACAAAGTTTCGAGAAACGAATAAAATGTATCATTATCTCACTACAAGATTTATCATTATCTCACTACAAGTTTTATTATTATCTCACTACAAGTTTTATCATTATCTCACTACAAGTTTTATCATTATCTCACTACAAGTTTTATCATTATCTCACTACAAGTTTTATCATTATCTCACTACAAGTTTTATCATTATCTCAGAGCAAGTTTTATCATTATCTCACTACAAGTTTTATCATTATCTCAGAACAAGTTTTATCATTATCTCAGAACAAGTTTTATCATTATCTCACTACAAGTTTTATCATTATTTCACTACAAGATTGATCACTATCTCACTACAAGATTTATCATTATCTCACTACACGTTTTATCATTATCTCACTACAAGATTTATCACTATCTCACTACAAGATTTATCATTATCTCACTACAATTTTATCATTATCTCACTACAAGATTTATCACTATCTCACTACAAGATTTATCATTATCTCACTACAAGATTTATTATTATCTCACTACAAGATTTATTATTATCTCACAACACGATTTAGCGGATGTCTCACTACAAGATTTATTTTTATCTCACTACAAGATTTATTATTATCTCACAACACGATTTAGCGGATGTCTCACTACAAGATTTATTTTTATCTCACTACAAGATTTATTATTATCTCACAACACGATTTAGCGGATGTCTCACTACAAGATTTAACGGACTTTGTCAGATGTTTTCTTTATGATTGTTGATTGACACAACTTTGTGCCTTGGAAGATGTCAAGGACTCAAAGTCAGTACAAAGCAGACGCTCCAACTGTGTTGCGTTGAAACTATAGCTTCTAAACTTAAACGCTAACATGAAAAACACAACGTGCTGTAATAATATTTATATTAGATTGTTGGTGTCATCATCATGTTCATCATTATTTTCTTTAATTAAGTTATTCTACTTCAGATGTCATCATCATCTTGTAATTCACTTACTCTTAGACCCCGTACTGTCACCCTCATCTTGCATTTCACTTACTTTTATACTCCTTCTGATGTCATCATTTTGTATATCACTTACTCTTATACTCGTTCTAGTGTCAAGATCATCTTGTATTTCACTTACACTTATAATCCTTCTGGTGTTATCATCATCTTGTATTTAACTCACTCTTATAATCCTTCTGGTGTTATCATCATCTTGTAATTAACTTACACTTTCTGGTGTCATCATCATCTTGTATTTAACTCACTCTTATACACCTTCTGGTGTCATCATCATCTTGTATTTAACTCACTCTTATACACCTTCTGGTGTCATCATCATCTTGTATTTAACTCACTCTTATACACCTTCTGGTGTCATCATCATCTTGTATTTCATTTACTCGTATACACCTTCTGGTGTCAACACCATCTTGTATTTCACGTATACTTATACTCCTTCTGGTGTCAACACCATCTTGTATTTAACTCACTCTTATACACCTTCTGGTGTCAACACCATCTTGTATTTCACGTACACTTATACTCCTTCTGGTGTCAACACCATCTTGTATTTAACTCACTATTATACACCTTCTGGTGTCATGTCATCATCATCTTGTATTTAACTCACTCTTATACACCTTCTGGTGTCATCATCATCTTGTATTTCATTTACTCGTATACACCTTCTGGTGTCAACACCATCTTTTATTTCACGTACAATTGTACTCTTTCTGGTGTCATCATCATCTTGTACTTAACTCACTCTTATACTCCTTCTGGTGTCATCATCATCTTGTATTTCACGTACACTTATACTCCTTCTGGTGTCAACACCATCTTGTATTTAACTCACTCTTATACACCTTCTGGTGTCAACACCATCTTGTATTTCACGTACACTTATACTCCTTCTGGTGTCAACACCATCTTGTATTTAACTCACTCTTATACACCTTCTGTGTCATCATCATCTTGTATTTAACTCACTCTTATACACCTTCTGGTGTCATGTCATCATCATCTTGTATTTAACTCACTCTTATACACCTTCTGGTGTCATCATCATCTTGTATTTAACTCACTCTTATACACCTTCTGGTGTCATCATCATCTTGTATTTCATTTACTCGTATACACATTCTGGTGTCAACACCATCTTGTATTTCATGTACACTTATACTCCTTCTGGTGTCATCATCATCTTGTATTTAACTCACTCTTATACACCTTCTGGTGTCATCATCATCTCGTATTTAACTCACTCTTATACACCTTCTGGTCTCATCATCATCTTGTATTTAACTCACTCTTATACACCTTCTGGTGTCATCATCATCTTGTATTTCATTTACTCGTATACACCTTCTGGTGTCAACACCATCTTGTATTTCATGTACACTTATACTCCTTCTGGTGTCATCATCATCTTGTATTTCATGTACACTTATACTCCTTCTGGTGTCATCATCATCTTGTATTTCACATACACTTATACTCCTTCTGGTGTCAACACCATCTTGTATTTAACTCACTCTTATACACCTTCTGGTGTCAACACCATCTTGTAGTTAACTCACTCTTATACACCTTCTGGTGTCAACACCATCTTGTATTTAACTCACTCTTATACACCTTCTGGTGTCAACACCATCTTGTATTTAACTCACTCTTATACACCTTCTGGTGTCAACACAATCTTGTATTTAACTCACTCTTATACACCTTCTGGTATCAACACCATCTTGTATTTAACTCACTCTTATACACCTTCTGGTGTCAACACCATCTTGTATTTCACTTACACTTATACTCCTTCTGGTGTCATCATCATCTTGTATTTCATCATCTTTAGTTGTATATTTTGAGGCAGTGACCTCTCGCTAAAGGATGTCAAATAACAACGACTGTAATTGCAACACCTGCTCGTTGATATGTAAATCAGAACCCACGACAAACAACGAGGAGAAAGCAAGGGCTACTGCATCAAAAAACCAAAAACAAGTGAACTGTCAGCATTGTATTCCCGGCAGGTGGGAGGTTGGGGAGGGCTCCGTTTTTGTCTTTGGTTATCTAGCTGTATGATTGCAGAACAACATCCTAAAGCTAGGTTACCAAAGGCAAGACTGGAAGCCGAAATCTGCGCCGGAAGTTGTTGAGAACATCTAAGGAAGTCTTCATCGCTGTCCAGGGCGTTTAATTACAGCATCAAAGTGAGTCAATTATAAACACAAAACTCCAGCTCAAAGTAGTTTACTCTTTCATTTTTGAATGAGAATGGCGGTCTAATATATCCTAGAAGATTTAGTCTGAGGTTGAATGGATCATATCTCGTCAGAAAGTTGGCACAACCGCAAAAACAACAAATTCATTAGTTATGGGTAAATGACTGAAAGGGACAGACGAAACGCTTCAATTATTCCCTCAATGAGTTTCTGAGTAGCTTCAGCACTGATTCCAAGTCTTCACTAAAGAGTTTTAACAACACCATAAACATCATCTCCGTCGAGATATACCTAATAGGCGAGAAGAGAAACACGCTGCCACCGACACTGCAATACCCCTACGACCTGGTGTTAATATACACATCAAACGTATGACAGGAAAGTGATGCCATAGATACCTTGACAAAGAAGTCAAGCAACAAATGTCTGTATAGGTTATCATCATCATTTACGATGAGCCTACATCCACTATGCAGTACAGTGCCTGCTGACGTAGTTGACCGTATGTTTCCACAACATCATTCCCCACAGTAGTTTATTAGTTCTGTTCTTGATTTCTTGTCAAACTATTCTAAACTGTCTGATATTTGTCTCTCTTTTCCCTTTATCCATTCTTCCCTCTCTTTTTGTCAGAATAATGTTGTCATTGTTCCATTTTCAAAACATGGCCAGAAAATTTTAATTGTTTGTTTCCTTATTGATGATAACAGCATTTTAGGCAGACTGTTGGAATGATGTAATCAGAAGTATTTGTTTATCACCAACGCATTCTTCAAACACAGTGAGTTGCAATTAAACACCTGGTACAAGTAGAATGACACAACATGTAGAAGCCAGATAGATTTTACAGTAACAAGAAAACAGAACAAGAAAAGAGTAACAGAGAACAGAGCTATCACTAATATCACAGACGACACGGACCACAAAATGGGTTTGATTACAATTAGACAGCCACAAAACAGAGAAAAGATAAGAAAACAAACAAAATAAGTAAAATGAAAAGACAATACATTTTTTTTAATTAAAAGATCAAGAATCAAGAAAAACCGGAGAAGAAAAACTAACAGAGGAATTCAAGAAACTCCCTAACGAAGTAAGCACAGTGGAAAAAGATTGGAAACAGTTTACGAAAATAGTAATCAACATCTATTTTAAAAAAAAAAAGTATGTGGAACAAAACTAAGGACAAAAGAAGGGAAAAATAGCACCCGTAGTGGAACGAAGCAAACAGAGAAGTAATTAAAGAAAAGAAGAAACTGTTTAAAAATTTGGAGAATAAGAACCAAGAAAAATTATGTAAAATATGCCTTAGTTCGGAAAAGCTAAAATTTTGTTCAAAGAAGCTAAGCAAAACACATGGACAGAATTCAGACACAATATGAGCAGAGACTTCAGGATAGCCACAAGAGATTTCGACAAAGCAGTCAGAGCAATAAGAGCGACAAAAGAAATTCACGACCCTACTGAGCTCATAAAAGAGAAAGATGGACAGTCAATATCAAATAACTAACATATGTGCAGAGATAAGAACAATATTTTGAAGACCTATAAAACATGGAACCAACTACCAATAAGACAACAAAAACCACGCACAAACATTAAACCCAGCATCATTAAAGGGAAAATCGAGGAAGTAATCAAATATGCCCCAAGAAATAAAGCACCGGGGATAGATAACATATTAGTAGAAATAATAGCAACGGCAGGAGAAACAGGAGTGACATGGCTGCACAGAATATTCAATGTAGCATGGAACCAACAAAAAGCACCAGAAGACTGGCAACATGCAATCATCTTACCAATAAGAAAAATAAAGGTGACAAGAGAGACTGCAATCAATATAGAGATATGTCGCTTCTCAGCCACGTAGGAAAGTTATGCGCCAAAATTGCGGGAAAAAGAAGTCTGAGACCAATAATAGAACTACAGTTAATGGATTATCAAATGGGGTTTTAAAAAAAAACATAGAATCTACTAACGCTCTATTGACATTAAAACAGCTAGAAAAAAGACGACAGAACACAATCAAAATTTGTACATAGCTTTCATTGACCAGGAGAAAGCACTCGACCGAGTAAACAGAGAAAAACTATGGGAGATAGTAACAACATATGTAGTAAGCCAACATCTAACCAACCAATTTAAAAGTCTCTACATCAACAGCAGCTGCACAGTCAGACCAGCAGCAGGCTAAAATGACCACTTCGAAATTAGATCAGGTGTAAGACAAGGGTGCATTATGATTATGGTTATGGAAGGCCCCGGTATCACTGCAAACGAATTAAAATCCATAATTGCTCAACCGCCAGTGGAATCATCCGAATTACTACTTCATCTCCAAAACAAAGAAAGGTTGATGTAGTCCCCATCATAGCAGTCTCAGCACACGCCAAAAGACATAAGGAGAAACCGCACAGAAAGTGAACACAGCCATCTGTTCTCCATCATACGATATCATCATTCATCGTAAACAATCGAAATATCGAAACACGATCAAAACGGATGAAACGTACAGCTCACAGTGTGCAGAGAGCACATAACTCAGTAGCTCCTGCAACAAGCCGGACTTGGAATATGTGGAAACTGCAACAAGGAACACTTTACAGACATAGCCTTTACAGAGGAGATCAACGAGCTTATTTTTGTAGGAACTAATACATGGAAAAATAGAAGACCTACAAGAACACTTAAACAAACTCAACAGCACAGGCACAAAATAGAACATGAACATCAACATTACCAACACAAGACATAATTATCGCAAAAGAGAAAGAGAACATCAACATAACTACAGATGACAGAAAACTAAATCAAGTAAAGGAATTTAAATACCTAGGAAGTATAGTGACAAACGACAATTCATAAACAGCAGAAATAGAATGAAGCAATCAAGATGCAAAAAAGCTTGTCAAATCAAGCTATCACCACTATTGTCCAACAAGGAAATAACTCTATAGAGGCAAAACGGGCACTCTACAATACAATCTTCATCCCAACGTTGTGCTACCAATGCCAGTCCTGGACCCTAGATGCAAGAACAATTAGAAAAATAACCTCTACTGAGATGAAATGTGTTAGACGAATGACAGGAAACAGTCTGAGAGATAAGATCAGAAATGAAGAACTGAGAAAAAAGCTAGGAATAAACCCCGTTATAGAATATATCATCATCATCATCATCATCATCAAGTACCGGGCCTGCTGGCGTAAGTGATCATGTCTCTCCACAACTTTCGATCTCGGCAGCTATTTATCATTTCTGTTGTTGATTCTGCCAAGCCATTCTCTTAAGCTGTCTGTTATTTTTTCTCTTTGCTTCCCTCTGTCTCTTCGTCCCTCAATTTTTCCAGTTGTTACAATATATTCCAGTTGTTCTCTTCTCATTACATGGCCAAAAAACGATGATTGTTTCTTCCTAATATCGGAAATTAGCTCTCTTTTTGCTTTGACCTCTCTCATAACATCTTCATTACTCTTCTTAGCTGTCCATGATACTCTCAATATTCTTCTGTAAAACCACATGTTTACAGACTCCTGTGATTTTCTTGTCTGTTGTCCTATTGTCCATGATTCGCATCCATATGTTAAGACTGGCTCTAGGTAACATTTAAGAACTCTTTTTCTTGTTTCTATTGTCAAAAATGGTATGCATAGTATCTTCCTAATTTTTTGGAAAGCTGCTTTTGCCTGAGCCATTCTGCATCTCACCTCTTTTGTGCATCTTCCATCTGAGGTTAACAAAGTTCCCAAATATTTAAATTCATTTACCTGTTTTAATATTGTCTTTATTTTGCACTGAGGTGATGTCTTTTTCTCTGTTGCTACCATTACCTCTGTCTTTTTGCTATTAAGGGTGAGTCCTATTTCTATTGTTGTGGCGATTATTGATTGTACAAAGAAGTT
Source organism: Megaustenia siamemsis (assembly GCA_032433765.1). Classification (NCBI taxonomy): domain Eukaryota; kingdom Metazoa; phylum Mollusca; class Gastropoda; order Stylommatophora; family Ariophantidae; genus Megaustenia; species Megaustenia siamemsis. Next base: position 174,252,831 of record JAVIAB010000092.1, on the reverse strand, counting down.
ACGACGGTGGTTTTCTGTTGCCTTCCGTCGGTTTTTTTACGGTTGGCTCCGTTAGCCTTTGACTAAAAAGTCTCGCCCATAAGGCAGTGGGGTTATTTTACTTCGGGGTACTCTCCCTTAGCAGTTTACTCTCCCGAGCTTACCTGCAAGGCAGCAGGGCAGCCACAGGTTGTACTGTTTACTGCATACAGTAGCAGGTAAAATTACCTGACCTGACCAACACAATAAATATAGAATATATAAAGAAACAGAAACAACAGATACAATGGTTTGGCCACGTGACAAGACAGAAAGATAAAAACACAACGAGCCTTCAATAAATTTGCGAGAACACCAGATCCAAGGGCCGACCACGAAAAAGATAGATTGACAGAATATTAGAAACACTAGAAAACATAACAGCAGCAGAGGCAAATAGAAGAGCAAAAGACAACAAATTATATCTCCCCTCGACGCTGAAACACAAAATAGAAATGAAAGAAGAAGTAAATAAATAACATAAATCTTATGTACTGAAGGGAGGTCAAAAAGTAATGCACACCAATTTTTTTCTCGGAAACTATTCGGGCAAAATGTGTGAAATTTTCACAGATTGTAGCTGAACATCCTCTTTACACTACCTATTTTTCAACATAATCTCCGTCCAAGCGTATTGCCTTACGCCAACGCGAAACTAGGTCATGAATGCCTCGTTTGTACCAAGTTTTGTCCTGCTCGCGTAACCATTTTTTAACTGCACGGATCACATCCTCATCATTGTCAAAGTGTGTCCCACGCAGGAATTTTTTGAGTGGTCCAAACAGATGGAAATCTGAGGGAGCCAGATCAGGGCTGTAAGGAGGATGGGGCAGTACAGTCCAACCAAATTTGTTGATTGCTTCCCGTGTTACCAGACTTGTGTGAGGGCGTGCATTGTCATGTTGAAGCAACAAATCTGCAGATGGCTTATTAGGCCGAACTCTGTGGAACCGATTTTTGAGTTTTGTCAGTGTATTGATGTAAGCTGTCGAGTTGATTGTCTCACCTCTTGTCATTACATCAACAAGAATCACACCATCAATGTCCCAGAAGACAGTGATCATCACCTTTCCGGCTGATGGAGATGTTTTGAATTTTTTTCTTTTTGGTGACTGCGGATGATGCCATTCCATTGACTGCATTTTTGTTTCAGGCTCATAATAATGTGCCCACGTTTCGTCACCGGTAACAATTTTTGACAAAAACATTTCTCCTTCAACACCGAAACGCTCCAACAATTCAGAACAGAATGTTTTCCTTTGAACTCTGTGATCATTTGTTAGGCACCGAGGAACCCATCGAGCGCAAATCTTTGAATATCCGAGAGTTTTAAAAATTGCGATTGCACTTCCCTTGCTGACTGTAAGCTGCAATGCCAATTGCTGACTAGTGATACGCCTATCCTTACGAATAATGGCATCAGCCCGGTTTAACATGTCTGTGCTGGTAGCCGAGGCAACACGTCCAGAACGCGGTAAATCATGCAGCTCCACTCGTACACTTTCTGCAGCTTTAATTCTCTGAACCCAACGACTAACTGTGCTCCTATCGACTGCAGAACATTTGTACACTGCACACAGTCGTTTATGAATGTTTGCCACAGTTTCTTTTTCCGCAACCAGAAATTCTATGACAATTCGCTGTTTGTAACGGACATTGTTGACAAGCTCCATTTTAACGGGTAATAGATTGCGTAATATTTTTCAGAATGCTGTGCAATTTGGTGCACATAATTGGAACATGTCATGTTCCAAGTGTGCAAAATTTCATATTCCTATCTTTATTATTAGCCGAGAAAAAAATTGGTGTGCATTACTTTTTGACCTCCCTACGTATATACACACACAACAATCATCGCGACACACTGACAGTGTTTTCAGTCATTTAGTCTCTTCTGATCACAGAAGATCGAGATCATGCATGATCTCCGCAGCACCAACCACATTCCCTAATGTCATTTCAGAAAGGTCTATCTTTCTTTTTTTAAATACAGTCTCAATGATAATTTTTTTTATTTTAAAAACTTTGTTGGCGGTATATCATTTGCGTGAGGTCCCCATATTTCACTGACATATTTCATACCTTTCACTTGCTGCTTTGTGCTGATGTTGTGCAGTAATTATTATCAGGTAATGAAAGCATCGATCGTAAACTAACGAGTGCTAACAATTATATTACTGCTAATGAGAATAATGCTATATTTCCATTGGACATAATTAAACAGTCTGTTAAATAAAAGCATTAAAACAATATTTTAGCATCACGTCCTTCCATACATTAATTAATTCTACCCCCCATACTATTTTAATGCCAATGCATACCTTCTTTCATTTCACCGCCATGCCCAACTTTCATGTTACCGTCATATCATTCTTCATGTCAGTCACCACAATATCTTATTTAAATGTCACCTCCATACATTTTCTCATACCATTTCCATCATCCATCATCATCGTCATTGAGTGCTGTCTCCGCATCGAAGGTTGGCTACCATGGAGCGCCATTCCACTTTGTCTCTTGCTTTGATGGTGCAGATTGTCATAGGTTGACTTGTCCATCTTTTGATATTACTCGTCCATGTTAGTCTTGGTCTGCCTCTGCCTCTTTTACTTTGTATTTTCCCTTCCAATATTACTTTTATTAATCTGTTGTGTCTTTTAACATGCCCCAAAAATGTCATTTGTCTTGTTCTAATTGTATTTAGTAGTTCTCTTTTCATTTTTAACTGTTTTAAAACTCCATCTTTTGTTTTCTTTTCTTTCCATCCAATTCTATCTATTCTTCTATGAATCCACATTTCAAAGGCTTCAATTTTCTGTTCTATTTTCTGGTCTAATGTCCATGTTTCTGCACCATACAGGAATATTAAGAAGATGTACCATTTTGCTATTCTTAGTTTTAACTCTGGTGTTATTTGTTTTGATGTTAGTATATTTTTTATGCCATTCTCATATCTTAATTTCCTTGTTGTCACAGTGTCTAGAGGGAGCCGCGATAGCACAGTGGTTAGTGAACTTGACTATAACGGACAAGAGGTAGGGTTCGATCCAAACCGACGGGGTCCGGGTTCACCCAGCCTTAAAAGGATACCGGATTTTTTTCTGGGATAGTAAAGTGGTACAGGCGTAATACTGACCACATTACCGTCAAAAAATCAGGTGCCGAAAGTCTATAAAAATTATGGTCACTAACACCATATTCTCTATACGCCACTTGGCGTGACGGAGTACTTTACTTTACTCAGTGCTTAGAATTACAAAAAAAAGGGAAAAGTAGTATGGTAACAGCGTTACGTAGTTGAGAAACAAAACAAATGTAGAGCGACGTTTCGGCCCAGTACGCCTTCAGCTGGAACAACAACAAAAACATATATATTGATATACACATAAATATAATGGGGATAATATGCTAGACTATCTCAAGAGGAAAATATGTCACTTCCTTGCGGTCCGGAGCTTGGTCAGGTACCAACTATAGGGTAAATGATAAGGTCGGCTGACAGGTCGGACGCAGGTATAAAATAAAATAAAAGGGAAGGGTTCTAAAAATATGTGGAGGTGGCTACTAGTTCACAGACTCTACTATTACTGGTAACGCATTTATGGATTTGATCCCAAATAAGTGTATCCACGCGAGAAAAAAAAATGCATACATAACCATACTTTCATAACGTTTACGTCTGTATATATTACCACAAAGTACATCCATAAACACCCATAGGTGTGATTGCAAACATGTGCAAGAACATATGTATGCAAATATACACACATGTATAGGTGCACATTTGGGTAAGAAATGTGTAGCAGGCATCCTATGTTTATGAGAGCGATATGTTCATGCCTTGTTGGGACAGCGAACCCAAATGAACTGTGAGACGATTCTCAATGGCGAACCGGCTACGATTGCTGGAGTCATATGAGATAATGCTAGCGACTTGCATGTCGAGTTAACCACTTTGACCTGGAGACTTGAAATGGGACGACACCGAAGTGCCAGTACTCAGCTCAACATCCCGAAGATACTCACAAAATCTGTCACTATCGTCCAGACTCGCCAATATAGGTCACCTGGCAATGCTGACATATTATGAGGTAAATGATATATGAATCGCACTAATATATTCGTTTCCAGTAATAGTAAAATCTGGGACCTAGTACCCACCTTGACATATTTTTAGAACCACTCCATTTTACTTTATTTTATACCAGTGTCCGCCCTATCAGCCGACCGTATTAATTTCAGTCCAGTTAGTGCTTGACCAAGCTCTGGACCACAGGAAAGTTAATTATTTTCCTTTTTAGATAGTCTAGCATATTATCGCCATGTAAGTAGATTTATGTGTGTATCTTTATATATTGTTGTGTTGTTGTTTATTGTTCCAGATGAAGGACTTCTGGGCCGAAACCTTCTGGGTTCTACTTTTGTTTGTTTGTTTTTTATTTCTCACATACGTAATGCTGTTACCATACTACTTTTTCCTTTTTTTATTTTCATTCTTATTATCAGCTTTACAGCAGCTTCGCATTTCTATGCATCTTGATGCCTTTTTATGCCTTACCCTTGTCTAGAATTAGACTGTACCCATTCCAGAATGTCTACCATACATGTTTCGACTTCTAGCTTCCTTGGACTATTTGTTCCTTGTGTTTTACTACCCGAAAATAATATACTGATTTCCTGTTTTCTAAAATTGTATACAATTGATATACATTATCTTTCTTTCCCATTGCTTAGTTGTGTTTTGCACGAGTTCCTCCTCGTTATTGCACTAAACTTTAATCTTCATCATCAGGTCGTATTACATTACAGAACGTTACATTCACTACAGCCCGTCTGAAAGAATCTCTGTCTCTAGCCAGATATTTCACTTCTTGTGTTGTCATGTTCAATGTCTCCTTGATGTCTTGAAACCACCTTCTTCTTGATCTGCTCCTCTGAAAGAATCTCTGTCTCTAGCCAGATATTCCACTTCTTGTGTTGTCATGTTCAAGGTCTCCTTGATGTCTTGTAAAGACCTTCTTCTTGATCTGCGCCTTATGAGTTGCCTAGGACTTATGCCTTCCATAATTTTTATTTCTAGTCCGCTGGCTTTTGACGTGGCCATAGTATTTTAATTTCCTCTGTAAAATGGTGTTAATAAGCCAGTTCTTTTTAAAGTTTAATTCTCTGAATATGTCGTCATTGCTCTTTTCCATTATCCAAAGTATCTTAAGGATTTTTCTGTTGCATTTTATTTCGCACGAATCGATTTTCTTCCTGGCCTAAAATATAATCATCTGGTACTAATTCCTACGTTAGTAATGGCACAAAGAAGTATAATTTTAATAATTATGTTCAGCAGTTAACATTTTCTGCGTCCCAAAACTCTCCTCAGTTTTATATTTTACGGAAGAAAATTAATAATGGAGTTAAATAAGGTTAGGTCGAGAAATTTTTTTAATCAGAAACTGTACAAAATGAGTCTATCAACATCTATCAGGACAGTCGAAGGCTGCATCCGTTCGTCATAAATTTAATCGACTAGAAAGGTGGTGCTAGAGTAACATAATGGTGTTTGTTGACTTTCCCTTGTCAACACCGAGTTATCTACAAATCTGTTTTCTTTTTGTTTATATAATGCCGTTCCACACAAACATATATAAAGATGGATGCAATAAGAAATAACAGAACCAACTGTCTAAAACGACAACTAATTTTTTTAAAAAGGAAACCATCCTCTTCTCGTCTTCTTTCCAACTCCTTCTGAAGCTTAGACCACCAACAAGCACTTTCTACGCCTTCCTGTTTCGTGTCATTCTCTTGAAGTTTTGTCTTCCCCATATTCTTCATCTCTGCTTCCGTCCTATCTCATCCAAGTATATTCTAAATGAGTTGCATCTCCTTTTTGTTATCATTATTATTCGTTCAGAATTTGGAATTATATGAATTACATCGTTAATGGGGAGCCGCGATAGCTCAGTGTGTAGTGAACTGGACTACAAAAGACAAGAGGTCGAGTTCGATCCTGACCGACGGCTTCCGGGTTTACCCAGCCTTAAATGGGTACCGGATTTTTTCTGGAAAAGTGAAGCAGTACGGGCGTAATACCGACCACATTTCCCATAAAAATCATGTGCCGAAAGTCTGTAAAATGTATGGTCACTAACACCATATTACCTATACGCCACTTGGCGTGACGGGCACTAACACCATATTCCCTATACGCCACTTGGCGTGACGGGCACTAACACCATATTCCCTATACGCCACTTGGCGTGACGGGCACTAACACCATATTCCCTATACGCCACTTGGCGTGACGGGGCTCGTTGCTTACTTTGTTTACATCGTTAATGGTCAATTTGCTTTTCGTCTGAATTCACCTACAATTTGAGATAGCAACTGTCGTCAACTGTACAGCTTCACTCAGTCGATGTTTGACCAATCGCAGGATTACAGGGCTTACTTATTTTTCTTCTCTTCCCCAGCTTCTTCATCTCTATTTCCGTCTACCTTCTCCAAGTGTATTTGACCTTCCCCTTTGTATCTTCCACTGGGGATTTTAAAAAAGTGTTTGTAGTGTACACATTTAATTTGACTTCCGCTGTGTACGTCCTATCCAGCTCCATCGTCTTTGTCTTATCTCCTTGTCTATTGGTATTTGTCTGCTACTTTCCCATAATTCTAAGTAAACATAGTCTGACAATTTTGAAATATAATTTTGATATCCTTTATGTTCATAACTGCAGAGAAAAGTAAAATGGTCCATTGTCTATGCCACGCACGTAGTTAAACAGATGAAGGATAACTTATGTTGCTTTATTGTTTATTGTTTTCCTTTGGTCTCCTCAGAGTGGGACTTGTTTGTATTGAGAGATAAGTCTTGCAAGACTCTCTTGGATGGACGGATTCTAACATCTCCAGCAGAAACCTGGGACATGAAGAAAGCCATAACACTCCGTCGCTCCAGTGACGAATCCCGAGACAGCACGTGACAGTGCACCAGTCACATTTCTTCAGCATTTAGCCATTACGTAGGGGCGGATGCCTTCTGTCGCTAGTTTACAACAAGTCGGGATATTTGCGCCTTCCGGTCCGATACATACGTCTTATATTTGGATATATGTTTAATTGCTTAATAATTATTTCTCGCACTACGTCATTTCTAGCATACTCTTTTCGATTTCCAACTGCCAATTGTTCTCTGATATGTGCCGAATTTACACGGGACATTTTTCACTGTTAACCGAAAGGGTTATACATCCAAATCTCACTACCCAGAGACCAAGGGAGATAAAGTGTCGAAGAAAGCACGAATTTAAAAAAAAAAGATATTTCCACCTCCTGTGACGAGACTTGAACATGTGACTTTCCTGTCCATAGAACGGCGTCTTAGCTCCTAACCTGACCAATCCTTTGCAACACCGTAACCTTCAGCTCCTTGCTGCAACATTGATAGCTGAGACTAACTCCACCATTTCCTCTCTGTTGAAAACACCGTGTTATGAGCTGGCATTGTTCAGTTTATTCAATTCTTTGATATTGTCTTCTCATTTCTTCTTCTGTCTCCCACATTTTCTTTGTCCACTTGGCGTATCCTATAAGATGGTCATTGCCTGCCCTGTAGAGCGGAATATGTGACCATACCACCTAAGATTACGTCATTGATTGTTAATTGTTCAACTGGACGAACCTCGCAGCACTCGGGACTGCCCAAAAGGTGCACAGCAATTTAATACAGATAAGGTAGTAGACAGGGAGCCGAAATAGCTCAGTGGTTAGTGAACTTGACCACAAGGGATAAGAGGTTGGGTTCGATCCTGCCGATTATTTTTCATCATTGTCAGCCCAGAAAATTTTGTTTAGATGACGCAGTTGCGTTATGTCGTTATTTACAGCAAGTAGCGACATTTACGCCTTTCAGTCTTCGGCAGCGTTTAGGTAACTGGTTATCTTCCCTGTTTGATTCCAACTCGTTTGACCAGACTCGACATTAATTTTTTTTTTCGGGAAGTGAAATACGATCTTGCTCAGTTTTGACTCGTTTTTAACGGAAGCAGTGAGCTGACCTTTATCTAACCTGCGCGCTGCTGTTGCCTTGACCCCTGGTCCTGCTTTAATCAAATAGTTTGACCAATTGTTAACCTCAGTTAATTGCCCTTGTTTGTAGTCAACTTTCCAAATAATGAATCTTCAAAGATAACATGTCAACTCCCGAATTGCCCATCAGTTCATAATAAATGACAAGGCTACTGCACAAGCCACCGCAAATTTCTTTATAATGGAATACATGTATTTTATTAAAACTTGCACCCAAGCGTCCTGTGGCGACGGGAGTCTCGAGTTGGGTTGGTTGATTTTTGGAGCGAGTAACGTCTTCTTCCTAGTCCGCCAGACGATTACTCCGCCTCATTGTCTGTCCAATGAGTTCACAGAAATTAACGCAGTGTTGCGATTTATTACAAGCAGTGGTGTCAGCGTATTTCGACTCAATACTCCGACTTCACTACGGAGCGGATATCAAGTGTGTTTGACGAGTAATACGTTGAAACGGACAAGTGAAGCTGAGGATAATCCACGCGTAAAAAGAATTGTGGTACATGACGTCATGAAGAGCGAAAACAGGAAAAGCATTCTCGGAGGCAAAGAGCGCAACACATTCAATAGTACAATTATAGGAGAAATTATTACACAGGCTTACTAGCTACGACCTGTCACTACTTTCTCTCCACCTTTAGGTGGTTACACAGATACGCCCTGGTAAGCTATACTTCCACTGGTTTGTGAGGAATGGATATGGCAAGCTTTGAAGAAATCATATAACCACTAGATCCACATCTCCAACTTCTCCTTCTACCTTTGGGGAAGTGATGGATCTTCTTATTCTTCTTCTTTCCTTCCTCATTTGCCTTTCAGCGTCGAGGGGAGATATAATTTGTGGTCTTTTGCTCTTCTGTTCGCTTCTACTGCTGTTATGTTTCCTAGTGCTTTTAATATTCCATGGATCCATCTTTTGTGTGGTCGACCCTTGGGTCTAGTGTTCTCGCAACGCTTTTTCAAGGCTCGTTGTGTTGTGTTTTGATCATTCTGCATTATCACGTGGCCAAACCATTTTATCTGTTGTTTCTTTATATATTCTATGGCTGGGTTTATTCCTAGCTTTTTTCTCATTTCTTCATTTCTGATCTTATCTCTCAGACTGTTTCCTGTCATTCATCTAACACATTTCATCTCAGAAGAGGTTATTGTTCTTATTACTCGCATCTAGGGTCCAGGTCTGGCATTGGTAGCACAATGTTGGGATGAAGAAGCGATGAATGAAAGAAACAAATTCTACTCCAACTGTACCTAGTACTAACTGTTGAAGATGTTAAGTTGTGACAGTCTAGGGCAGTCTGTTTACATTTAGAGTAAAGGTAGCAGTGAAGGGGAGGGGAGGGGGGGACAATTCCCTGTAGATGGATGGAGCACAGACATGAAAGTAGAACCTGTATTAATGCTCTCGTCCTAAGATGAGGAACGAGAATCTCCACTGAAAAGTAGTTTCTCTGATCTGCCTAGCAAAGGCAACGTAACTTAACAATAGAAGTTTGGTGGGTGCTCTGCTCGAGAGATAAAAGTCTGAGTCCAACAGGATTCACTGATTAACCTCAGCGTGAGATCGGCCACTTTGTCCTCACTAGAGGCGCAATTGTAAGTAGCTCCAGACGAAAATAAGATTCATGGACTGTGGACGACAGGCTATCAGGTTATTGTTTGTGAAGACAAGAAGTCAGAACAGAAAATTGAAGCCTTTGAAATGTGGATTAATAGAAGAATAGGCAGACTTGGATCGAAAGAAAAGAAAACAAACGGTGCAGTCTTAAAACAGCTAAAAATGAAAAGAAAACTACTAAATGCAATTAAAATGAAACAAAGAAGATTTTTGGGCCGTGTTAAAAGACACAACAGCCTACTAAAAGTAATATTGGAAGGGAAAATACAAGGTAAAAGAGGCAGACCAAGACTAACATGAACGATTAACATCAAAATATTGACAAGTCAGCCCATGACAACCCGTACCATCAACGCAAGAGACAGAGCAGAATGGCACTCCATGGTAGCCAACCTTCGTTGCGGAGATGACACTAGATGATGATGATGTTTGTGAAGAATGACAATTTTTAAACAAATTAATACGTGGTATGTGTACAGCTTTACGTAAATGAGGGGAAAAAGCACAAAGACAGCGACGTTTCGGTCCAGTATGCCTTCAGCTGGAACAATAAACAACAATATGTATAAGTGCATATGTGTGTGTGTGTATATATATATATATATATATATATATAGAGAGAGAGAGAGAGAGAGAGAGAGATACACACAGGGTTACAGCCAATAGATTAAAGTTAGAGCTACAGCCAATAGATTAAAGTTAGAGCTACAGTCAATAGATTAAATTTAGAGCTACAGCCAATAGATTAAAGTTAGAGCTACAGTCAATAGATTAAAGTTAGAGCTACAGTCAATAGATTAAAGTTAGAGCTACAGTCAATAGATTAAAGTTAGAGCTACAGTCAATAGATTAAAGTTAGAGCTACAGTCAATAGATTAAAGTTAGAGTTACAGTCAATAGATTAAAGTTAGAGCTACAGTCAATAGATTAAAGTTGGTCAAGGGATGTTCACATAGTTTGAAGTTCGTTTTTCCCAGCAAGTTATTTTTAAGACCAGTTTAGTTGACGGTTTACAGTTGTAGTTTGAGTTAAGTGGACAGTTTAGTTGACGGTTTACAGTTGTAGTTTGAGTTAAGTGAACAGTTTAGTTGACGGTTTACAGTTGTAGTTTGAGTTAAGTGAACAGTTTAGTTGACGGTTTACAGTTGTTGTTTGAGTTAAGTGAACAGTTTAGTTGACGATTTACAGTTGCAGTTTGAGTTAAGTGAACAGTTTAGTTGACGATTTACAGTTGCAGTTTGAGTTAAGTGAACAGTTTAGTTGACGGTTTACAGTTGCAGTTTGAGTTAAGTGGACAGTTTAGTTGACGGTTTACAGTTGTTGTTTGAGCTAAGTGAACAGTTTAGTTGACGATTTACAGTTGCAGTTTGAGTTAAGTGAACAGTTTAGTTGACGATTTACAGTTGCAGTTTGAGTTAAGTGAACAGTTTAGTTGACGGTTTACAGTTGCAGTTTGAGTTAAGTGGACAGTTTCAGTAGTTGAGCAGTAGTTTTCTAACTTTAAATTTAGACGGTAGTGGATTACGAGATACCATTTTACAAGTGAGAAAGACATAGACAAGACAGAACCCCGGGAACATAGACGTTCGCTAAGGTCAGGATGATAAGCCAAAAACGTCCAAATACTATAACCGTCACGGACCAGTTTAGAGACTTCATAAAATTGGACTATTTTATTGTGTTTGTTACTTTTGTTATTTTCAGCTTGCTTGCTGATTGTTTGAGAATCACAATAAATAATATAAGGTTGCAGGAGCGATGAACAGTGTCTGCATTATCATGCTCTGTTTTGTAATGTATTATCGTTCTTCTATTAATTGCTTAAACTGATGGTAGCTGTGCCTTGTTTTACTATCCTTAATGTGATCATTATCATCGTATTTGATATCATGAACAAGTCAGCCTATAACAACCTGCATCATCAAAGCAAGAGGCAGAGAGGAATGGAGATCCATGGTAGCCAACCTTAGATGCAGAGACAGCACTCAATGATGATATTGGTGACTTGATATCAACGCCCAAGGTGTCACTGTTGTCTTTCCTGTTATTATTGTTGATGTCAGCCCGGTTCGGCTTTCATTATTTTATGTTACACGAGACGACACTTCTACAATGCAAGTAGGAAGCAAATATCTCCTCAAGTTCTCGTTGTACCAACCTTTGAGGAAGTGATGCATGGAAGAAACAAATTCTCTTTCAAATGCTCAGTGTACCAACCTTTGAGGAAATGAATGATGGGTGAAACAAGTTGTATTCCAACTTTACTTTGTACCAACCTTTGAGGAAATGAATGATGGGTGAAACAAGTTGTATTCCAACTTTACTTTGTACCAACCTTTGAGGAAATGAATGATGGGTGAAACAAGTTGTATTCCAACTTTACTTTGTACCAACCTTTGAAGAAATGAATGATGGGTGAAACAAGTTGTATTCTAACTTTACTTTGTACCAACCTTTGAAGAAATGAATGATGGGTGAAACAAGTTGTATTCCAACTTTACTTTGTACCAACCTTTGAAGAAATGAATGATGGGTGAAACAAGTTGTATTCCAACTTTACTTTGTACCAACCTTTGAAGAAATGAATGATGGGTGAAACAAGTTGTATTCCAACTTTACTTACCACCAAACTTTGAGGAAATGAATGATGGGTGAAATAAGTTGTATTCCAACTTTACTTACCACCAAACTTTGAGGAAATGAATGATGGGTGAAACAAGGTATATTCCAACTTTACTATGTACCAACCTTTGAAGAAATGAATGATGGGTGAAACAAGTTGTATTCCAACTTTACTTTGTACCAACCTTTGAGGAAATGAATGATGGGTGAAACAAGGTATAGTCCAACTTTACTATGTACCAACCTTTGAAGAAATGAATGTTGAATGAAACAAGTTGTATTCCAACTTTACTTTGTACCAACCTTTGAGGAAATGAAGGAAAAAATCAATTTTGTAATTTCTCCTGGCACAAATTCGCTGGCTAATCAATGTTTTTGTTTGCACAATCATGTCGTATCTTACGTTGCATGAACATTTAAGGTGTGTTTCATGTGCATGATCATTTGAGGTAAGTTTCATGTTGCATGATGATTTGAGGTAAGTTTTATGTTTCATGATCATTTGAGGTAAGTTTTATGTTGCATGATCATTTGAGGTAAGTTTTATGTTGCATGATCATTTGAGGTAAGTTTTATGAGCATGATCATTTAAGGTAAGTTTTATGAGCATGATAATTTGAGGTTAGTTTTATGTTGCATGATCATTTGAGGTATGTTTCATGTGCATGATTATTTGATGTATGTTTCATGTGCATGATCATTTGAGGTATGTTTCATGTGCATGATCATTTGAGGTTTGCTTCATGTGCATGATCATTTGAGGTATGTTTCATGTTGCATGATCATTTAAGATGTGTGTTCATGTGCATGAACATTTGAGGTATGTTTCATGTTGCATGATCATTTAAGATGTGTGTTCATGTGCATGAACATTTAAGGTGTGTTTCATGTGCATGATCATTTGAGGTATGTTTCATGTGCATGATCATTTGAGGTATGTTTATGTTGTATAATCATTTGAAGTAAGATTATATTGCATGACCATTTAGATAAATCCTTCACTCTCTGTAGAATTTGGGAACCGACATTCTTACCATAGTGGCTGGCAGTTGGATCTCATGAAGCTGAGACATAAGATGAACTGTACCTCTGAAACAAGACGACGTTGTTTACTTGACCAGTAGAGTGCCCATATCCTCCCAGCTAATCTGCTGACATACATTTTGTATTGGACTTTCTTTTCTCAAGCACAGATATGTGTATATATATAATATATAATATATAATATATGTATATTGTGTTGTTTTACTTCACGGTAACCTCCCTTAGCCTTTTACTCTCCTGAGCATACATGCAAGGTAGCAGGGCAGCCGCAGGTTCTACTGTTGACTGCATACAGTACCAGGCAAAATTACCTAACCTGACACCGATGTATATCATCATCATCATCATCAAGTACTGGGCCTGCTGGCGTAGGTGATCATGTCTCTCCACAACTTTCGATCTCGGCAGCTATTTATAATTTCTGTTGTTGACCTTCTGCCAAGCAATTCTCTTAAGCTGTCTGTTATTTTTTCTCTTTGCTTCCCTCTATCTCTTCGTCCCTCAATTTTTCCAGTTGTTACAATATATTCCAGTTGTTCTCTTCTCATTACATGGCCAAAAAATGATGATTGTCTCTTCCTAGTATTGTAAATTAGCTCTCTTTTTGCTTTGACCTCTCTCATAACATCTCCATTACTCTTCTTAGCTGTCCATGGTACTCTCAAGATCCTTCTGTAAAACCACATTTCTACAGACTCCAGTGATTTTCTTGTCTGTTGTCCTATTGTCCATGATTCGCATCCATATGTTAAGACTGGCTCTAGGTAACATTTAAGAACTCTTTTTCTTGTTTCTATTGTCAAAAATGGATTGCATAGTATTTTCTTCATTTTTTGGAAAGCTGCTTTTGCCTGAGCCATTCTGCATCTCACCTCTTTTGTACATCTTCCGTCTGAGGTTAACAAAGTTCCCAAATATTTAAATTCATTTACCTGTTTTAATATTGTTCCACTTGTCTTTATTTTGCACTGAGGTGATGTCTTTTTCTTTGTTGTTACCATTACCTCTGTCTTTTTGCTATTAAGGCTGAGTCCTTTATTGTTGCTTTCCTTCACTACAATGTCCAACATTTCTTGTAACTCATTTTCACTCTTAGCGATTAATACTGTATCATCAGCATACCTTAGATTATTTATATTATGACCTCCAATTGTTATTCCAGGCATGCCCCTTATGGATCTTACAATAATCTCACTATAGATATTAAACAAATCTGGTGACAGCACACAACCTTGTCTAACACCCTGTTTTATTTGTTGAAACATTCCCAATTGGTTTCCAGTTCTTATGGGCCCCTGTTTGTTGCCAGTACATGTTCTTTATTATTCTTAGATTTTTGCTGTCTGCGTTTATGCTTTCTAAAATGTTGATTATTTCTGGGTGCTTTACTTTGTCAAATGCCTTGGTGTAATCTATGAAACATAGGTATAGATCTGTTTTAACCTCTATGGCTCTTTTTACTAAAGATCTTATGATATAAATGGCATTGCTTGTTCCTTTATCTCTAACAAAGCCACGCTGTTCATCGCTAATTTCTGGACTAATTTTGTTTCGCACTCTTCGCATGATCTATCTATCTTTCGTTCGCTCGAAGTATTGTCTATATCAGCAATGTCGTTTCCTGTATGAATTTTACTGTCTTTTGTAATTCTTGCAGTGGCCCATATAGATTTGTCTGTAGTTCTTCGCATGATGATTCTTAGTAATATCTTAGTCATATGACTAATAAGGCTTATTGTGCGATGATCATCGCATTCAATCGCATCAGATTTCTTTTATAGGGATATGAATATTGATTTGAGCAGGTCGCCTGGTATATATCCGGTGTTGTAGATATCATTCAATACTTTTGTTATTATTATTTCTATTCCAAAATCACCCATGGCTTCAATCTCTTCTTTAGTTATATTATTTGGTCCAGGAGCTTTTCCTGCTTTCATATTGCGTAAGGCGTCTTCCACTTCTTCTCTGAGTATTTCTGGTCCTTCTCCATTATCCTTAATATTTACTTCCGTTCGTTCATCATTATAAAGATCTTTATTCTGTCCATCGATCCCTAATGTTTTCTTGATCAATCAACAGTTCTCCTTCCTTTGATCTTAGACATCCATTTTTTATTGCGTTTTTCTTCCTGTTAATTCCTCAATTTGTTTGTAGGTAGCTTTAGCATCTCCTTTTTGTTGCATTTCAATCTCTTTGCATCTCTCTTTTAGCCATGCTTCTTTTGTTTCATTGCATTTTACTACAATTTCTTTATTTAATCTCTTATACTTATCTTTATTTTCTTTATTTCTTCTTCTTGTATCCATTAGCTGCAAAATATCATCTGTCATCCATTTCTTTCTTGAATTTGTCCTCACTGGTGGTATGAACTCTTTTGATGTTTGTTACATTGACTCTTTTAGCATTTCCCATTGTTCATCAATGCTTTGTATCTTCTCTATTGCATTGTACCGGTTCAGAATTGTGATTTTATATTTGTCTTGCAGCTTCTTGTCTGATTTTAGTAAATCTAAATTTAACTTGATGTTAACTGAGGCTTGTTTTGTTGTTTTTAATTTTACTCTAAGCTTTCCCACAACTGGTACATGATCACTTTTGCAATCTGCCCCTGGTCTAGTTTTCACACACACTAGACTGTTACTGTTTCTAAATCTATTGCTTATCATTATATAATCAATTTGATTACGTGCGTTGTCCCCTGGGCTTTTCCATGTCCACAGACGTCTTGGATGTTGCTTAAACCAGGTGTTTCCTATCATCATGTTGTGTGTTCTTGCCCAGTCAATAAGTTTCTCACATCTTTTATTCCTCTCGCCTAAGCCATAATGACCAACTACTTCCTCAACTCTTTCCTTTCCTACTTTTGCGTTAAAATCTCCTAGGACTATGGTGTTTTCATGTGGTTTGCATTTATGAAGTGCCTCTTTTAACTCGTTGTAAAATGTATCAATTGTTTCCTCTAAACTGTCTGCTATTGGTGCATAAACTTGTATAAGATTTATGTCTATTGGCTTTCCATTCAATTTCACTAAAGGACTCTGTCAGATATTGGGTAAAAGCCTTTCACTGTTCTTGCTCTTTCTGCATCCAAGATGATACCTACTCCTCTTTGGTGTTCAGTGCCTCAGAATAGATTATTTTATGTTTATCAGAAAACATCTCCCCTGATCCGGTGTATCTCCTTTCGCAAAGTCCCAGTAATTGTAAACCCATTCTTTTCATTTCTTGTATGATGTTTTCTAGTTTACCCTTCTGCATGAGTGTTCTCACGTTCCAAGTACCTATCTTTAGAGTTTGTTTTATCATTATTTTGTTTACAGTAGCTTGTTTACAGATCGGGTATCACCTGTAGCACATGATGTCCCCTACCAAACGAGGGTTTTCCATTGGAATCCCCCTTAACGTTGTTGTCGTTATTTCTATTGTTGAGGCGATTCATGATTGTACAAAGAAGTTACGACGGTGGTTTTCTGTTCCCTTCCGTCGGTTTGTTTACGGTTGGCTCCGCTAGCCTTTGACTAAAAAGTCTCACCCACAAGGCAGTGGGGTTGTTTTACTTCGGGGTACCCTCCCTTAGCCTTTTACTCTCCCGAGCCTACCTGCAAATCAGCAGGGCAGCCACAGGTTGTACTGTTACTGCATACAGTCATCATCATGTGCCATACCTGCTGGCGTAGGCGATCATGTCCCTCCACAATCTTCTATCTACAGTGCATCGTATCAGTTCTGTTGTTGACTGTTTACCATGCCATGACACCAAGCTATCCAGTATTTTCTCTCATTGTCGTCCGCGATCTCTCTTTCCTTTTATTTTGCCAGTTGTAACCAAGTATTCCAACTTTCCTCTTCTCATGATGTGCCCGAAAAATGTTGATTGCTTCTTTCTGACGTTTTTTTAAGAACTCCATTTTTGTGCTGGCCTCTTTGATAACTTCCTCATTATACAGTAGCAGGTAAAATTACCCGACCTGACAAAACCAATATATATATATATATATATACACATGTTTTTAAAAAACGAAGTCCGGTTCTAATCTTGCATTAAATGTTATCGCCGGTCAAGGTCACAAGGTTTTTGACGAAGTGCAATATGATTATCTTAATTAAGAACGTCTTCTAGCCCATTTAGGGATGATTATTGTCAAAGCATACATTCATACAAGGATTACCTGGCAAGATTTGGCTGCCAACAACATTTGCTGAGTTACTTTGTTGATGATGCCTAATCCGACAAGCCACAGAAAAGCCGTCATAAATGACTCACCAAAGACATGAGTAATGGAAATAACCATTTCAATAATCGTCCAACTTAATAGCATATTGCGCTCGTTTAACGATGGATTCTCTGAACCAGTTATCCTCTACTGAATTACATTATTTCGCTCAACGGTCTCACTTCCCTCAACGCTTCCACGCAAGCGCCAATTTTGATTCATCCTCACACTTGGACGTGAACTCGGCCGGAATCCGACAATTGACATCGCTCATTTAGAAAATGGACATCTTCATGGCAGAATGTAAGCGGCTATTAAAGCTCTATTTCTGTGAGAAAAAAAAATAAAAATAAAAAATCCGTGTTACCGAATGAGCAACGGACATTTGAACAAAGAAAAATGTATCATCTTGTTCATATGTTTACTTTCAAATTGTTTTTATCGTGTAATGACATGTTTGCTTCTAAGATACTCGCTGTGGGAAATGTAAAGTTTGAATCCTGATATCAAAGTTTTATTGAAGTCATTCTATGATCGTTTATTGGAGTATCGCTATGATAGAATATTGAAGTCTCTCTATGATAGTGTAATGAATCTTTTTATGATCGAATGAAGTTTTTCTATGATAGTATACTGAAGTATTTTTATGAGAGTATATTGAATTATTTCTATGATAGTATATTGAAGTATGTCTATGATAGTACAGTATACTGAAGTATTTTTATAATAGTATATTGGAGCCTTATACTGCACCTCAGTACAAAATAAAGACAAGTGGAACAATATAAAAACAGGTAAATGAATTTAAATATTTGGGGACTGTTAACCTCAGACGGAAGATGTACAAAAGAGGTGAGATGCAGAATGGCTAAAGCAAAAACAGCTTTCCAAAAAATGAGGAAGATACTGTGCAATCCATTTTTGACAATAGAAACAAGAAAAAGAGTTTTTAAATGTTATCTAGAGCCAATCTTAACATATGGATGTGAATCATGGACAATAGAACAACAGACAAGAAAATCACTGGAGGCTGTAGAAATGTGGTTTTAAAGAAGAATGTTGAGAATACCATGAACAGCTAAGAAGAGTAATGAAAACGTTCTGAAAGAGACCAAAGCAAAAATAGAGCTAATTTCCAATATTAGGAAGAAATAATCATCATTTTTGGCCATGTAATGAGAAGAGAACAGCTGGAATATATTGTAACAATTGGGAAAATTGAGAGATGAAGAGATAGAGAGAAGCAAAGAGAAAAGATAACAGACAGCTTAAAAGAATGTCAACAACAGAAATTATAAATAACTTAAGTTGGGGAGAGACATGATCACCTACGCCAGCAGGCCCGGCACTTGATGATGATGATGATGATGATGATGATGATGATATTGAAGCCTTTCTCCGACCGTTTATTAAAATCTATGATCGTTTATTGATATCTCTCTATGATCGTTTATTGAAATATGATATCGTTTACTGAAGTCTCTTTTAACATTGCATATTAAAGTCTCTCTCAGATCATATACTGAAGTCTCTCTCAGATCATATATTGAAGTCTCTCTCAGATCATATACTGAAGTCTCTCTCATATTAGATATTGAAGTCTCTATATGATAGATTATTAAGTCTCTCTAGGATCATTTATTGAAGTCTCTATAGGATCATATATTGAAGTCTCTATAGGATCATTTATTGAAGTCTCTATAGGATCATTTATTGAAGTCTCTATAGGATCATATATTGAAGTCTCTCTAGGATCATTTATTGAAGTCTCTATATGATCGATTATTAAGTCTCTCTAGGATCATTTATTGAAGTCTCTCTATGATCATTTATTGAAGTCTCTCTAGGATCATTTATTGAAGTCTCTATATGGTCATTTATTGAAGTCTCTCTATGATCATTTATTGAAGTCTCTCTATGATCATTTATTGAAGTCTCTCTATGATCATTTATTGAAGTCTCTCTATGATCATTTATTGAAGTCTCTCTGTGATCATTTATTGAAGTCTCTCTAGGATCACTTATTAAATCTCTCTAGGAACATTTATTGAAGTCTCTCTATGATCATTTATTGAAGTCTCTCTGTGATCATTTATTGAAGTCTCTATATGATCGATTATTAAGTCTCTCTATGATCATTTATTGAAGTCTCCCTATGATCATTTATTGAAGTCTCTCTATGATCATTTATTAAGTCTCTATAGGATCATTTATTGAAGTCTCTCTATGATCATTTATTAAAGTCTCTCTATGATCATTTATTGAAGTCTCTCTAGGATCATTTATTAAAGTCTCTCTAGGATCATTTATTGAAGTCTCTATATGATCGATTATTAAGTCTCTCTAGGATCATTTATTGAAGTCTCTCTATGATCATTTATTGAAGTCTCTCTAGAATCATTTATTGAAGTCTCTATATGATCGATTATTAAGTCTCTCTATGATCATTTATTGAAGTCTCTCTATGATCATTTATTAAAGTCTCTCTATGATCATTTATTGAAGTCTCTCTATGATCATTTATTAAAGTCTCTCTATGATCATTTATTGAAGTCTCTCTATGATCATTTATTAAAGTCTCTCTAGGATCATTTATTGAAGTCTCTCTATGATCATTTATTGAAGTCTCTCTAGAATCATTTATTGAAGTCTCTATATGATCGATTATTAAGTCTCTCTAGGATCATTTATTGAAGTCTTTCTATGATCATTTATTGAAGTCTCTCTATGATAATTTATTAAAGTCTCTCTATGATCATTTATTGAAGTCTCTATGGTCATTTATTGGAGTCTTTCTATGATCATTTATTGAAGTCTCTCTATGATCATTTATTGGAGTCTTTCTATGATCATTTATTGAAGTCTCTCTATGATCATTTATTAAAGTCTCTCTATGATCATTTATTGAAGTCTCTATGATAATTTATTGAAGTCTCTCTATGATCATTTATTGAAGTCTCTCTATGATCATTTATTGAAGTATCTCTATGATCATTTATTGAAGTCTTTCTATGATCATTTATTGAAGTCTCTATGATCATTTATTGAAGTATCTCTATGATCATTTATTAAAGTCTCTCTATGATCATTTATTGAAGTCTCTATGATCATTTATTGAAGTCTCTCTAGGATCATTTATTGAAGTCTCTCTATGATCATTTATTGAAGTCTCTCTATGATCATTTATTGAAGTCTCTCTATGATCATTTATTGAAGTCTTTCTATGATCATTTATTGAAGTCTCTCTATGACCATTTATTGAAGTCTCTCTATGATCATTTATTGAAGTCTCTCTGTGATCATTTATTAAAGTCTCTCTATGATCATTTATTGAAGTCTCTCTGTGGTCATTTATTGTAGTCTCTCTAGGATCATTTATTGAAGTCTTTCTATGATCATTTATTGAAGTCTCTCTATGATCATTTATTAAAGTCTCTCTATGATCATTTATTGAAGTCTCTATGATCATTTATTGAAGTCTCTCGAGGATCATTTATTGAAGTCTCTCTGTGATCATTTATTAAAGTCTCTCTATGATCATTTTTGGGGTCTCTGCATGATCATTTATTGAAGTCTATGATCATTTATTGAAGTCTCTCTATTATCGCTAATTATTACTCTCTATGATCAGTTATTGAAGAATGATTGATAAGGTAATTCATGACAGTGCAGTTAGGGGCCTAACAAACTCAAGAGTCAATCTAAATATAGTTATCACATGGCGACTGAGAGAGCGGATTAGGAATGGTCATAATTATCAAGATAGAGTAACTATCTAGCGAGCATCATTTTTTTTTATTATTACCTATTGTGGGTTGCTCTACGCCAACTGGTGTGCCATAAGTGCAATGCTTTTTTTTATTATTTTAATCAGTCACATGACATACATAGTCACCCATATGCAAGACAATTGTCTAAGAAACTTGCTGCAGAAATTGTGTGTTTTTGTGTAATTTTTCATCCATTAACGTCGATGTCCATACATATAACAATTGTTTTACTTGTAGCTCCTGTGTCCGAGGAATAAATTAGAGTAACGAAAGCAGTCAATGTAGAATTTAGAATGGCAAAGAGTATGTGGCGGTGTTACCACGAATCAGGTGATGAAAAATTTAGTACATGTTTCTGTAGACTTTAATCCCTAACTCATGTATGTTACATCATCATCAAGTACCGGACCTGCTGGCGTAGGTGATCATGTCTCTCCACAACTTTCGATCACGACAGTTATTTATCATTTCTGTTGTTGACCTTCTGGCAAACCATTCTCTTAAGCTGTCTGGTATTTTCTCTCTTTGCTTCCCTCTATCTCTTCGTCCCTCAATTTTCCCAGTTGTTACAATATATTCCAGTTGTTCTCTTCTCATTACGTGGCCAAAAAAATGATGATTGTATTTTTCCTAATATTGGAAATTAGCTCTATTTTTGCTTTGGCCTCTTTCAGAACGTTTTCATTACTCTTCTTGGCTGTCCGTGATATTCTCAACATTCTTCTGTAAAACCACATTTCTACAGACCCCAGTGATTTCCTTGTCTGTTGTCCTATTGTCCATGATTCACATCCATATGTTAAGACTGGCTCAACATAATATTTAAGAACTCTTTTTCTTGTTTCTATTGTCAAAAATGGATTGCATAGTATCTTCCTCATTTTTTTTTTGGAAAGCTGCTTTTGCCTGAGCAATTCTGCATCTCACCTCTTTTGTACATCTACCGTCTGAGGTTAACAAAGTTCCCAAATATTTAAATTCATTTACTTGTTTTAATATTGAATTGAGATCAACCCTGGACCAACTATGCAATAACTTCCAGAGAGTATTCATTCAGTGGATACCATCACACTGTAATATACACGGGAACGAACGCGAAGACAAATTAGCTAAAAAGGGACGGAGATTACCACAAGAGAACCATCCGCTCAGTTATGATGAAGCCAAATCCATCCTCAAGGGTCAGTTCCATGAAAAATGGAAAAGAGAACACCCAAAGCATAACGCGAGTGACGGATACCACCAACTATCAAGGAGGGATCAAGTCATCATACTTCGCCACAATAGAATCAGAAATCACATGTTCACCAAGTTCAAAATAGGTACAACCAGCCTATGCCACTTTACATTGGACAATATGACTACAAAACATGTTCTACAGGATTGCCCCCAGTACACAGACCTGAGAAGAGCAATGTGGTCCACGCCCACCTCCCTGGAAGAGAAACTATATGGGGCAATCGATTCGCTTAAACAGACAGCTGACTTCATGAGAGAGTCTGGAATCCTACTCTGATTGAGTCTTGATCGCAGAGAGAGAGAGAGAGAGAGAGAGAGAGAGAGAGTTATTGTTCCATTTATCTTTATTTTGCACTGACTCGATGTCTCTTTCTTTGTTGTTACCATTACTTCTGACTTATTGCTATTAAAGCTGAGGCCTTTATTTTTTAATTCTTTCACTATAATGTCTAACATTTCTTGTAGCTCATTTTCATTCTTAGCGATTAAGACTGTACCATCAGCATAACTTAAATTATTTATATTCATCATCATCATCATGTGCCATACCGGTTGGCGTAGGTGATCATGTCCCTCCACAATATTCTATCGACAGTGCATTGTATCAGTTCTGTTGTTGACTGTTTTCCATGCCATGACACCAAGCTATCCAGTATTTTCTCTCTTTGTCGCCCGCGATCCCTCTTTCCTTTTATTTTGCCAGTTGTAACCAAGTATTCCAACTTTCCTCTTCTCATGACGTGCCCGAAAAATGTTGATTGCTTCTTTCTGATGTTTTTCAAGAGCTCCCTTTTTGTGTTGGCCTCTTTGAGAACTTCCTCATTGGTCTTTTTAGCTGTCCAGGGAACTTTCAACATTCTTCTGAGAAATCCCATCTCTGTGGCCTCTAATCGTCTTTTCATTTGTTTGTCTACTGTCCATGATTCGTTTCTATAGGTCAGAATTGGTTCTATATAGCACCGATGAACTCTTTTTCTCATTTTTATTGACATAGATTTGTTGCATAAGATATTTTTCATTTTCTGAAATGCCATTTTGGCCTGAGCTATTATGCTTTTTATTTCTGTGGTGCATCTCCCATCTGATATTATTATTGTGCCCAAGTATTTGAAACGTTGCACTTGTTTCAGATTTGTCTCGTTTATTTTTATACTGCATGATGGTGGTGATTGTTTCTTTGATATAACCATTACTTCTGATTTCCTACTATTCAGACTGTGATCTTTCTTGTTGCTTTCTTTTACTATTATGTCCATCATTTCTTGTAGTTCATTCTCTGTCTCTGCTATTAAGACTGTGTCATCCGCATATCGCAAATTATTTATGGTGTGACCGTTGACTTCAATTCCTTTTTTGTCTACTATTGATCTCATAATATATTCGCTGTAAAGTGAAAACAAATCCGGCGACAGAACACAGCCTTGTCTGACTCCTTGCTTTATATATTGGAATTGTCCTGTTTGGTTGTTAATTCTTATAGCTGCTGTTTGTTGCCAGTACATGTTTTTTATGATTCACAGATCCTTGCCATCAATGTTTAATTTCTCCAGCATATTGATTATTCCCACGTGCTTTACTTTGTCAAATGCTTTCGTGTAGTCTATAAAGCACATATATAGATCTTTCTTTACCTCTATAGATCTTTCTATCAAATGTCTTAAGATGTATATTGCATTATTGGTGCCCTTTCCTTCCACAAATCCACATTGTTCCTCACTTATTTCTGGTTTTATTTTGTTCCTTACAGGTCTCATGATTATTCTTAGTAATATTTTAGTCATATGGCTCATGAGACTAATAGTGCGATGGTCTTCACAATCAGTGGCTCCTGACTTCTTCGGTATGGCTACTATTCATATTATGAACTCCGATTGTTATTCCAGGCATGCTCCTTATGGATCTTAAAATAATCTCACTATAAATATTAAATAAATCTAGTGACAGCACACAACCTTGCCTAACACCCTGTATTATTTGTTGAATATACATTCCCTATTGGTTTCCAGTTCTTATGGCCACTGTTTGCTGCCAGTACATGTTCTTTATTATTCTTAGATCTTTGCTGTCTACGTTCATGCTTTTTAAAATTTTGATGATTTCTTGGTGCTTTACTTTGTCAAATACGTTGGTATAATCTATGAAACATAGGTATAGATCTGTTTTCACCTCTATGGCTCTTTCTGCTAAAGATCTTATGATGTATATGGCATTGCTTGTTCCTTTATCTCTAACAAAACCACACTGTTAATCACTAATTTCAGGACTGATTTTGTTTCGCACTCTTCGCATGATGATTCTTAGTAATTTCTTAGTCATGTGACTTATAAGGCTTATTATGCGATGATCATCGCATTCAATCGCAACCGTTTTCTTTGGTAGGGCTGTGAATATTGATTTTAGTAGGTCGCCTGGTATATATCCGGTGTTGTAGATATCATTCAATACTTTTGTTATTATTGCATTTTACTACAATTTCTTTATTTAATCTCTTGTACTTATCTTTATTTTCTTTATTCCTTCTTCTTGTAACCATTAGCTGCAAGATGTCATCTGTCATCCATTTCTTTCTTGAATTTGTCCTCACTGGTGGTATGAACTCTTTTGATGTTTGTTGCATTGATCCTTTTGGCAGTTCCCACTGCTCATCAATGCTTTGTATCTTCTCTATTGCATTGTACCGGTTCTGAATTGTGATTTTATATTTGTCTAACAGCTTCTTGTCTGATTTGAGTAAATCTAAATTTAATTTGATGTTAACTAAGACTCGTTTTGTTGCTTTTAATTTTACTCTAAGAATGTTTACATCAATAACATTGTAATAATTTAATAACAGTTTCATAATAATAAAAATGCTCAAACAATTACTGTTTAGTGAATTTGATTTGGAGCTGTATCGTAGTGTCTGGTTGGAAGGTTGGTTTGTTGATTGGCTGGATGATTGAATAACTGACTGAATGGTTGGTTTGTTGGTTGGATGATTGACTCACTGACTGGTTTGTTGGTTGGATTATTGACTGATTGACTGACTAGTTGGTTGGATGATTGACTAACTGACTGGATGGCTGGCTTGTTGGTTGAATGATTGACTGACTGACTGGATGGTTATTTGGTTTATTGGTTGGATGATTGACTGACTGTCTGGTTGGCTGGTTGGTTTGTTGGTTGGATGATTGACTGACTGATTGGATGGTTGGTTCATTTGTTGATTGGATGATTGAATGACTGACTGGATGGTTGGTTTGTTGGTTGGATGAAGGTTTATTGGTTGAATGACTGACTGATTGACTGGTTGGTTGGTTGGTTGTTTGGTTGGTTTGTTAGTTGGATGCTTGACTGACTGACTGGATTTTTGGTTGGTTTGTTGTTAGACTGACTGACTGGGTGGTTGGTTTGTTAGTTGGATGATTGACTGACTGACTGGATTTTTGGTTTGTTGGTTGGATGATTGACTGAATGACTGGTTGATTGGTTGGTTTGTTGGTTGGATGATTGACTGACTGACTGGTTTGTTGGTTGGATTATTGAATGATTGACTGACTGGTTGGTTAGATGATTGACTGACTGACTGGATGGCTGGTTTGTTGGTTGAATAATTGACTGACAACTGGATGGTTATTTGGTTTGTTGGTTGTATGATTGACTGACTAGATGGTTGGTTGGTTTGTTGGTTGGATGATGGACTGACTGTCTGGTTGGCTGGTTGGTTTGTTGGTTAGATGATTGACTGACTGTCTGGTTGTCTGATTGGTTTGTTAGTTTGATGATTGAATGACTGACTGGTTGGTTTGTTGGTTGGATGATTGGCTGACTGACTGGTTGGTTTGTTGGTTGGATGATTGGCTGACTGACTGGATGGTTGGTTTGTTCGTTGGATGATTGACTGACTGACTGGATGGTTGGTTTGTTAGTTGGATGACTGAGTGACTGACTGACTGATTGGATGGTTGGTTTGTTAGTTGGATGATTGACTGACTGACAGGTTGGTTGGTTTATTAGTTGGATGATTGACTGACTGATTGGATGATTGGTTTGTTAGTTGGATGATTGACTGACTGACTGTATGGTTGGTTGGTTTGTTGGTTGGATGATTGACTGACTGTCTCGATTGTTGTTTTGTTGGTTGGATGATTGACTGACTGTATGGTTGGTTTGTTGGTTGGATGGTTGACTGACTGACTGGATGGTTGGTTGGTTGGTTTGTTGTTTGGATGATTGACTGACTGTCTGGTAGGTTAGTTTGTTGGTTGGATGGTTGACTGACTGACTGATGGTTGGTTGGTTTGCTGATTAGATGATTGACTGACTGACTCGATGGTTGCTTTGTTGGTTGGATGATTGACTGACTGGATGGTTGGTTTGTTGGTTGGATGGTTGACTGACTGACTGAATATTTGGTTGGTTTGTTGGTTGGATGATTGACTGACTGTGTGGTTGGTTGGTTTGTTGGTTGGATGGTTGACTGACTGATTGGATGGTTGGTTGGTTTGCTGGTTGGATGATTGACTGACTTACTGGTTGGTTGGTTTGTTGGTTGGATGGTTGACTGACTGACTGGATGGTTGGTTGGTTTGCTGGTTGGATGATTGACTGACTGTCTGGTTGGCTGGTTGTTTTGTTGGTTGCATGATTGTCTGACTGACTGACTGGATGATTGGTTGGTTTGCTCGTTGTATGATTGACTGACTGGTTGGTTGGTTTGTTAGTTGGATGATTGATTGACTGACTGGATGGTTGGTTTGTTGGTTGGATGTTTGACTGACTGACTGGATGGTTGGTTGGTTTGTTGGTTGCATGATTGACTGGATGGCTGGTTTGTTGGTTGGATGGATGATTGAATGATTTACTGGATTGTTGGTTTGTTGGTTGGATGATTGACTGACTTACTGGTTGGTTTGTTGGTTGGATGATTGGCTGACTGACTGGATGGTTGGTTTGTTCGTTGGATGATTGACTGACTGACTGGATGGTTGGTTTGTTAGTTGGATGACTGAGTGACTGACTGACTGATTGGATGGTTTGGTTTGTTAGTTGGATGATTGACTGACTGACAGGTTGGTTGGTTTATTAGTTGGATGATTGACTGACTGATTGGATGATTGGTTTGTTAGTTGGATGATTGACTGACTGACTGTATGGTTGGTTGGTTTGTTGGTTGGATGATTGACTGACTGTCTCGATTGTTGTTTTGTTGGTTGGATGATTGACTGACTGTATGGTTGGTTTGTTGGTTGGATGGTTGACTGACTGACTGGATGGTTGGTTGGTTGGTTTGTTGTTTGGATGATTGACTGACTGTCTGGTAGGTTAGTTTGTTGGTTGGATGGTTGACTGACTGACTGGATGGTTGGTTGGTTTGCTGATTAGATGATTGACTGACTGACTCGATGGTTGCTTTGTTGGTTGGATGATTGACTGACTGGATGGTTGGTTTGTTGGTTGGATGGTTGACTGACTGACTGAATATTTGGTTGGTTTGCTGGTTGGATGATTGACTGACTGTCTGGTTGGCTGGTTGTTTTGTTGGTTGCATGATTGTCTGACTGACTGACTGGATGATTGGTTGGTTTGCTCGTTGTATGATTGACTGACTGGTTGGTTGGTTTGTTAGTTGGATGATTGATTGACTGACTGGATGGTTGGTTTGTTGGTTGGATGTTTGACTGACTGACTGGATGGTTGGTTGGTTTGTTGGTTGCATGATTGACTGGATGGCTGGTTTGTTGGTTGGATGGATGATTGAATGATTTACTGGATTGTTGGTTTGTTGGTTGGATGATTGACTGACTTACTGGTTGGTTGCTTTGTTGGTTGGATGATTGACTGACTTACTGGTTGGTTGGTTTGTTGGTTGGATGATTGACTGATTTACTGGATGGTTTGTTTGTTGCTTGGATGATTGACTGACTGACTAGATGGCTGGTTTGTTGGTGGGATGATTGACTGATTTACTGGATGGTTGGTTTGTTGGTTGGATGATTGACTGGCTGACTGGATGGCTGGTTTGTTGGTTGGATGGATGATTGAATGATTGACTGGATTGCTGGTTTGTTGGTTGGATGATTGTCTGACTGCCTGTATGGTTGGTTGGTTTGTTGGTTGGATGATTGACTGACTTACTGGTTGGTTGATTTGTTGGTTGGATGATTGACTGACTTACTGGTTGGTTGGTTGGTTTGTTGGTTGGATGATTGACTGATTTACTGGATGGTTGGTTTGTTGGTTGGGTGATTGACTGGCTGTCTGGATGGCTGGTTTGTTGGTTGGATGGATGGATGATTGAATGATTGACTGGATTGTTGGTTATTTGGTTGGATGATTGTCTGACTGCCTGTATGGTTGGTTGGTTTGTTGGTGGATGTTTGACAGACTGACTGGATGGTTGGTTGGTTTGTTGGTTGCATGATTGACTGGCTGACTGGATGGCTGGTTTGTTGGTTGGATGGATGATTGAATGATTTACTGGATTGTTGGTTTGTCGGTTGGATGATTGACTGACTTACTGGTTGGTTGGTTTGTTGGTTGGATGATTAACTGACTTACTGGTTGGTTGGTTGGTTTGTTGGTTGGATGATTGACTGATTTACTGGATGGTTGGTTTGTTGGTTGGATGATTGACTGGCTGTCTGGATGGCTGGTTTGTTGGTTGGATGGATGATTGAATGATTGACT
The DNA here is from genome assembly GCA_032433765.1 of Megaustenia siamemsis. NCBI lineage: Eukaryota > Metazoa > Mollusca > Gastropoda > Stylommatophora > Ariophantidae > Megaustenia > Megaustenia siamemsis. Next base: position 174,223,558 of record JAVIAB010000092.1, on the reverse strand, counting down.
GGATTGTTGGTTTGTTGGTTGGATGATTGTCTGACTGCCTGTATGGTTGGTTGGTTTGTTGGTTGGATGATTGACTAACTGACTGGATGGTTGGTTTGTTAGTTGGATGACTGAGTGACTGACTGACTGATTGGATGGTTGGTTTGTTAGTTGGATGATTGACTGACTGACAGGTTGGTTGGTTTATTAGTTGGATGATTGACTGACTGATTGGATGATTGGTTTGTTAGTTGGATGATTGACTGACTGACTGTATGGTTGGTTGGTTTGTTGGTTGGATGATTGACTGACTGTCTCGATTGTTGTTTTGTTGGTTGGATGATTGACTGACTGTATGGTTGGTTTGTTGGTTGGATGGTTGACTGACTGACTGGATGGTTGGTTGGTTGGTTTGTTGTTTGGATGATTGACTGACTGTCTGGTAGGTTAGTTTGTTGGTTGGATGGTTGACTGACTGACTGGATGGTTGGTTGGTTTGCTGATTAGATGATTGACTGACTGACTCGATGGTTGCTTTGTTGTTGGATGATTGACTGACTGGATGGTTGGTTTGTTGGTTGGATGGTTGACTGACTGACTGAATATTTGGTTGGTTTGTTGGTTGGATGATTGACTGACTGTGTGGTTGGTTGGTTTGTTGGTTGGATGGTTGACTGACTGATTGGATGGTTGGTTGGTTTGCTGGTTGGATGATTGACTGACTTACTGGTTGGTTGGTTTGTTGGTTGGATGGTTGGCTGACTGACTGGATGGTTGGTTGGTTTGCTGGTTGGATGATTGACTGACTGTCTGGTTGGCTGGTTGTTTTGTTGGTTGCATGATTGTCTGACTGACTGACTGGATGATTGGTTGGTTTGCTCGTTGTATGATTGACTGACTGGTTGGTTGGTTTGTTAGTTGGATGATTGATTGACTGACTGGATGGTTGGTTTGTTGGTTGGATGTTTGACTGACTGACTGGATGGTTGGTTGGTTTGTTGGTTGCATGATTGACTGGATGGCTGGTTTGTTGGTTGGATGGATGATTGAATGATTTACTGGATTGTTGGTTTGTTGGTTGGATGATTGACTGACTTACTGGTTGGTTGCTTTGTTGGTTGGATGATTGACTGACTTACTGGTTGGTTGGTTTGTTGGTTGGATGATTGACTGATTTACTGGATGGTTTGTTTGTTGCTTGGATGATTGACTGACTGACTAGATGGCTGGTTTGTTGGTTGGATGATTGACTGATTTACTGGATGGTTGGTTTGTTGGTTGGATGATTGACTGGCTGACTGGATGGCTGGTTTGTTGGTTGGATGGATGATTGAATGATTGACTGGATTGCTGGTTTGTTGGTTGGATGATTGTCTGACTGCCTGTATGGTTGGTTGGTTTGTTGGTTGGATGATTGACTGACTTACTGGTTGGTTGATTTGTTGGTTGGATGATTGACTGACTTACTGGTTGGTTGGTTGGTTTGTTGGTTGGATGATTGACTGATTTACTGGATGGTTGGTTTGTTGGTTGGGTGATTGACTGGCTGTCTGGATGGCTGGTTTGTTGGTTGGATGGATGGATGATTGAATGATTGACTGGATTGTTGGTTATTTGGTTGGATGATTGTCTGACTGCCTGTATGGTTGGTTGGTTTGTTGGTTGGATGTTTGACAGACTGACTGGATGGTTGGTTGGTTTGTTGGTTGCATGATTGACTGGCTGACTGGATGGCTGGTTTGTTGGTTGGATGGATGATTGAATGATTTACTGGATTGTTGGTTTGTCGGTTGGATGATTGACTGACTTACTGGTTGGTTGGTTTGTTGGTTGGATGATTAACTGACTTACTGGTTGGTTGGTTGGTTTGTTGGTTGGATGATTGACTGATTTACTGGATGGTTGGTTTGTTGGTTGGATGATTGACTGGCTGTCTGGATGGCTGGTTTGTTGGTTGGATGGATGATTGAATGATTGACTGGATTGTTGGTTTGTTGGTTGGATGATTGCCTGTATGGTTGGTTGGTTTGTTGGTTGGATGATTGACTGACTTACTGGTTGGTTGTTTTTTGAATGACCGACTGATTGGTTAGTTGGTTGGTTTGTGGGTATATACCCATATACTGATTGACTGGTTGGTTGGTTGGTTTGTTCGTTGACTGGCTGGATTTGATGTTTGAGAAGTATATTGGTTGGCTAGCTGACTGGCTGAGTTATTGACTGATTGTCTGGTTAGTTAGTTGGTTCGTTGGCTGGCTGGATTTGATGTTTGAGAAGTATGTTGGTTGGCTAGCTGACTGGCTGGGTGATTGACTGAATGTCTGGTTGGTTCGTTGGCTGGCTGGATTTGATGTTTGAGAAGTATGTTGGTTGGCTAGCTGACTGGCTAGGTGATTGATTGATTGTCTGGTTGGTTCGTTGACTGGCTGGATTTGATGTTTGAGAAGTATGTTGGTTGGCTAGCTGACTGGCTGGATAATTGACTAACTGGATGGATGATTGGGTGGATTGATGGTTTGATGGATAGATGGTTGATTGACTGGATGGATGGTTTACTGGTTGGTTGGGTGGATGGTTGATTGGATGATTTTTGGTTGTTTGGCTAGCTGCATGATTCATTGCTTGCTTTATTTGTTTGTTTGTTTATTAGTTGGCTGGTTTATTTTTTGTTGTTGCTTGGCTTGTCAATGATTGATTGGTCGATTGAATGATTAATTGGATGGCTGAATTAATTTTTGATTATTTGATTGTTGACTAATAAGTTGATTTGTTGGTCTGTCGGTTGGCTGGTTGAATGGTTGCTTTGTTGAGTGGTTGTTTGGCTGGCTGGTTGATTGGTTTGTCGTGTGCTTAACAATCTCTTAGTTATTTAGTTATTTGGTTACGGAAGGCCCCGGTATCACTGCAAATGAATTAAAATCCATAATACCTCAACTGCCCGTGACAGTGGAATCATCCGAAACTCATCTCCCAAACAAAGAAAGGTGACTGTAGTCCCCATCATAGCAGTCTCAGCACATGCCAAAAGGCATAAGGCGAAACCGTACAGAAAGTGAACAAAGCCAACTGTTCCCTGTCATACGATATCATCATTCATCGAAAGCAATAGGAATATCGAAACATGATCAAAACGGATGAGACACACAGCTCTCTGTGTGCACAGAGCACTTAACTCAGTAGCTCCTGCAACAAGCAGGACTTGGAATATGAGGAAACTGCAACAAGGAACACTTTTTCATGCTAGCCTTCAATTGTTCCCGCCGCCTATCCACCATATACCGGGAGTTCACGTCCTCTTGAAAATGATGATCGTCATATTTTTTTAAAAAAAATAGAGCGCTTGATGACGTTAGGCCATCGTTGTTGACTCCAATTCCGAACATATAGACACACAGTTAGTCGTCAGATTATCCCCGTCGCACATCAAACAACCGACCGTAAGATTAGCGTACGGCCGGTCTAGAGTCTAGGGATGTACGATGAACCATTACGATGACGTAGCATACAAACAATAAATGTCATATACACAATTTCGCTCCCTTTTGATTTCTGATTACTCTAGTAAAAGCAGCCTAAGACGAACAAAACACTGTGCAAATTCCGTAAAGAGATAAAACTGCGGCTGACGAAGTAGTTTACATTAATGAGTAACATGGAAATAACTTGCGTCAAGGAATTCCAACAACGGCCATGAACAGCACCAATGTGACGTAAAGCGCAGATCAAGTCTAGACGTTGGAAGGTCGCATTGACAACCCTTGATTTGTCAAAAGGCACTGTTACCGGCGTACAACATCGCTTTAGCGGCGCAGATGTAATAAGAAGATCATCACTTTTACTTTAAAGCAGTAAAGTACAACGGAGAACCGAAATTAATCAGATCCCGAATGTGCTTACTGCAGCGATCAAGAGAACGTGACCTAGATCCCACCATCTTTACAACGGAAGTCAATCTCTTAGACTGTACATCCAGATTGTACATCCAGATGTAAGATTAAGTCTAGACAATCTTTCGATGAATGATGCTATCGTATGACAGGGAACAGTTGTATTGTACATCCAGATTACAAAGTTGGATTGTACACCCAGATTACATTGAAGGGAATCCCTTAGTCTTGATGATCTCTGTGTTCAACTGTAAAGCTTGAAAGATTTACTTCTGTTAACTGAACAGGTAAAGATGAACAGTGAGTGTAAAATGGCAAATCCGTAGAGCAAAAACTATATAGGAATTTAAAATATGCAGAATTGGTAAATGATATTATTTTGGGCAACATTGTGATAATTACCATTTATTGTATTGTTGCTAATGAGGAAATAATGAAATAAAGAAAACAATTTCCAGCAGGCCGGAAAGAAAATTGAAGGGAATCGTATGACGTCATCTGTGACGTGCTTTGAGAAAAATCCGTGCATTGTATTACAAGGCAGGATTTGTAATGTAATCTGCAAATTAACTGATTAGTTAATACGTCATTCAGGTAGTTGGTTAATCAATTATTTAGTAATTAGTTATTTAATTACGCAATGAGCTTGTTGGTTAATTCCTTAGTTCGTTAGAGTTAGTTATCTATCTATTGTCCTTTCGAGCCTAAGACGACACATAGAGCAGAACCACAATCTCAAAAACAGAAACCTTGCGTGCCAAAATGGCACATATTGCAGAGATCACTGCTTCCAAAATCTATGGCTCTGTTTCCATAACAATACTTTATTACAATGACAGCTTGTCAAGCCATCGATCAACCTCCTTAGTCGCCTCTTATGACATGCATGTAAGGTCACAGTGTCACTATTCTTTCTAATTAGTTAATTTAGTTAGTTAACTCGTTAGTTAGATAGGTAGCTAGCTTGCTGGATAGTTAGTTCGTTCGTTATTTAGTTAGCTAGCTAGTTAGTTAGTTGGTTGGTTGGTTGGTTGGTTGGTTGGTTGGTTGGTTGGTTGGTTGGTTGGTTGGTTGGTTGGTTGGTTGGTTGGTTGGTTGGTTGGTTGGTCCGTGCATCAGTTCAGTGGTTCCCAAACCTATGATACCTTCGCCCCCTTTTCCCCGCTGATCATATTCCTGTGCAACCCCAAGATAATTACGATCGTATCAGTAAGATAAACTCTAATTCTGTTATTTATTTTTAGCCTGTAGAATGTAATAAATATAAAGTACTACGCCGAGTGTGGAAGAGCTAGTTGGTGAGTTCACTTTGCATTCATGAATATTAATTTACTGGCAACAGCGAACTGTGGGTTCGAAACTTGAGGAGGCGATGGCGTGAGACCATTCTTTTAGGTTGACCTTTAACCTAAAAGTTTGCGACATAAACGTTACTGCAGATTCTATCTATTGACCTTTCGAGCCGTAGTCGGCCCATATGGCGTAGACCAAGATACTCCTTCTCTTATCTAAATTTTTGTTCTAGCAGTTTTCAATTCTTTTACAGATATTTTATCAAATCTCGCCATTTGTCTCTGTTCTGTGCAAGCAGTTCTACTGCAGATTACGCGATGCAAAATAGTTCCTTCAATTATTGCTCTAAGTTATCATAATTACATCATAATCTTTTATTTATTTTCATTATAAGTTATGAAAAATGTGGTTTTGCTGTTAATTAATGCCTTAGAGTTTTGGTTTTGCTGTTAATTAATCTCTTACAGTTTTGGTTTTGCTGTTAATTAATCTCTTACACTTTTGGTTTTGCTGTTAATTAATCTCTTACAGTTTTGGTTTTGCTGTTAATTAATCTCTTACACTTTTGGTTTTGCTGTTAATTAATCTCTTACAGTTTTGTTCAAGTTTTTATATAACGAAGTAGCTCAATTATTCTAAATAGGCATTAGATAAAGTTGCCTTGTACTGGATCTACTTCTATATGTTTCGATAAAGAGATAGACCACCATCTTATTAGTAGTTCGTGTGCTGTCATAGTATCAAGTAACCTTTTTTACCCTTCTTGTTCATTCGTCAGCTTTCAGCTCTGGCGAAGTCCCTATAGACTAGGAACTGAATTTTGCGTGTTAATCCTTTTTCCCTGGCAAGCCGTGTGCACAGGGCTCCCACGCGGCACAGGCAGATAACTCCGTCTTCGGGAAGTACTCATATTTGTTTCTGTCGATGAGTAATTTACATTTAAAGCTGAGCCTCGCTGCTGAGACCAGACGTGGTTGTCGCAGAAAGAAATCACAAATAAAAATCCCTACCGGTGCAGCCTAGATTTGAACTCACAACCTCTCTGTCTCAAGACCAACCAATCTCCCTTACCAAGAGCTGATTAAAGAAATGGCCTGCCTTGTTCTTTAACACATTGCAAGGTCTATAGATACCATTGTACGGTTGTAGTAGGTTAGATATACATAGACATTAAAGCCTATTTATTAGTAATGGCTTGAATTATTTGGACTATATCCCCTCTATACTAGGGAATACGGTGACTGGATGTACAATGACATTTAACTCTATGAACTGGAATGTAATAATGTTAACTATGTAATGATAAATATAGAAGATCATTGGAAACAGGTAAATGATATATGGAAAGAGACATGCGAAGAAACGCTGGGGGGAAAGAGAACGCCAGAATAAGACATGGATGACAGCAGAGACCATGGATAAAATTATAGAAAGAAAGAACAAGAAGGCAGACATAAATAAAAGCAAAACGAGAAGTAATAAAGCCAAGACACAGGAAGCTTACACATAGGTGAACAAAGAAGTAAAAAGAGGCATTCAAAGGGATAAGAGGAAATATATAGATGAACTAGCTAAAGAGGCAGAAGAAACAACAAATAAAGGGAATATGAAAGAACTGTTCAGCAGCACAAAGAAATTAAGTGGAAAATACAAACAGAACAATACCTTTATTAAATATAAGAAATGTAATCTGCTTAGTAATATAAGGGAACAAATGGAAAGATGGAAATAGCATTTTGAAGAACTTTTTAACAGATCTGGCTCAAATAACCCTCCAGATATACTACCAGCAGAAGAAGAGTTAAACGTTAACTGTGGAAAATTAAGCAGGGAAGAAATAACCATCAAGCTTTAAAAAAATATTAAAGCCACAGGACCAGAAGAAATTCCTTCGGAAGCCATCAAAGCAGATATTAACACCTCTACCAAGATGTTACATAAGCTATTAGATAAAATTTTGGAGAGGGAAGAAATACCTAAAGACTGGAAAGAAGGTTCTATGAATAAACTACCAAAGAAAGGAAGCTTACGGGAGTGCACAAATTAATGGAGAATAATGCTACTATCAGTGCCAGGAAAAAATATTAAGCAGAATCATTCTCATCATCATCATCGAGTGTCATCTCCACAACGAAGGTTGGCTACCATGGAGCGTCATTCTGCTCTGTCTCTTGCTCTGTCTCTATAGATTACATATTAGTCGTATGTCCATGTCATTCTGGAGAGACTAAAAGAGGCCATAGAGAAGTATTTGAGAAATGATCAAGCAGGTTTTAGGAAGAACAGATCATGTGCTGATCAAATAACTACTCTACGTATAATAGTTGAACAAAGTTTAGAACTAAAATCTCCACTTTATATTGGGTTCATAGATTACGAAAAGGCATTTGATAGTTTAGACAGAGGTGTGCTTTGGAAGTTGCTGAGTTATTACGGAATCCCCATAAAGTTTATTAAACTGATAAGAACAATGTATGAAGGAATGAAATGTGGTGTAGTGCAGGAAAGTCAACTTACAGAAGCATTTGAAATAAAAACAGGAGTAAGGCAGGGATGCCTTCTATCTCTATATCTCTTTTTACTGGCCATAGATTGGATTATGAAAATAACTCAAATCAGCAGAAATGGAATCCAGTGGTCACTGACCAAGCAACTTAATGATTTAAACTTTGCTGATGATATAGCTCCCCTATCACACAACCATCAACAGATGCAAGATAAAATGTGCATACTTGATGAGAGATCACAAGAGATGGGATTAAAAATAAATAGAGATAAGACCAAAAATATGAGAATGCACTTGACAATAAACAAATAAAAATAGGAAAAATACCTCTTCTAGACGTACAATTTTACATATATCAGGACAGTAATATAGACAAAGATGGAGGAACAGAAAATGATACCAAAATAAGGATATCAAAAGTAAGAGGAGCATTTGTTGCACTGTGAAACATATGGAAGTCCAAAGAAATTAGGTTAAATTCTAAAATTAAAATGTTCAACTCCAATGTTGAGTCAGTCTTATTATATGGCTGTGAAACATGGAAAACAACTAAAATGACAATCATGAAGATACAGACTTTCATTAATGGATGCTTACGCAGAATAAAATGATGGAAATGGCAGGACAAAATCACTAACATAGAATTATGGAAATGTACCAGTCAAATACAAGTGGATAAAGAGATGCAGCGAAGACAATGGCGCTGGATAGAACACACACTGCGGAAGCCAACTGAGAGTATTACACAATAGGCCCTTTTTTGGAATCCCCAGGGAAAAAGACAAAGAGGAAGACAACGGAATTCTTGGAGAAGACAGATAGAAGCAGAGATAAAGATGATGGGGAAGATATGGAACGATCTTAAAGGAATGGCAAGAAACAGAACGGCTTAAAAGTGTTTGTTGAAGACCTATGTTCCACAGGGAAAGGTAGAAGAAGATATATTATAATAAAATATTAGCGGCCTCCGTTGCGTCCTCTGAATACCCGCCATCCGCCGCTGTTTACTGGCTTCCCTTATAGAATATATAACATGATGAATGACAAAAGAAATAACACTAATCTAAAAAAACTCGTTTATGTTCTAAAAAATATTAAACCTGTGTGGATGCTGTCGTTTTATGATTTCCAACCACTGAGTAGGTTTCTCTCTTCACTTCCTCCTGTACCCGTTCGGGTGTCGAGAGAGATACAAAGTTCTGGTTCTCACACTTTTGGCAGCTTCTTCTTCTTCTTCTTTTCTCTTTCACTGATACCTAAAAGGTGTCGTGGTTTATATCATTTTTCGTTCTTGTGCTGCTCGAACTGTCTGAATTAGTGATTTTCCTTTGTTGTTACATGTCTCTGTCACTGCATCTATCCATCTTCTTCGGGGTCTTCCTCTTGGTCTTTTTCCATGCATTCTCGAGAAGAACGCCCTTGATGGTGATTGGTGAGGATTCATTCTGACCAGGTGGCCAAGCCATTTAAGTTGTTGTTGTTCTATATATTCTTGGCAGGGTTTTGTTCCTACCATTTTTCTTATGGTTTCATTTGGTATTCTATCTCTTCTTGTGTTGTTTGTTACTTTTCTCAAGCATCGCATCTCACATGTATTGATCTTTCTTAAATGTGATTTAGAAAGGGTCCATGTTTGACTTTCATAGCACAAAGTTGGTATGAAGATGCTATTTATCATTTGATGTTTATGTAGTGTTTCTTAGATGTTATCTGTCCATCTTACTCTAGGTCTGCCTCTAGCTCTTCTCCCTTCTCCTCTGTTAATATATGCTTTGTATGGTAATACATCACTTTTTATTCTTTCAAGATGGGCATACCAGTTCATTTGTTATTTCTGTATGTAGCTTAGTATAAGTTCAATGTCTACTCTTTCTCCTATAATAATTACGATTCTGTCTTTTCTCGTTACTCAAAGTGCCTTTCTCAGACATCACATCTGTGTGATGACAAGCTCTGTGATGACAAGCTCTGTGATGACAAGCTCTGTGTTGACAAACTTTCTTATGTGCTCAGGCGTAAATGACCAGCATTGGCATTGGTATTACGATTTGGGAAGGAACACACAGTGTATAAGATGTTTTTGGTGATAATAGTCGTTGTGTTGAAGTATAGGGGATAGCTGTCCCTATATGAGTCCCTGACACGACAATATCCTCCAATTTGCCAACGTTAGGCTACATCCCTGTCAACAAAACCACTGCTTTAGTTAGTCAGTTCGTTGATTAGTTGGTTACTTGGTTACTTGGCTATCTACTAGCTATCTAAGTTGATTATATTGCACTTTGTACGCATATTTAAATATACACACTTCATAAGGTGTCATTAGATTGTTCAACAATTTTGTGCAATAAGCAAATTTGAAGAAAAAAATTAAATTATAAAAGATGATATATATGTTGTGCATATTTATTCCAGCTGCTTTCATTTTTTGAAGTCAGTTATTTTTCTTACCCAATTAATGACCGAGATATCGATGGTTTCTAATATCAAACGTCTTATGAGTTAGTTGCTGTTGTCTAGGAGTTCTGTCCACTGCTTGTCTAGGCACGATCTGTTCACGTTCTCACTAGGACTTCTAGGTTATATTAAACCACAATTTCCATGCAAAAATGAAAGTTATCATGTTAAACTGGTTTGCTCCTTTTTATATTATGAGTTAGTTGCAGTCCCTTTTTAAACAGAATACGATGACTTTCATTAGTCATAGATCTTTGAGACATGCCAGAAAAGCTGTGCAAGATGTAGGTGAAACGTCATCGAAAACAGAATATGGAATTGAGTTATTTCCGGGTCATCATCATTGCACTCCGAACATGTCCTTATGTGCTCAGATTCTCTCCTCAGCAAGTCCCGCAGTGTCCAGCGACTGACGACTTTAGTTCTGTGTTGGTTGATTAGTCTACTTACACGCCCACTAAGTTTCTCGTTTCTGGCTGTGCCCATCATAACTTCCATCTCTTTCATCCGAAGGAGTGTCGAGGACCCATGGTTGTCGAAGTCCTGTGCCCTTCCCACATCTCGGAGGGCATTGATGATGTCCGCCCGATCCAGTGTTGGCCGTCTTCAACGACAACTCAGATAGCCAACCTGTCCGCTCTTTCATTTCCACCTACTGCTGCATGTCCTATCGAATGCATTTAGCCTTCTCTCCTGCTTTGCATAAGTTGTCCACGATTCACTGCGATAAAAAAAAAGGATACTAATGATGTAGACATTGTAAACTGCGCCTGTTTTCATTGTCAGTTTGCTGTTTTGCCAAACACGCCTAGAAAGACGGCCAAGGTGGTAGCAGCTTTACCAAAAGACAACACCCAAAAAAACAAGGAATTTTCTCGTGTATATTTTAATATTTCACCACATGAACAAGTAAAGTACTCATTTACAATTGAATGGACAAGAAACTTTCTCGATCCTAAGAGCGAGAGACATGAAGCAAAGAAGAGACTGTAACGTTTCAGGACAAATAATATGGCCCTGATTTTTTCTTGTTTTTATTAAGTTTTTTGTCGCTTTTTCCGTGGTCTATATATTTCTTTTTCTTTTTTTTTGTCACAGCCGAATGTTGAATCGCTCTTTGCTCGGCATTATCTCAGTCTGCAGTCTGGCTTCTTATTTCGATGTTTATCTTGTTTTGATACTGAAATAATGTTTTATTCTCTTAGTTTTTGCGTTAATGCTCTTAATGTTATAGGAGTTATATAACAACACGATGACAATAATAAGTAGAACTCATAAACCGGATATTGCTGACAAAGGAAAGAATGGATGATTATGTTTGCTTGTCTGTGTCTCATGGATATTTCTTTTCCAGCGCTAAAAGTTGTTTTCATGTAAGAGACAAATTCAAGACATAATGCTAAGCGAGGTGTTTGGTGATGGCTAAGATGGGCTTTCATACATTTATAATGTATACGATCCCGAAAGAAATAATTCACTTGCGAAAGGGATTAGTAAAGTGCAAGCAGTACAGACATCAATGTGTATAGCTTTTGTAGTCTGATAAAAGAGACTGAACAATTGTAATTGTTATATTATTGGGTCATATAAAGCAATAGCTCTCAAACGTTTGACTCGATGTCCTCACTGCTCTTTCCCTTACATGTCCGGATCCCTTATCTGCTTGGAAAAATTTGGGGGCGCAACATGATTAGTATCACCGTTAACAGCTGTCCCTCTTTGTGTATCAGTTTCTACGTGCGTTTGGAAGTACTGACTACTATTGGGTCACTCTTGGCTGCATTAATTCGATTGTTTTAACTAGTAATTAGTAATTCCTCAATCGTCCTATTTCTTCCTTTTTTTCAATCTTAAAATGGATGCTTTATATTCGACTGATTATGAAAACAGCCCATCTTGTAGCTTCCTTCTACAGTGTTGTTTGTCATCGATACTTTAGTTGATTTGCTATGTATGTCTTTCCAGGAAGATAAAATACACATGCTTCTTCTATTATATATTCGAAGTGGGTAAAGGATGTTATATCTTAAATTTTTTTTTTATATATACTGTTGTGGTTAATAATTGAATATATCATTCCATAAAACTCTCAGGAACAAACTTTGGCAAACTTGAGAAACCTACGGAGTAGCAGGACAACTACTAGATAATATAATAGCATTATATAAAAACAGTCAAAGTGCCGTCAGAACATCGGAAGGTCTGTCAGAATGGTTTCAGGTTACAACAGGAGTAAGACAAGGATGTGTCCTCTCACCACTCCTCTTCATCATATATATGGACAAAATAAATCAGGAAACAACCAACAATAAGGAAAAATCAAATAATAACATAGAGGTAGAAAACTCCAACATCAACAAGCTACTCTTCGCAGATGACCAATGCCTAATATATGAGGATGAAAACCTGCTACAACAGCATTTAACATCTCTAGATAAAAGCTGCACAAACTACAGTATGAAAATTAACACAGAAAAAACAGAGGCTATAAGATTAAGCAAACTAAGACACCCATTAAACATCAAGATCAAAGATAAAGAAATAAAACAAGTAGAGGAATTCAAGTATTTAGGCACAATGTTCACAGAAGATGGAAAACTAGACAGAGAAATTGACATGAGAATACAAAAAGCAAATGCTGTCACATACCAGCTTTCACCACTGCTAAGACATCCAAACATTTCTATGCCAGCTAAACAACAAATGATAAATAGCATCTTCATACCAACTTTGTGCTATAAAAGTCAAACATGGACCCTTTCTAAATCACATTTAAGAAAGATCAATACATGTGAGATGCGTTGCTTGAGAAAAGTAACAAACAACACAAGAAGAGATAGAATACCAAATGAAACCATAAGAAAAATAGTAGGAACAAAACCCTGTCAAGAATATATTTTTAAAAAAAACAACTTAAATGGTTTGGCCACCTGGTCAGAATGAATCCTCACCAATCACCATCAAGGGCGTTCTTCTCGAGAATGCATGGAAAGAGACCAAGAGGAAGACCCAGAAGAAGATGGATAGATGCAGTGACAGAGACATGTAACAACAAAGTAAAATCACTAATTCAGACAATTCGAGCAGCTCAAGAACGACAAATGATATAAACCACGACACCTTTTAGGTATCAGTGAAAAGAGAAAAGAGAAAAGAAGAATATGATAAAGCTCTCAAACTTGTCAATCTCTTTATTATGAACATGTGATCTCTTTATTATGAACATGTGATCTCTTTATTATAACATGTAATCTCTTTATTATGAACATGTGATCTCTTTATTATGAACATGTGATCTCTTTATTATGAATATTGACTACTATTATTTACACACAATTATTTAGTTTAGTTTAAGCTTTTACATTTTGAATTTGGAGCCACAAAATGAAACGAAATTTCGTAAAATATCAGTTTTTTTTTTAAGAGGGAGGGAGGTGCGTACTAGGTCGAGGACAATATCATCTAAACAAGCTACATAATTTCCACTATTATAATTAAAATGACACTTTAATATGATAAGAAAGAGCTTGTGCCTGGCTCTCACAAGCAGGTAGCCTATGTTCTTTCACGCGATGCCTATGAAATCAAGTATAAACATTTTATGCTTCTACAATGCCTGATTTTATTGCGTGGCTACAACACGTCTTTGGGAGTCGCTCAGTGGTTAATGCACTGGACTACAAAGGACAAGAGGTAGGGTTCGATCCAAACCGACTGCTTCCAAGTTTACCCATCCTTAAATGGGTATCGGATTGTTTTCTGGGAAAGTAAAGCGGAACGGGCGTAATACCGACCATATTACCCCAAAAATCATGTGCTGAAGGTCTGTAAAATGTATGGTCACTAACACCATATTCCTTATACGCCACTTGCCGTAACGGGGCTCTTTACTTTTTTTACAACACGTCTTTCTAGATGTTAAATGCCCATAGTTAAAGTTATTAGTTGTAACCTCGAAACTGCTTGATAATAATGTAGTTACCTAAACTTCAAACTAACATTTCCTAAAATCGAAACCCCTCATCGTAATTTCTGATGTTTCCATATGTACTACACTGATCCATCCAGCGTTTACATCAACTTCATATTCTCCAAGAATTGACTTCTTCTTCTACGATCTAGTCTTGTGATAATGAGAATTTGACTCTTTGCCCTGTTTAACGAAGGAGGAATAATAAATCATGAACAACATCATGACACACAATGAGCTGGTTGCATGGTCAGTACTCGTTTATACCTTATTGTGACCTGACTTTTCCCCTAAACGCGCGCCGTGGCTGACACACTCCGTCTTCGGCAGGCTGATCTTATTTTGGCGTAGGAGTTTTCCTTCTTTAGTGTGGACGCCTGCCAGCGCTGTTGCCCCCCCCCCCCCCCCTTTTGCCTATAATTTTTTCTGGGTATTCTCCCATAGCCTTTTCTTCTCCCGATGGTAACTGCCAGACAACAGTGGTTTATTGTCCAGGGTGTTCTTCCTCGTGGATGGAGCTTTGAATGTGGCTCTCTCTTACTTGCATGGGGTGTCCCGTCGTTGAACATTTAAGGCGTTTTTTAGTTGGCTCAAAACTTCCACCTGTTGCACCCACCCCGTCCAGGTTGGAGAGGAATTCCATCTGGTCTTTGGTTCATGAGGTCAGATCTGCAGTCATATCTCCATGATGTAGCTGGCAGTTGTTTCCATGTCGTGACGGCTGTCCCATACTTTCTGCCTTAGTTCAGTCTGGTCAGATTTGGCACCATGGTTCCTTGTAGGCTGACACAGATGGAGGATATGCTCTGGATACCATTTCGACGAGGACATTCGTTTGTGTGGGACACTTTGAGATGCTAGAGATGACTTAGGAGTCTGCAGAGACCGATTTTCAGGCGGAAGATGATAGTCTGGAATCTCTGCAATTGGTCAAAAGTTACCGTCTCTTCAGTTATCTGACTATTTACTGGCTTTTGTGTTTCCTGGCCATATAACTACTGTACTACAGTTAACCCTTCAATGATACCTTCAAATAGCTTCTTGATGCCTCCCATTCGCGTTACTGGTGCAATAATCATTTTCATCATCTTCATGAAGTGTCATACCTGTTGGCGTAAGCGAACTTATCCTTCCACAATTTTCTGCTCACAGTGGAACGTTGTCAATTCTGTTGTTCACTGTTTTGAATGGCAGAAACCATTTTATATAGTATCTTCTCTCTTTGTCGTCCGCGATCTCTGTTATCCTGTATTTTGCCAGTTGTAACCAAGTATTCTAACTTTTCTCTTCTCATAATGTGCCCGAAAAATGTTGACTGTTTCTTTCTGATGTTTTTTACGAGCTCCCTTTTTGTGTTGGCCTCTTTGAGAATTTCCTTGTTGGTCTTTTATGCCGTTCAGGAGAGTCTCAACATTTCTCTTAGAAATTCCATCTCTGTGGCCTTTGATCGTCTTTTCATTATTAGCACATTCATTATTTTTTTTAAACGTTATGAATGTGGCATAAACAACATGACTGTTGTTTGTCTCAACAGTTATAAGACATTGGTTGGTGTATTGTACTTTACGCTGTTTGCCTCAACAGTTAGAAGTCATTGGTTGACGTGTTGTACTTCCAGCGGTTTGTCTCAACAGTTATAAGTCGTTGGTTGACGTGTTGTACTTCCAGCGGTTTGTCTCAACAGTTAGAAGTCATTGGTTGACGTGTTGTACTTCCAGCGGTTTGTCTCAACAGTTAGAAGTCATTGGTTGACGTGTTGTACTTCCAGCGGTTTGTCTCAACAGTTAGAAGTCATTAGATGGCCACGCAGTCTTAACAGTTGAGGCTTCTAGCTGTTGAGACAAATAGCATAATGAACAGCGGGTCAGTCAAAGACTTCTAATTTTGAGACAAACAGCATCATGAACAACATGCCAACAAATTATTTCCAACTGTTGTTATTTGTCCATCGATATTGATGAAGACCAATTTGTCCTTCTTCTTCTTCTTCTACCTTTCAGCTTCCTGTGGAGCATGGGTCATCAACAAACACTTTACAAGCCGTTTCTATTTCTTGCTATTCTTTTAAGATCGTATTATGTCTTCCCCATCATTTTCATCTCTTCTTCCATGTCTTCTCCAAGAATAAATTGGTCTTCCTCTTTGTCTTTTTCCTTGTGGATTCCAAATATGTCATTGATTATGGATTCGGAAATGGCTGATTAGTCCATCAAGAGTTCTGAAGTAAATGCAAAAGTGTTGAGTGTTGAATTCTAGAAGAGGGGGATGTTTTGTTGAAGTTTTGACTTGCAAAGTGATAGTTTCAGACAAACATTATTTTTCTCATAATCCGTGTTGTAAACCAGGGATGGCCAATTTCTTTCAAATGGCGGGCCACTTTTTTATTATTTTTTTTTTTGTGGCGGGCCACACACATAACAACATCAATACAAATAAACTTGGCATTTGTTTTAAGGTAATATTTTTGTTATTTATCGCCATTATTTGCTTACATAAATCATTTTATTGCAACAGAGTTAAAGATGTCTAGTTGATTTATAAAAATGAATAACATTTGCTATTTATATTGTTTAACAAACATGTTTTAGTTAGGTCATTTTAAAGTTGACGTGTAACAAACCTTAATGAGAACAATGTGGATGTTCATGTGCAGCAACAAGTTCATCAAAGTCAATGTGTAAAGATGATGATGATATTCGTAATAAATCCTGAAAGTGGCCATCAGTGAGTCGGTTTCTTTGTGACGATTTAATCTCCTTCATTGTTGAAAAAGCGCATTCACATATATATGTGCTTCCGAACATAGAAGTAATTTTCAAACTGAAATCACTCAATTTTCAAACTGAAATCACTCAATGCGGGATATTTTTCCTGTGGCACAAGTTCCCAAAAGTCAACTCCTATCTCCATCCTTGATTGGGAAAAGGGGTCACTTTGGAGGTTACATAACTCCAACTGAAAAGTGTCATGTTGTTGGAAAATGTCACACTTCATAGGGTTGTTAAACAATGCCAGTTCTGGTCGTATACCACTGAAGTCAGAAAATCGTTCATTGAATTGCTCCAATAGTTTGTCTAACATTAATACAGAAAATTTGAAATCAGTGTCACTGCGCTCCTCGATCAATTCTTTGCACGAAGGAAAATGAATGAAGTTTTCTTTGGCCAGGGTAAATCTAAAAACTTGTAGTTGACTTATAAATCCATCTAGGTGTCCTACCAAATCTGAGACTGTTTGGGAACGTCCCTGTAGCTTCACGTTGAGTTCATTCATGTGCTGTGTGATATCAGTTAAAAAGGCCAATACGCTGTTAAAATGTGGATCAGACATTTTTCTGATCAGTTCTTTGTGTGTATCATGTTTCTCTAAAAACTGCTTTATCTCGTTTCTCAAAGCAAAAAACCGTCTCAAACAATTCCCTCTGCTTAGCCAGCGTACTTGTGTGTAGAGCACCAAATCGCCATATTCCGCCTCAACTTCTGATAGAAAATTTATAAACTGTCGGTGTGTCAAAGACCGATTCCCGCCTTTTATTAAATTCACACACTTTATTACAGTTTTCATAACATCCCCACGTCTAGAATCTTGCCACACAGCGCCTCCTGGTGCATAATGCAGTGTAATGCTGGGCAATGGAGTCACCGTCACATAATGATTTTTTTTTTATTTCGCTATCTCTGCGCTTACAACAAACGATGCCATTAAGGAACTTGTTTGTTTTGTTGTTAATGTAGTAAAAACATATTTCTGAGCACTATCCTTTTTCTTCAAATCGCACACAAGTGTAGAACGTATTGTACCAATGTAGTCCTTGTATTTAGCGGTGTGATGCTGTGTGTAATGCCGTTTAAGATTATACTTTTTATTTACAGACAACACTTGCAAACACACATGGCACTGCGGTTTGCTATCCTTATTATTGATAAATAAAAAAAATCATGTTCCCATTTCTCATGAAAAAATCTGATTTTTTCATTTAATTGACGTTTATTGTTCATATTATACCATGACCGAAGCAACAGACAATGAAAACACAGAATACAACAATAGCACTGTTTCCTGTTAAAATGGAACTGTTCACTGTAACTCGACAAAATCAGAATAAGATCGGATATATAATTTTGACTGATGAAAAGAGGTTTGGAGAGAAAGAGACTGAAAGTAAAATAGTTATGAGGTGAATGTGTTGGGTTAAAGGAGGTGGGTGAATTACAGTATTTCTTGGCGGAAACTGTTTGAACTCGCCAAACCGAGAGTCGGCCCTAGAACCATTCGTTGGCTTCTTCCTTTGTTTAAGTCGGTCGCCGGATGATCAAAAGGAAAAAAAGGATGGGCCGGGAATGACGGGAAGTCGACGTTAAACTAACTACTAGAGTGTTCCGAGTTTTAAACATAGGTCTGCTAGGGAATATTTGAGTTAGCTTTCTCCACGGTAGAAGTTAATGTAACACATTTTAAATCAATTTTACCCAGGACATTTTGCTCAATGCAACCTTATTTTATTTTTTTATCCGCCGCGGACCACAAAAAGGACGTCGCGAGCCACTTGTGGCCCTCGGGCACTTAATTGGCCATCCCTGTTGTAAACAATCTTGCTTGGCCATTGTGCACAATTGACAACCATGTTCTCTCATTCTTCCTTATTGATATATCAATGTTTTCATTTTTTTTAAATTCTTTTGCTTCTCCTTGAATTGTTTTTATCTTGTCCACCTTGTGATCTTATGTCATTTTGCAATTCACCATACAGTCGTTTATGTAGAAGATGTTGATCTGGCATGTGGACATGTTTAGAGCATCTCGGCTCAGATGATAATAATAATAATTTTACTTCTTGTTAAAGGTCGCCAGTTAAGTGAGCAAGGATGCGTTCTGGTACAAGTTTATGGTACAGCATCGATATCTGCAAAAAGGCCCGATACGTCCATCTTCGGCATGAGTATATTTGCTTAACAATTTTGTTAATCAGGCAGCGGAAACTTTTAACCTTAAATGTTATACTTTTAACTGCCAGCGGTTTTTTAACGTGCGCCAGTGCACACGGGAGCTTCTGTTTTTCGCCGTTGTTTGAGGGGGCTCAGATCTCTCTACTCAGAGACCAGTGGAGGTTAAAGCAAGGAAGAAACCACGGATTCAAAATGAAAAAAACAAAAACCTGCCGGTTACTACCCATAAAAGGATCGAACCCGAGACCTTCCTGTCCAGAGGCTGACCTCTTCTTACCTTTAGACCACACAGGTCCCCCACCCTCCCTCTTTCCACCACATAATATAGCAAATAATATTATATATATATATATATATATATATATATATATATATATATATATATATATATATATATATATATATATATATATATTGACCTTTTTCTAGCCGCGGCCTGCCCATAGGGCATAGACCCAAATACTCTTTCCCTGCTTCTAAATTTTCTTTCTAGTAATCTCAATCCTTGCACACACAAAAAAAAAACACATTTATCAAATCCCGCCATTTGTCTCTGTTCTGTGAAAAGCATCTCAATCGTATTGAGGGAGCCGATTCCAGCTGCCTTTGCCTCTCTGATCAATATTCTTCTCAGTGTCTCTCTGGGTCAGCCTCTTTTCCTCCTACCTGTTGTTTCCCATATGAGGGCTTGCTTTGTTATTCGCTTATTATCTCTTCTCATCACATGTCCAACATATGTCCATCGTCTTTCCTTGATTACTGATGATATTAGTGGTTGATTGGCGATTTCTCTAATTTCCTTGTTTGTTTTTAATTCGTTCTCTCTCTCTGCGATCAAGACTCAATCAGAGTAGGATTCCAGACTCTCTCTGTCTGTTTAAGTGATTCGATTGCCCCATATAGTTTCTCTTCCAGTGAGGTGGGCGTGGACCATATTGCTCTTCTCAGGTCTGTGTACTGGGGGCAATCATGTACAACATGTTTTGTAGTCATATTGTCCAGTGTACAGTGGCATACGCTGGTTGTACCTATTTTGAATTTGGTGAACACGTGATTTCTCATTCTATTGTGGCCAGAATCTTGATAGGTGTAGATTTCATAGCACCAGTGATGATACGGGCAGCTTGGTTCTGTGTTCTGTTAATTTTGCTAAGGTGTGATTTGGAAGCCATATCCCAGGTTGTGACTCCATACTCTAGAACTAGTCTGACTCTTCCTACGTATAGTCTTTTCAAAATATTGCTGTCTGCCCCCAGTCCGTTCCTGCCAATTTCTTCATAATATTTGTTCGTTTTCTGGCTTTTTACTTGCTCTGTCTATCTGATTTTTCCAAGTCATTCTGCGATTCATATTGACGTCAAGATATGTTGGGTTTTGGTCAATAGGGAGTGCATTGTCTTCTATCTTCAAGTTTGCAGAGAGTGTGTTTCTTGATAGGCTGAAAATTATATAAGTAGTTTTTTTTTTTTCGTTGATTGGTAAGAACCAGGTGTTCGTCCATTTTTCAAGTTCACCTAGGGCATCTTGCATCCTGGGTCCAGCCACCGACATACTTTCCACACGAGCCCATAACGCCAGATCATCTGCGTATATTGCTGAGTGTATTCTGGGTGGAATGTCCATTACGATGTCATTTATGAAAATTAAAAAGAGTGTTGGGAACAAGACTCCGACTTGTGGGACACCTAGTTTGATAGAGACCTTCTTACTTAGTTGACCTTGAACTTGTACTCTGGCCGTTCTATCCTGAAGGTATTGAGAGACCCAATTGAATAAACGACCCTGGATGCCAAGTCTAAAAAGCTTGTTCTTTAAACCCTCACGCCAAACCCTATCAAAAGCTTTCTCCATGTCGACCCACACTGCCAGCGTGTGTTTATTTTCTTGTAGAACATCCTATATTTCCTGTGCAATGTAGGTGACCAGGTCTTCAGTTGATCGATGCTTACGGAAGCTACTTTGATGTGGTAAGATTTGTTGTTTTGTCTCCAAATGCCACATAAGTCTTCTGTTAACCAGCCTTTCCATGAGTTCACTCAGGCAGCTCAGTTGGCTAATTGGTCTATAGCTACTTGGGTCTAGTGGGTCTTTTCCACGCTTGAGGATGGGCACCATAATAGCTTCTTTCCAGATTGCCGGCACATGGCCTCTCGTCCAGCTAGAATTTATTATACTAAGAAGCTGGCTCTTGGCTTTCTGTCCCAGATTTAGGAGCATTTCGTTGGAGATTCCATCTTTACCATGGGAACTTTTGAGCTTCAATCCTTTGAGGGCAACATCTAATTTATTTGGGGTAAAGATGGTCTTCTGATGCTCTTCTGATGCTAAAGGTGTGTGTTCTGCATCTTATTTGCTTATTTTGTTATGGAAGACCCCGGTATCACTGCAAACGAAATAAAATCCATAATTGCTCAACCGCCCGTGCCAGCGTAATCATCCAGATCTCATCTCCCAAACAAAGAAAAGTAACTGTAGTCTCCATCGTAGCAGTCTCAGCACACGCCAAAAGACATAAGGCGAAACCGCACAGAAAGTGAACATAGCCAACTGTGTCCACTATGTTTTTTTCCAACTGTTTTGCATCTTGGTTTTCCCGTCTTGCAGCTTTCTGCTTGTCTATTGGAATGTTTATTCTACTAATGTTTTTGTAAGTCTCTATCAGTAGATTTGCTGCCCTTTTGTCTGTGAGGATGTTCTGATTGTGTGATAATGATATTGGAGGTCGGCAGTTGTTTTCGTCGCTCAGAGCTTTCGCAAGTTTCCATAGTTTATGACCATTTTTGTCTAGATTAAGGCTCTCTGTTTTGTCTATCCAGCTCTGTCTTGTTGATATCATGACCTCACGTCTGTATTTGGCCGAGGCTGCTTTGTAGGCAATGTTGCTCTCTGTGCTGTGTGATTTTTCAGCTAGTTCTCTGGCAGAGTCCAGTTCGTCTTCTAGTCTTTGTATTTCCTTGCTCCAGTATGGCTTGTAGTTTCTTCTTGCTCCTCTAGGAATGGATTCTTTAGCATCTCTCAGGATTCCATTTGTTAACCGCTCTATCATATTATTGACCTTCTTTTCGTGGGTGTTGATAGGCGCAGTATATGCATCAGTGAGCCTTGCAAACTTTGCCCAATCTGCTCTCTTATAGTTCCAGTGGGGAAGAGGTGTTTGCAACTCCTTTTTGTGAGCAAGAGCCACTGAAAGTTTGACTGGTCTAATGGTCTAAGGTCACTATCTCCAAGTTGGTTCAGCACTTTTCTGGTTATTTTGATAGATATGTCTCCAGTTGCAAATGCTAGGTCGGGAGTGGAAGTTGTTTTCCATCTTCTTGAGTAGAAGGTTGGGGGGTCCTCCCTAGAGTTTACGAGGAATAGGTTGTTGTCTATTTCCCATTCTTCCACCTTTTCACCTCGAACATTGGACTCATTATATCCCCATCTTTCAGAGTGGCTGTTAAAGTCTCCTATTACCAGACGCTTTGATGGTGTTATTTCCATTGACTCCAGCTTCAGTAATTTGTCATTTGGACAGTATATATTAAATATCCTTATACTCTCTCTCTCTCTCTCTCTCTCTCTCTCTCTGCGATCAGGACCCAATCCGAGTAGGATTCCAGCTCCTCACATGAACTCAGCTGTCAGGTTAGGTGTGTTAAAAACAGAACATCACAATTAGAGTCTGCCAGATACACTCTGATTGAACACCCGTTAAAAACGTTGCACTGTGTTCTGCGCCAGTGGCCCAGTGCATCCGATTTCAGCCAGCATTTTATTCAGGTTTGCTTTCCCTAGCATTTGATTGTCCCCAATCTTCCTGCAAGGCAGCAGGTGATCTTTTCTGTAGGGGGATTCTGCCCTTAGATGGTCGGCCCTCCCAGGTTTACGAGCACCATCTGCCCGAGATCCTTATACTAGCGGAGTTAATGTATAGGTCTGTACCAATGATCTCTGCCTCTCCGTTTGTGACTACATCTATCAGTTTTGCTGGGATGGAATTTTTAATAAGTATAAGAATTCCACCCTTGTGACCTTCCCTGTTCTGTCTAAATGTTTGGTAGCCCCTGATCATAAATCTGTGCTGAGAATTAAGATGAGTTTCCTGGATGCAGGCAACGTCTATCTCCTCCTCTGCTAGTCTGATTGTTAGAGCTTGTTTTTTGTGGTATATGCCCTCCGCATTCCAGTGTATTATATTCAGTGTTTCTTGAAGCCTTTCCGGTCAGCGGTAGTTTATATCATAATTAGAGTCGGTTGGATCCAGTCTGATTGATTACTTGTTAAAACGTTGCACTGTGTTCTGCGCCAGTGGCCTAGTGCATCCGATTTCAGCCAGCATTATTCAGGTTTGCTTTCCTTAGCCTTTGATTGTCCCCAATCTTCCTGAAAGGCAGCAGATTGTCTTTTCTGTAGGGGGATTCTGTCCTTAGATAGTCGGCCCTCCCAGGTGTACGAGCACCATCTGCCCAAGCTTGATGTACGTAGGGAGGTCAAAAAGTAATGCACACCAATTTTTTTCTCGGAAACTATTCGGGAAAAATGTGTGAAATTTTCACAGATTGTAGCTGAACATCCCCTTTACACTACCTATTTTTCAACATAATCCTCGTCCAAGCGTATTGCCTTACGCCAACGCGAAACTAGGTCATTTTAAAACTAGCCATTTTTTAACTGCACGGATCACATCCTCATCATTGTCAAAGTGTGTCCCACGCAGGAATTTTTTGAGTGGTCCAAACAGATGGAAATCTGAGGGAGCCAGATCAGGGCTGTAAGGAGGATGGGGCAGTACAGTCCAACCAAATTTGTTGATTGCTTCCCGTGTTACCAGACTTGTGTGAGGGCGTGCATTGTCATGTTGAAGCAACAAATCTGCAGATGGCTTATTAGGCCGAACTCTGTGGAACCGATTTTTGAGTTTTGTCAGTGTATTGATGTAAGCTGTCGAGTTGATTGTCTCACCTCTTGTCATTACATCAACAAGAATCACACCATCAATGTCCCAGAAGACAGTGATCATCACCTTTCCGGCTGATGGAGATGTTTTGAATTTTTTTCTTTTTGGTGACTGCGGATGATGCCATTCCATTGACTGCATTTTTGTTTCAGGCTCATAATAATGTGCCCACGTTTCGTCACCGGTAACAATTTTTGACAAAAACATTTCTCCTTCAACACCGAAACGCTCCAACAATTCAGAACAGAATGTTTTCCTTTGAACTCTGTGATCATTTGTTAGGCACCGAGGAACCCATCGAGCGCAAATCTTTGAATATCCGAGAGTTTTAAAAATTGCGATTGCACTTCCCTTGCTGACTGTAAGCTGCAATGCCAATTGCTGACTAGTGATACGCCTATCCTTACGAATAATGGCATCAGCCCGGTTTAACATGTCTGTGCTGGTAGCCGAGGCAACACGTTCAGAACGCGGTAAATCATGCAGCTCCACTCGTACACTTTCTGCAGCTTTAATTCTCTGAACCCAGCGACTAACTGTGCTCCTATCGACTGCAGAACATTAGTACACTGCACACAGTCGTTTATGAATGTTTGCCACAGTTTCTTTTTCCGCAACCAGAAATTCTATGACAATTCGCTGTTTGTAACGGGCATTGTTGACAAGCTCCATTTTAACGGTTCATAAATTGCGTAATATTTATCAGAATGCTGTGCAATTTGGTACACATAATTGGAACATGTCATATTCCAAGTGTGCAAAATTTCATATTCCTATCTTTATTATTAGCGGAGAAAAACATTGGTGTGCATTACTTTTTGACCTCCCTTCAGTAGTAATTAGTTGGTGATTAGACCATCACCGTCACACATCAAACAACAGACTATAAGACCCTCCTAACTATCACGAACTCCCGGGAGTCTCACCGATGCTGACAAGTCATATTATGACAAGTATTTTAAACTAAAAGTTCTACCAGATATATACGAATATATGATGAAACATGTAATTTACTATTTGGATAGTTTGTCAAAGAAGGTGTTGATCTCCTCCTGCGTTAGTGGACGCAAGGTTGTTTACTAATTTGGTTCATTTAAGACAGCGTCCACAAGAGTCAGAGTGAAATGAATCTCCATTGTCGCCAACCTTCCACGCAGGGAGAAAGCACGACAAGATTGTGTTCTGAGCTTATACTCCAGTCATTGTGCTATAAATATTATAGTAAAAGCTAAACTATAACGGCCGCCGTTGAGAATGAACGAAATTCTGCAAATTCATATCTTGGCCGTTGGGCTTTGTTCAAACGTAAACAAACACAGCGTCCTTCATAATTCGTTCCACGTTACACCAAGTTTTTCCTTAAACATTTATTTTCAAATGCGTTCAACTTTGTTTCTATATTTTTTGTTGTTTTCCAGCTATCACATGCATATGTAAGGGTTGGTAGTACGTTTGATTAGAATAGTCTAAGTTTTGTTTTTTGTGCGGATGAGTTTTTATTTTCACATCTTCTCAATACTTTTGAAGGACATTGCTACCTTAGCTATTCTGATTCTAATTTATTTACTTGTATCCCCTTCCCAATCAATGTGAATTCCAAGATAAACAAAGTTATCAATATCTTCTACTATATTGTTTTCCATATATATTCTGTTATCTTTTGGAATTAAGCTTTTCATGACTTTAGTCTTGATCATAACTGATCTCAAGCCCAATTTTGCTGGCTATTGATGAAAGTTCATTTGTGTTTTCCTGTACCATTTTTATCTGACTGTTGATGAGGTCTATATCATCAGCAAAGTTGAGGTCCTGCATTTGGTCTCCAAATAATATTATTAGTTTTATAATTTTTTTTTTCCAAAAGAATCGTATCATTTCACAAATAAATAAATTTGAAATTCTATCTATCTATTGTCCTTTCGAGCCCGAAGACGTCACATAGGGCAGAACTACAATTACAAAAACAGAAACCTTGCGTGCCAAAATGGCACATATTGCAGAGATCGCTGCTTCTAAAATCTATGGCTCTGTTTCCATAACAATATTTTTTTACAATGACAGCTTGTCATGCCATCAATCAACCTCCTTAGTCGCCTCTTACGACATGCCTGGAAGGTCACAGTGTCACTATTCTTTACTTCCCTCATAATGAGCTCCCGGTAACACACGGAGGTGGGGGGGGGGGGGGAATCTGAAATTACTTCATTGCAAAGTTACAGTTACAGTTATGGTTCTGGTGATGACCCCTGACCTCGATGCACTAAACACAAGTTTGCACTGTTTAAATTATGAATCCATGTCTGTGGACTGGTCTATTTGCGTTACCTGTCACCTGTTCTCAGCCCGGATTCAAAGGGCCTACATACAAGCTTGCAATTCTGTAGCACGGTTGACGTTTTCAAACTGTGTTAACCAGTTTGTATAAGGTGAGAGTAGAGTTACGCACTATATAAGTTATATGACTCTATAGTCTCGAATGATAAAACATGTTTTACATGCTATCTAGGACAATGATTACATATATCGCTATGGTGTGTGACTACAATTTAGCTGAAATGAGAATTTATCATTATTCTCAATATGAAAGGGAAGCAAGTGGATTAATATGGCTCACGGTATGTGTTATGTCCCTTGGTATTACTGTATTGTTATCACTCACTAATGGATGTCTCACCTTTACAGAGAACGAGTTACATTCAGGGTTCACGCTAATTATCTTCTTTTTTTTTTGTGAAAATCGTACGCTTCTGGATAAAAAGTAAATCTGGTCCACTCACATACATGGGAGAAGCTACCAAAAAATAAGGGAACAAACAATTACTATCAAGAGAAGCCAAAAGAGAGATGACGTCGACAATGCCAGTTGCTCTGGTTTACCCGCTACATTTATGACAATTCTTTATGACTATGTCTATAATCAAACCTTAATCTGTAAAAACAGGAGGCATCTTAATGTACCAGCGCAAAATAAATCTAGAGTGCAAATAGTGATACGTGTATAATACAAATAATAATAATGAAAACACATACATGTATTTTACAGCACTCGGAAAAATCCACAAACAGAAAAAAAACAGCGAAAAAAAAAATCAGAACTAGAATTGAACCCTCGTGTTCACCGTCACTGCACCATGCCACTACATTAGAGAGATCTCATGGCCATCTATATTTATTTATTTAAATTGGTTTTCTTCGACTTTCCTTCCTTATTTACCTTTCATCGTTGAGCGGAGAAATAATTGGCTGTCTTTTGCCATTCTGATGATCCCTACTGTTGTTATGTTTCCTAGTGTTTCTTATATTCCATCAATCCATCTTTCTCGTGGTCAACCCATGAGCCTGGTGCTCTTGTAACGTTTATTAAAGCTCTTTGTGTTGTGTTTTAGCTTTTCTGTCGTATCACGTGGCCATATAATAATTGTATCTGTTTTTTTTTTTTTAATGGCAGGAATTATTCCTATTATAGCTTTTTTCTCAGTTCTTCATTTATTATCTTATCTCTGAGGTTGTTTCCTATGATTTGTATAACATATTTAATTTCAGATGTGCATATTTTATTTTAGTCTAGGGTCCATGTGAGTCTAGAGTCCATGCAAGTCTAAGGTCCATGTGAGTCTAGTGTCCATGTGAGTCTAGGATCCAATTGAGTCTAGAGTCCATATAAGTCTAAGGTCCATGAGAGTCTAGGGTCCATGTGAGTCTAGAGTCCATATAAGTCTAAGGTCCATGTGAGTTTAGAGTCCATGTGAGTCTAGGATCCAAGTGAGTCTAGAGTCCATATAAGTCTAAGGTCCATGTGAGTCTAGGGTCCATGTGAGTCTAGGATCTAAGTGAGTCTAGAGTCCATATAAGTCTAAGGTCCGTGTGAGTCTAGGGCCCATGTGAGTCTAGGGTTCATGTGAGTCTAGGGTCCATGTGAGTCTAGGATCCAAGTGAGTCTAGAGACCATGTGAGTCTAGGGTCCATGTGAGTCTAGAGACCAAGTGAGTCTAGGGTCCATGTGAGTCTAGGATCCAAGTGAGTCTAGAGACCATGTGAGTCTAGGGTTCATGTGAGTCTAGAGACCATGTGAGTCTAGGGTTCATGTGAGTCTAGAGACCATGTGAGTCTAGAGACCATGTGAGTCTAGAGACCATGTGAGTCTAGAGACCATGTGAGTCTAGAGACCATGTGAGTCTAGAGACCATGTGAGTCTAGAGACCATGTGAGTCTAGAGACCATGTGAGTCTAGAGACCATGTGAGTCTAGAGACCATGTGAGTCTAGAGACCATGTGAGTCTAGAGACCATGTGAGTCTAGAGACCATGTGAGTCTAGGGTTCATGTGAGTCTAGAGACCATGTGAGTCTAGAGACCATGTGAGTCTAGAGACCATGTGAGTCTAGAGACCATGTGAGTCTAGGGTTCATGTGAGTCTAGAGACCATGTGAGTCTAGAGACCATGTGAGTCTAGAGACCATGTGAGTCTAGAGACCATGTGAGTCTAGAGACCATGTGAGTCTAGGGTCCATGTGAGTCTAGAGACCAAGTGAGTCAAGGGTCCATGTGAGTCTAGAGTCCAGTACTCTAGAAACTAGATATTTTAAGGAGATAAAGACATAACACTGTGAAGCTGCTGCTCTGAGCCAGAACGTCGTTTTAATTGTGTATTGTCCCTCACCTTCGTAAAGCTGTAACCATACTCTTATTTTCTTATTTTCATCATTACCTTTTTAACTATAGTTGGATGTGGAGAAACTCCAAGTCAGTACACCACTGTCAGCTTGTAAGCACCCCCATAAAAAGGATAATTTTCTGAAGTCTTTCATGCAGTTCGTCACGCTACGAAGGCTTTCAATTACGAGCAGTGCACACCGTGAGCTGTGTGTCTCATCCCTTTTGATCATGTTTCGATATTCCAATTGCTTTCGATGAATGATGATATCGTATGACAGGGAAAAGTTGGCTGTGTTCACTTTCTGCGCCGTTTCGCCTTATGTCTTTTGGCGTGTGCTGAGACTGCTATGATGGGGACTACAGTTCCCTTTCTTTGTTTGGGAGATGAGATTCGGATGATTACGCTGGCATGGGCGGTTGAGCAATTATGGATTTTAATTCGTTTGCAGTGATACCGGGGCCTTCCATAACCAAATAACCAAATAATTCAGGAATTAATTTATAGAAATAATTGTATTCTGAGTTTTCTATTATCAAGTATATGTTGCACACACAATTACTTAAGATTGCTATTAGATATATTAGGGCCTGCTTTAACATTGCAGGCCGGGAATGCTGCCGTCAGCAAACATTCTTGGTGGGCTCTTTGCCCGACCACGTTAATATGGAGGACCGATGTTGTTCATGTAGCAAGGTGCTTCCCTATCTCTTAGCACATATCAAGTGAAACCAAGGGAACTGTTTGGTCGATACAACTTGGCACTTGATACGTCACGGGTGACACATGCATATAATTGAGGAAAGCGGTAAGCTGCCGACTATGTATGTGTGTATTGAGTTATTGAGTTATTTGCGAGTTATCATCATTGCACTCCGAATATGTTCATAGGTGCTCAGATCCCCTCCTCAGGAAGTCCCGCAGTGTCCAGCGTCTGACATGTATGTATGTATGTATGTATGTATGTATGTATATATGTGTGTATGTATGCGTGCGTGCGTGCGTGCGTGCGTGCATGTATGTATGTATGTATGTATATATGTATGTATGTAATAATGTATATATGTATGTGTGTATGTATCATGTTGTATGTATGGTGTTGTATATGTGTGTATATTGTATATTGTATGTATGTATGTGTTTACTGTCTGTCTGTATGTATATATATTGTATTAATGTGTGTATATTGTGTGTGTATGTGTGTATGCATACTGTATGTGTGTAGGTATGTATGATTGTATATTATATATTTATGTGTGTATACTGTATATTATATGTATATGTATATATTGTATGTTTGTATGTATGTAACGCTTTTCGAGATTTTATCAATAAAAGAATATGCACAAATAGCAGAGATACGTTTTATTTTGTTTCGTGCTTGTACCTATTATATTGTAATAACTTTTTTCATTGGCATGATATGAACAGCATTTCGGATGATGAGTGTTATTTTGTGTTGCAGTTTACAACTAGACTATTATATTTTACATCTTAGACCCGATGCATCCTACTTTGCCTCGGTTCATTCTTGGAACATGACCTCCCTTCCCTCTGATCTCTGTTCGCTTGCCAGGTTGAGTAGTAGTAAGTTTCAGTATGATAGCACTAAATGTCTTTGTAACATGCGACTGCGGGGCATCTCAGTCAAAACAACAAGAGTAAAGAGCCCCGTCACGCCAAGTGGCGTACAGGGAATATGGTGTTAGGGACCATAATTTTTACACACCATCGACACATGATCTTTTGGAGTAATGTGGTAGGTATTACGCCCGTGCGCTTTACTTTCCTAGAAAAAATCCGGTACCAAATAAAGGCTGGGTGAACCTGGAAGCCGTCGATCAGGATAGAACCTGACCTCTTGTCCTTTGTAGTCCAGTTCACTAACCACTGAGCTGTCGCGGCTCCCGCGGAGCATCTAAACTCCAAGTATTTATTACTGGACTGTAGCACTCTCAAGACCCTAACACAAATATGGCCCACAGAAACAACCCCGCATGATAAATTATGGGGACCCCGTGAAGACCTTAAACGCATTGTCTTATTCGTGACGCAGGCAGGTCTAGATGTCTACCACATAGCAATAGTTGATCGCTGCTGAGGAAGATGAGTACAATAGCTAATGTCAGTACAATAGCAAATGGTAGTACAATAGCAAGTGACAGTACAATAACAAGTGACAGTAAAATAGCAAGTGACAGTAAAATAGCAAGTGACAGTACAATAGCAAGTGTCAGTACAATAGCAAGTGTAAGTACAATAGCAAGTGTAAGTACAATAGCAAGTGTAAGTACAATAGCAAGTGACAGTAAAATAGCAAGTGACAGTACAATAGCAAGTGACAGTACAATAGCAAGTGTCAGTACAATAGCAAGTGACAGTACAATAGCAAGTGTCAGTACAATAGCAAGTGACAGTACAATAGCAAGTGTCAGTACAATAGCAAGTGACAGTACAATAGCAAGTGACAGTACAATAGCAAGTGTCAGTACAATAGCAAGTGACAGTAAAATTGCAAGTGACAGTACAATAACAAGTGTCAGTACAATAGCAAGTGACAGTACAATAGCAAGTGTCAGTACAATAGCAAGTGACAGTACAATAGCAAGTGTCAGTACAATAGCAAGTGTCAGTACAATAACAAATGTTAGTACAATAGCAAGTGTCAGTACAATAGCAAGTGTCAGTACAATAGCAAGTGACAGTAAAATTGCAAGTGACAGTACAATAACAAGTGTCAGTACAATAGCAAGTGACAGTACAATAGCAAGTGTCAGTACAATAGCAAATGTCAGTACAATAGCAAGTGTCAGTACAATAGCAAGTGTCAGTACAATAACAAATGTTAGTACAATAGCAAGTGTCAGTACAATAGCAAGTGTCAGTACAATAGCAAGTGACAGTAAAATAGCAAGTGATAGTACAATAGCAAGTGTCAGTACAATAGCAAGTGTCAGTACAATAGCAAGTGACAGTAAAATTGCAAGTGACAGTGCAATAACAAGTGTAAGTACAAAAGCAAGTGACAGTAAAATAGCAAGTGTCAGTACAATAGCAAGTGACAGTACAATAGCAAGTGTCAGTACAATAGCAAGTGACAGTACAATAGCAAGTGACAGTACAATAGCAAGTGACAGTACAATAACAAATGGTAGTACAATAGCAAAGTGACAGTGCAATAGCAAGTGACAGTACAATAGCAAAGTGTCAGTACAATAGCAAGTGACAGTACAATAGCAAGTGACAGTACAATAGCAAGTGACAGTACAATAACAAATGGTAGTACAATAGCAAGTGTCAGTACAATAGCAAGTGACAGTACAATAGCAAGTGTCAGTACAATAGCAAGTGACAGTACAATAACAAATGGTAGTACAATAGCAAAGTGACAGTGCAATAGCAAGTGTCAGTACAATAACAAATGGTAGTACAATAGCAAAGTGACAGTGCAATAGCAAGTGTCAGTACAATAACAAATGACAGTACAATAGCAAAGTGACAGTGCAATAGCACGTGTCAGTACAATAGCAAGTGTCAGTACAATAGCAAGTGTCAGTACAATAGCAAATGGTAGTACAACAGCAAATGTCAGTACAATAGCAAGTGACAGTACAATAGCAAGTGTCAGTACAATAGCACGTGTCAGTACAATAGCAAGTGTCAGTACAATAGCAAGTGTCAGTACAATAGCAAATGGTAGTACAACAGCAAATGTCAGTACAATAGCAAGTGACAGTACAATAGCAAGTGTCAGTACAATAGCAAGTGTCAGTACAATAGCAAGTGTCAGTACAATAACAAATGACAGTACAATAGCAAGTGTCAGTACAATAACAAATGACAGTACAATAGCAAGTGTCAGTACAAGTACAATAACAAATGACAGTACAATAGCAAGTGTCAGTACAATAACAAATGACAGTACAATAGCAAGTGTCTGTACAATAACAAATGACAGTACAATAGCAAGTGTCAGTACAATAACAAATGACAGTACAATAGCAAGTGTCAGTACAAGTACAATAACAAATGACAGTACAATAGCAAGTGTCAGTACAAGTACAATAACAAATGACAGTACAATAGCAAGTGTCAGTACAATAACAAATGACAGTACAATAGCAAGTGTCAGTACACCCTGCTTCCGCTTCAACGATGATTTGATCAGCTCAGAAGAAATTAACATAATCCAAGCTCTTATCTTTATTTTAGTATTATCAGATAACACCAACACTTACAGATTAACTCCATGTAGACATATACAGAGCTTTTGATTTTACGATGTAAGTGTTTTGCTCTGGGAGCTTAAGAGCGCTGGTCAAATGATCAGTGCTGTAAAGAGACAGTTTGTAAACAACTGAAAGTCAATGAAACAAAATTCCCCGCTACGTGTAACAACATACCACAAACTAAGAAATTAACCAACAACGTCTCAACTGTTTACTTCTAAAGAAATAAAACAATTTTTAAAATAATATTTACACAAGGGACACTATCGCGACAATAATAATTTTATATACCATAGAGATTATCACCCGCCATCCCCTAGTGGCGGGACACAGTCACTTACACTATCTATCTATCTATCTATCTATCTATCTATCTATCTATCTATCTATCTATCTATCTATCTATCTATCTATCTATCTATCTATCTATCTATCTACCTACCCATCTATCTATCTGTCTGTCTATCTATCCACCTACCCAACTATCTATCTATCTATCTATCTATCTATCTATCTATCTATCTATCTATCTATCTATCTATCTATCTATCTATCTATCTATTCTTTCGAGCCGAGAACGGCACGTAGGCCAGAGACTCTAGATCCTCTGTGCCCAGCGATCTGTGTAATCAAGTGTCAGACATAGCACTGGACCATCATTGTATCTCACGACACGTCAAGGGGTCTGAGCGAGCCGCTCAATCTCGGCAAGTGAGCTGGGAGCTGCTGTTATTCCCTCTCGCCTCATAGTGCTCTTTTTAGTATTACTCTAGGTCTGCCTATTTATTTTACCCTCTGGTCTCTGGTGTTTCCGGTTCCAGTTCAAAATTAAATATTGTTTTTCTTTATCTTCTAATCATATTCAAATGGATGGTTGATAGGTGGCTTAACAAGCTGTCATCGTAAATCATCTATTGTTACTGAAAAAGAAATCTCGACTCTTAAATACGCCTACTGGCATTGTACTAAATG
The DNA here is from genome assembly GCA_032433765.1 of Megaustenia siamemsis. Taxonomy (NCBI): domain Eukaryota; kingdom Metazoa; phylum Mollusca; class Gastropoda; order Stylommatophora; family Ariophantidae; genus Megaustenia; species Megaustenia siamemsis. The sequence goes on along the minus strand of JAVIAB010000092.1, from coordinate 174,189,727 downwards.
ATTTCCAACATGGCAGTAATACGGGTCTAAATACAGACATCGTAGGCAAGACCTCTTTGAGAACCAAGAATGCCATTTTAAAGCCAATGTAAAATACAGTCTAAGAGACACACACAATTTAAAAAAAAAGAAAGTAAAAAAGATATGTTGTAGTTATAGTTGTAGATAGTGGAAGGTGTCACTGCAAACGAATTAAAATCCATAATTCCTCAACCGCTTGTGCCAGTGAAATCATCCAAATTAACATCTCCTTTCAGTGAAGAATCCCAAAAAAAAGCATTTGTAATTCCCATTATAGCAGCTACAGTACACGCTAAAAGACATAAGACGTTGCGGCACCGAAAGTGAACGCGGCTGAACTTCTCTTCGTCATACGATATCATCATTCATCGTAAGCAATTGGAATATCGAAACACGATCCGAATGAAAAACACAGCTCACGGTATACGCAGAGCACTAAACTCAGTAGCTCCGGCAGCAGGTCGGAGAGACTGGTTGCAAAAAAGTAATTAAAGAAAAATAGAAATTATAGAAACAAAAGCCAAATTCAATAGTTCATTAATATCCAAAATAAACAATAACATTATAGAAACAATCTCTGACATCTTATTCTGCATTTATTTTATTTTGCTGAACTCGTTAGACGATTACTCATCTTCAAGGTTGGCTCTAAAAGGGCGTTAAGTGGACGTAGATGTGGCGGCGTAGTTTGCAGCAAGCTGTGATATCTACGCCTTTCGGTTCAAAACATTCGTTTGCTGCTAAAACAATTGCCAACGACCTAATATACCAGATTCTGGAGATACCTGGGTGAAAACTGCAGCACGTGAAAAACAGGTATAATAAATGACACAGGAACATAGAAAATGTGGGTTAGAGTAAGGTGAATAGAAGAGCCTGAGGAGTGGCTGCCCAGGATACAACCTTCTTGGGTAAAAAAATAATCGTTTTTTTTTCTTAAAGCAGGTTAGGGGATGTAATAACTGTCTCTTGTCCCATCGCTGACAACCCACATACTTATAATGTTCGAGGGCTGACAACTCACATACTTAATTGCTCGAGCGCTGACATCATCATTATATGCCATATCGGTTGGTGTAAGCGATCATGTCTTTCCACAACCTTCTATTCATCGTGCATCGATTCTGTTGTTAACTGTTTTCCATGCCATGAAACCAAGCTATCTAGTATTTTCTCTCGTTGTAGTCCGTGTAGTTTGCCAGTTGTAACCAAGTATTCCAACTTTCCTCTTCTCGTGATACCAAAAGATATTGATTGTTTCTTTCCGATGTTTCTTAGGAGCTCCCTTTTTGAGTGATACTCTTTGAGAATTTCCTCGTTGGTCTTTTTAGCTGTCCAGGGAACTTTCAACATTCTTCTGAGAAATCCCATCTCTGTGGCCTCTAATCTTCTTTTCATTTGTTTATTTACCGTCCATGATTCGCTTTCATAGGTCACAATTGGCTCTATAAAGCACCGATAAAACCGAGCGCTGACAACTCATATAATTGCTCGAGCGCTGATAACTCATATACTTACATGTGTCGAGCCCTGACAACTCACATACTCACAATGCTCGAGCGCTGACAACTCATATACTTACATTGCTCTTCATCATTTCTCTATATTTACGATTTTATATCTCTCCACTTCACCTATCCTTCCACATGTGACACATCTCTTCTTCATCTCACCATCCTATCTCTCATCTCTCTGCCCACCTCTCCCTAACTTTATCATCCTACATGTAACAACAGATATTTGTGTCCCACCGTTTGTTTACGTTGTCCCCATCTTCTGAAGAAGGCCGCAGGCCGAAAAGTATTTTGTTGGGTTTCTTTTTTGTAAAGCTGTCACCATACTTTGGAGCGTATACCACACCCCACTACTGGCTCCTTACAATGCTCGAGCGCTGACAACTCACATTGCCCCAGCGCTGACAACTCATTTACTTAATTGCTCGAACGCTGACAACTCACATACTTGCCTTGCCCTATCATTGCAACTCACATACCTGCCTTGGCCCATCATTGCAACACACACACTTACCTTGGTCCAGGCGCTGGTAACTCACATACTTGCCTTGCTCTAGCGCTGACAACCCACATACTTTCCTTGGCCGGAGAGTTGGCAACCTACATTTTCGCCTTCTCTCATGGCACACTCGTGCTACGCTCATTCTGCTGTAGGATATACCTTTACAATTTTGGTAGAATCAGCTAATATATATATATATATATATATATATATATATATATATATATACGTATATATATATATATATATATATATATATATATATATATATATATATATATATACAGGGTGTTTTTAAAGTCGCAGTGCAGTGAATCTATACTCTCTAAAGAAAAAAACGTCTCCAGAAATGCGGTTAACTAATGCGTCACACAAATTGTAAAATAAATGGTATTATTCAAATATACTTGACTGCTATCGGTGAGCTTATAATGGGTAATGTTGGTATTAACACAATAAAGTTGTGCCTAAAGCATATGTTGAAAATGTCCACCACGGGCCTCAAGACATGTCGTGATTCGTCTTTCCATATTTGCGAAAACCTTCAGAATAATGTCTGGTGATATTTGTTTAATCTTGTCTTCTATTTCAGTCTTTAGGTCATTAATTGTCTGCGGATTATTTTCATAAACTTTCCCCTTCAATGCCCCCCCCCACAGATAATAATCTGGGGGTGTTAGATCTGGTGAACGAGCAGGCCAGATTCCACGTGAAATAATGCGATTTGCAAATATGCTTTCTAAATAATTGAGTGTTGTTGTGGCTGTGTGTGCTGTTGCCCCATCCTGCTGAAACCAGGATTCCATAATTTCCCGTTCTGTAAGGTGTGCTATGAACGGTTCCAGAATTAAAGTACGGTAACGTTCTGCATTTATTGTTTCATTAAAAAATATAGGTCCTATTATCCGCATACGACTTATAGCGCACCACACTCAGACTTTTTGATCGTAAAGCGGCACTTGATGAAATTCATGGGGGTTTTCACTGCTCCACAGCCGATTGTTCTGACTGTTCACATAACCGGATAAATGAAACCAGGCCTCATCAGTGAAAAAAAGTGACGTCAAGGATGGCAGCGCCATGTTCATAAATAAAATTCTGAAACCACATGCAGTAGTTTAAACGGGATTCATAATCTCTTTCTTGGAGTTGAGACACTTCAGTTAATTTGTATGGACGATAGTGTAGTTCACTTCTTAAAACCTTGTGAACAGAACTCTTAGATATTTGCACCTGTTGAGACAAGTGGTTTAAAGATGCATTTGGACTCATTGTAATTCTGTCTTGGAGTTCCATAATTTGGTCTTGTGAAATTAAAGGTCTTCCAGATCGGTATGCATCTACCACACTACCGGTTTCACGAAACTTTTTGATCAATTTTGTAGCAGAATTTCGGTGAGGGACTTGTGAGTCTGGAAATTTCCTCACGAATTGTCTAATGACCTCATCCGTATATTTACCGCCATTACGGAAGACATGCTCAACCAGAAATACCCTGTTTTCAATCGTCAACACCATTTCCTTCAAGCAATGAGACAGTGAAAGTAGCGTAGTGCCCGTCCTTTACGTAAATAAAACCTTAAAGGAAGCAGCGGTTTGTTCGTAAATGTGGTTTACAAAATTGTGGTACGTAGATGATGATTATGTCATTTACTGAATATTAGAAATATTCACTGCACTGCAACTTTAAAAATACCCTGTATATATATGTATATATATATATATATATATATATATATATATATATATATATATATATATATGAGTTATTGCCGGGTAATCATCATTGCACTCCGAACATGTCCATTGGTGCTCATAAACCCTCCTAAGCAAGTTCTGCAGTGTCCAGCCAGCGACTGGCGACTCCAGTTCTGTGTTGGTTGATAAGTCTTCTATACGTCCACTAAGTTTCTCGTTTCTTGGAAGGGAAAGTACAAGGTAAAAGAGGCAGACTAAGACTAACTTGGACTATATAGCAACATCACAAGATGGACAAGTTAGTCTATGACAATCTGCACTATCCTATCAAAGCAAGAGACAAACCGGAATGACGCTCCGAATTAGCCAACCTTCGATGCGGAGATGGCACTCTCAGTAATGACTGGAGAAGTACGTAGTTGAGTAGTCATCGCTTTGACACAGAAGAAGAAAAAGAAATGCCATTCTTATTTTTATAATTGATGTCTACTGTTAAATATGCTCTGATGCTTTTCGTTGTTACTTTGCTCTATAGAAACTCATGATGATAAATAGACTACACCAAAGTTTTTGATAGAGTACACCACAAACAACTTATAGAATGCCTAAAAGAGATACATCTAGATGACATGGATATACATATACGACTAATATGCAATCTACACTGGGAGCAAACAGCAATAATAAAATATAACAAAGAGTTCTCTACACCCATTGCTATAAAAAGAGGAGTAAGACAAGGATGCATCCTATCACCAAGCTTGTTCAATCTATACACTGAGCAAATCTTTAAAAACATCATAGAGATGCCAGGCCTACAAATTAATGGAAAGATAATCAATAACCTAAGATATGCTGACGATACTGTACTACTAGCAGAAAATCCTAAAGACCTACAACAATTACTTAATGAAATAAACACGACAAGCAAAAAATATGGATTAGATATGAATATAAAAAAGACTAAAACTATGATCATAAACAAAGAAAATACTCAAAATCCACAAGTGGATATCAAAATTGAAGGAACAGACCTTGAGACAGTTCAGAACTATAACTACCTTGGGCATACTACAGTATAACCAGTGATGGAAAATGTACAACTGAAATAAACAAAAGAATAGGAATGGCAAAAAGTAATTTTAATGTCATGAAGGACATACTAACATCAAAACAAATAACACCAGAGCTAAAACTAAGAATAGCAAAATGTTACATCTTCTCAATATTCCTATATGGTGCTGAAACATGGACATTAGACAAGAAAACAGAACAGAGAATTGAAGCCTTTGAAATGTGGATATATAGAAGAATAGGTAGAGTTGGATGGAAGGAAAAGAAAACAAACGATGAAGTCTTAAAACAACTAAAAATGAAAAGAGAACTTCTCAACACAATTAGAACAAGACAAATGCGATTCTTGGGCCATGTTAAAAGACACAACAGCCTACTGAAAGTGATCCTGGAGGGGAAAATACAAGGTAAAAGAGGCAGAGGCAGACCAAGATTAACATGGACGAGTAACATCAAAAGATGGACAAATCAACCGATGACAACCTGCACCATCAAAGCAAGAGATAGAGCAGAATGGCGCTCCATGGTAGCCAACCTTCGTTGCGGAGACGGCACTCAATGATGATGATGATAATTAATCGCTTCCGCTGGAACGACGGGAATGAACTCCACTAACCAATCAGAATCGTTCTCTCATGCGCGCTGTTTAAACCAGTGAATTTTGTCAACAATATGGGCGACGAGAAAGTGAACATATTCGTATGATTTTTTAATCGAAATCTTATTTTTAACGAGTGATTAAACATGGATAGTAATAGGTATGCATTGTATTCACTTTATGTTGTAATGTGATTTATATTTCTAAGTGCTTTTAATTTTATATGTGTTTGTCAGTTACAAGTTACATTCATGTTTTTATTCATTCAATCAAACAATGTCACTGACACTCTTACTTAAACTTAATGATCACTCTTAAGACGCTACTATCCGCCGGATAGTATCCGGATCCGATAACAGTGGATAACAACCGGTCAACCGGATCCGTGACTAACCTCTCATACTCTTTGTCAAGTTATTAACCCAGCCACCAAGTAACTTCACTGATTCAACAACCGATCCATACAAACTATAACTCATCATCATCGAGTGCCTTCTGACCTTCTCCGCAACGAAGGCGAAGGTTGGCTACCATGGAGCGCCATTCTGCTCTGTCTCTTGCTTTGAATTTTGATGGTGCAGAGCAGTTTGTTATAGGCCGATTTGTCCATCTTTTGATGTTACTCGTCCATGTTAGTCTTGGTCTGCCTCTGCCACCTTGTATTTTCCCCTCCAGGATTACTTACTTTGAATTAAACTATAATTGAACTACTACTGTACCGAAATAAGATGAACTGTACTCAGTACTGTATGGGAATATAAAAGTATAATGATAAAGTTGTGTAAAAGTAAAAGTAGAGATCATAATTATTATTAAGGAGTCCCAAGTAATGACTGAAGCAGAAGATAGAGAGAAATAATGGAGAAGGTTGTCAGTGGTGTGCTAATTACCCCCAAGATTGGTTATGCTGGTTAGTTAAGGAAGAGATGAAGAAGATTGATGATTCAACTGTTCCTACAAATGACATTTGATAATTTATTACAAAGTCAAGACTAACCTTTCTGACAGTTTACTCTGGTCTTCTAATGAAATGACCAATATTTGAATCACTAGTCAGTAAAGTTGAGAAAGTCACTTTCATTTTTAGAATATATCATATAAAGCTCCAATTTTTTTAGTTTTAATTTTTTTTTTTTAATTTTACAAACCTTCTAACAACATATTACACAACGTGATTTCTTAATAAAGTAACTCATCATTGAGTGCCATATTTCTGCATCGAAGGTTGGCAACCATGAAGCACCATTTCGCTTTGGGCAGTAGTAATTTTCATTTTGTTCAATTTCTGGGTCTCCAAATCATGTAAGGTGACCACCAGTAGCTTGGAGTGGAACTTGGAATTCTGCCTGTCTGGTTTACATGCACCAACGGCTTGAGTTTTGTGTAGTTTTCTGTCACCTAGGTAACTTGTCCTCTGGACTCTTGAGCACCACCTGTCCAGCAGGTAAAGTACTGACCGTGAAGAATAAGACAAAAATAGAACTTTTAACCCATGAGATGGTGATGGATTCCAGACTATGCATGTAAAACTTGTTAGTGGGTTCTGCATCTGCACTTAAAGGGTTCCATCTACTCCTGAGCACCTTAGTCTGGCCCCTCTCCAGTTTGGGTGACTCTGAGGAGAAAATCTCCCTGTGGTGTAGCTACTTGATCCAACAGGCCTGCAAGCCATCTAACCTTGACAAAGTGATCCTAATGTAGAGGATGCATTACGAATGAGAAAGCGTTTAAAATAATCACCAATAATATAGGTCTGCATGAAGATATTACATCAGTAAAAGATCTAATAATTATGCTGGTATGTGCATGTCATAAGATCCAACAGTTAGGTCAAGATCATCTTACAAGGAACTGGGAAAGATAGAAGGGGTAAACAACGGAGAAAGTGAATTGATGTCAAAGACTGTCAGGGAAAACATATGAACAAACTCAACAACTGATACACAACTGGGGAAAAATTGTGAATAACTCAAGTTGAAGCTGCAAGGGAACTAAGGGATATGGCAGGTATTCATTAGGTCAGAGATGATGTTAGCATTGATTGATTTAATATGGGAACTGAGCTGTCAAGAGTCTCTTGTCCAGAAGGTTCAGACTTCAATACCGCCACAGGTAAAGGGAATTTTTCTCATTGGATCCTTGGTTTCTTTGTGGTTTTACTCTTTCCAGATATCATGGTGGTAAGTTTTGATGTCTCTCTGACAATGGTGAAAAACAGGAGGTCTTGTATGCACTTTGCACACTTTAACAAAAAACTTCAGCTGTTAAAGATTTGAGAGTAGACCAAACTGGCCTCTGTCCAGGGAAAGTAACACAATATAAGTATTTTTAAAAATGTACCCACGTTGAGGATAGGTGTGTCAGGCTGAAAGGCACAAATATTGCGGTTTGCCATAAACTAACAATACATTGCACCCACTTAATGAATTGTAGACGGCGTTAACCGTCTTTCTGGCATCCCCTGCATCTTCTTTCAATTCCGAACGTATGGACTTTCTCCCTGCTTCGGAAATCCTTGAAACGAAGTCGAGAGGGGGATAGTGCGACTGGGTAAAGCACTATCTCCATATTCCGTGCCCAGGCAGAGTAGGCAAAGTTAAATGAGGAAGAAAGCATCAATGTTTAAACTTGGCACATGGAACGTAAGGACCATGTGCCCTGGACTTGCTAAAGCAAACACACCGACAGAAGGGCAAATTAGAACAACAGCCCTCATAGATAAAGAACTAAGTAGGCTACATTTCGATATTGCTGCCCTACAAGAAACAAGACTCTCAGATTGTGGCTCTGTAAAGGAAGAAAATTATACTTCAGAAGACAGTAATACTAAGTCATGGTGGCATCAAACCTCTATCAATTACTCTAAAAGATTGTCCACTAGAATCAGTACAGAAATTTACATATCTTGGATCAACAATTACGCAAACCATCTCTTGATGAAGAAATAAACAGTCGAATTGGTAAGGCAGCTACGACCTTCTGCAAACTCACTGAAAGGGCCTGGAACAACACGAAACTAACACTACAGACTAAACTCTTAATATATCAAACTTGTGTGCTTAGCACACTATTATATGAATCTGAAACCTGGACAACATACTCATACAAGGAAAAAAGACTAAACGTCTTCCACATGCGATGTCTCTGCAAAATAATGCACATCAAATGGCAGGACAAAATAACCAACTTAACTGTCCTGCAACGTGCTAAGACACCAACAATCATGTCGATGCTCAGATGTTGAAGACTAAGATGGCTGGGGCATGTCCAACGAATGAAAGAAAAGCGCATTCCTAGGCAAGTATTATATGGTGAACTAATACACAGAAAAAGACAAATTGGCAGGTCTAAATTATGATATAGAGATATCTGTAAATCATCTCTGAAAGACTTCTCCATATGTGAAAATGATTGAGAACATCTGGCAAGTAATCGCACATCATGGAGAACTTGTATAAGGAATGGTATAACATCATTTGAGACTGTGCTGAGGCAAAACTTAGAAGAGAAAAGACTCATGAAAAAGGATGGAAAAACCTGTGGATCAGCGAGCCTGACTTGTTCATTCTGTGGCCGTGTGTGTTTGTCAAACATTGGTAGAATTAGCCACGAGAGAAGCTGTTCGACAAAAACAAAACCTAAAAAATACACAATAGCCTCCACTAGACCGTCTGACAAGACGAAAAGGGCCATATATACTTAATGAATGAATGTGCATCCACACCAACTTAATGATTGAATGTGCATCCACACCAACTTAATGAATGAATGTGCATCCACGCCCACTTAATGAATGAATGTGCATCCACGCCCACTTAATGAATGAATGTGCATCCGTGCCAACTTAATGGATTAATGTGCATCCACGCCCACTTAATGAATGAATGTGCACCCACACCCACTTAATGAATGAATGCGCATCCACACCAACTTAATGGATGAATGTACATCCTCACCAACTTAATGGATGAATGTACATCCACACCAACTTAACAGATGGATGTGTATCCATGCCCACTTAATGGATGTATGTGTATCTACGCCCACTTAATGGATGGATGTGTATCCATGCCCACTTAACGCTGGAGAAGAGGATGTATTGCCATCATGGTTACATAAAACAATCATATGTAGCATGAATTGACTTTCTTGATTTCTCAAGTTCTTGAGAAGCTGAAGCTTGTCACTCCTAAAGGCACTGTAAAGCTGGATCTTTTATATCAACAGACTATACCTGTGAGAGGTATGCTTATTTTATAAAGCAGTCTGTTTTGATGCAGACTGTTTCTAGGAGATTCTCCAGAAGTCTGAAGTTTTGATCAGCTTTTGGGGTGTTGACTCTATCATAATAATTACAAGTTGCATAGCTCGTTATCCATTAGTACTAACAATAAAGGAAAATTTGCCAGTTATAATCTTGCTAATGGAAATATTATATACAATCCACTTAATCTAGCATGTACTCACAATGAGGAGAAATTGTCTCTTACCTGATATTTGGAATCTCTAAGAAAACATGTAATGTAAGTTTTTAAACTTGCAGTCGAATTAATTGTAATTTTAATAATGGAATACAGTGACATTACATGTAACAATGTCTCTATTTTCACCCACTAGACCTAGAATTGATACTTGATTTTCTCATTTCCCAGCCTATAGTGATACTGGACAACTTTAGAATATTATATATCCATAGAATAATTAATATAATTTAATGTTGTGGAAGAATTTTACAAATTCAGTTTAAAAATTCTAAAAGTCATTATTAGTTCATGTTATGTTTGTTAATGTGACTACAATCTACAAACATGCACCATAGTCATGTTTAACTGCTTCCTTTTTAGTTTGGGTTTAGATTATTGAAAAAAAAAATGCAGAGAATAGGTTGCTAGACTGTAGATTGATATACCATGAAATGAATTCAATTGTATATCTTGGAAGCTGCATAGATCAAGAAGGACACATGGGGAGAGAGATTAGAATCAGAATAGCAAGAGCTGCAACAACTTTCAGAAACCTTGACAAAATATGGAAATCAAAACTACTAAACACAGGAACAAAGCTCATGATTTTCTAATTAAATGTTTTATCCACTCTTATGGATGCTAGTCCTGGAAAACAACTAAAAAAATATAAACTAAAATGCATGCTTTTGAATAAAAGTGCCTCAGAAAAATACATGATATTACATGGAATGAATTTAAGAGTAGTGGAGAAATAAGAGAAATGACAAAGCATCCTAGATAGCAAGATATCATCTGTAATCCAGAGAAGAAGGCGATCATATGTTGGCCATGTGATGAGAAGAGACACCAAGAGAATTTCAATGCTGGCCCTCAAATGGGAACCAGAAGGTAAAAGAAAAAGAGGCCGACCTAAAGAAGCACTGAGGTGAGAGGCAACAACAGCAGGCATCCATCTCCCTCCCCAAGGTTGAGCAACTCGCCTAGAACAGAGTCATTTGGCAAGATACAACGTGGGTCCTGTGCAAGTCTGTTGCTTGATCATTGGACACAAATAGTCTTGAATTTCTGCCCTAGGTGCCATCTTTGGCTCTAAAGGACAATATATAGATAGAATTCAATACTAGTGCAGAAATAGAAGAAATGACAAAGCATCCAAAAATATCAACCATAATCAAGAGAATTAGGTGGTCATATATGTTGGTTATGTGATGAGAGGAGACAACTAGAGAATCTCAAAGCAGGCCCTCAAATGGGCATCAGAGTAAAAGATAAAGGGGCAGACCTAAAGAGACACTAAAAAGGACACTGCATTGTGAGACAGCAACAACAGACATTAGCTTCCTTGCTGAGACTGAGTGGCTAACCCAGAACAGGGACGTATGGTGAGATGCAATGTGGGTGCTGTGCAAAGTCTGACACTTGATAACAAAGATCGTCAGTTATAGAGGGTTTTAATCTCTGCCCTGTGTGCTGTCTTCGGCTCGAGAGGACCATAGATAGACAAAGATATTGTAAAGTAATGTGATAGTTTTGTTATATTAACTGACTTATCTTTCAGTAACTCCAGCTTAAGTAGAGAATGTACAATGACAGCCTGCAACAAAGTGATTGAGTCGTCGATTCGAACGCTATATCACATATGGGACAAGATGGGGATTGAAGAGACACAGAAGAAAGCCAGAGGGGAAACTGCAGTATCACATGTCAAAAACCTGATGCAACACATGGTAAATGAAGAGGAAGGTCTTATGAATCAGGTTGCTAAAACAATAGATGATTTCACAGAGAAGCTAGAAGAGCTATGTAAAGAGCTTTCTGTACCTCAGAATAAGGTAAGAGAAAAATCTGTTGGTTTGTTCATGTATTTTACAGAATTTAAAAATATCTTACTTTTGATAAATGTTTTTAGCTTTGTTGGGCCAATTAATTGTGCTTATCTATTTATCTGTTATAAATTAATACATACAATCTCTAAATAAAAAGGGAGAAACGGCAGTCAAAGAAAGAAGTTGAAAGATGCAAATAACTTTATCAAGACCATGCCAACAAGGTTGTAGTGAACAAATGAATAAATTTAAAAAAAAATTGCAACAGAAATTCTCAATAATAAGAACTACCACCTGCAAAAATGATAAAGAATCTAAGAGAATGTCTGATAGCCTTCCTCATGGTGTCTTACAAAAACAAAGTACTCTAAGTAAAAACCACTTTCTTGGTGGTTCAATAAACACAAATTAAATCATAATACCAGTTGTTAAACACTCAAGATGGACATTTAGACATAATTTTCATCGTGTTGTGACTTACATCAAACTACAATATCTGCATCTTGTAGCACAACACTTTCAGTCGCTGCTATTTGTTTTACGTGTTTGCTTTGTCTTCCCAATTGCTTGTCCAGTTTCCAGGTTTGTTCAAGGAGGTAAAATCTAATTTGGTTATGGTACGCAGATCCTTATGACATCAATCAGCTATGAATTGCTGACTGCTTCCAACCCATTTACTTAAGCCTGAAAAGCTTAATGTAAAGAAGTGTTTACGCCAAATCCTAATGTAAAGAAATGTTTAAGCCAAATCCTAAAGATTTTACAAACAACTTAACTACAAAGGTCAAAGCACAATATTCAGGCTACAAAAAAGGCACATACTACCCAATGTATACACAGTGACCATAGACTAAACACTGCAACATTAAATAAGAGTTACATCTTCTGCCCATAACCCTGGTGGTTATTGAGGCACCATTGACAGACTTAGTCAGCCTTCTCCATTTCTCTCTGTCTTCATTCATTCATTCATTGGGACTCTGCAAAGTCAAGACTTGTCCATTCTTTGATATTATGTTCCCATCTCTTTATTTGTCTACCTCCCTTTCTCCAATAATAGTTCCGTGCAGAATTCTTACTAGACCAACAATAGAGATTAGTGGTGAACCATTACATTATGCTCTCCTTCACAATAGCCAAAATCATCATGTACACCAATAGCTTGTTGTATATTTTTGCAACCTCTTTCATTTGTGATGCAATCTAAGTAAGAGGTGCCAAAAATCTTATGGTAACATTTCATCTGAGCTTGTATTTTCTTCTATAACTCTGCTGTGTTGGTTACCCAGCACTGGAAGATCTGAGGAAACAACTGCTGTACCAAATGTCATAATTATTAATACCTTATATGGATATAAAATAATTGAGGCAACAGGCATGTGTTCCACTTCTGGTGCATGCATAGAAGAGTGAAAACTTGAATCCAAGAATTAAAAATACACATTAAAGTATAACACCATTAAACTTTAACCTATTTTTTTTAACCATAACGATTTTTCGACTTCTCCCCTGTGTGTGTTAATTTCAAGCTGCCTTTTCATATGACTCAGAAACATGTCAGATAAATAGTATGTCCAAAGGATAGGGACATTTATAAACAATTGCCTGAGGAAAATTCTATCCTTCAGATGGTAACGCAAGATCAGAATAAAGATTTTTTTTTTTTTTAGAAAAAAGAACAAAACAAAAGTCAGTCATACAAGAGGTGATGTATTAAAAAAATGGTGATGAATTTAATACACACTTAACTTAGTAAGATATGTTTTGTAAAAGAACTCACATGGAAGGCCTAGTAATACATGAGATGAAGAGTTTTGGTTGAACCATTTTTATGTTTGTTATTTATTTTAGGTAGTATATCTATCTATCTATTGACCCTTCGAGCCGTAGCCGGCCCATAGGGCATAGACCAAGATACTCCTCCTATCTAAATTTTTATTCTAGCAGTTTTCAATTCTTTTAAAGATATTTTACCAAATCTCGCCATATGGCAGCTGTGCAAGCAGCTCTATCTCATTGAGGGAGCTGATTCCTGCTGCTCTTGCCTCTCTCATCAATGTTTTTCTCAGTGTCTGTCTGGGTCTTCCTCTTACCTGTTGTTTCCCACATGAGGGCTTGCTTTGCTATTCGGTTATTATCTCTTCTCATCACATGTCCAACATATGACCATCGTCTTTTCTTGATTACTGAAGATATTAGTTTGTTGATTGGCGATTTCTCTAATTTCCACGCTATACCAAGTATTTTCCTTAGACATTTATTTTCGAATGCGCTGAACTTTGTTTCTATGTCTCTAGTTGTTTTCCAGCTCTCACACGCATGCGTAAGGGTTGATAGTACATTTGATTTGAATAGTCTAAGTTTTGTGTTTGTGCTGATGGGTTTTGATTTCCGCAACTTTTCAAGGCTTCTGAAAGACATTGCTGCTTTAGCTATTCTGATTCTTTCTTTACTTGTATGTCCTTCTCGATCAATGTGACTTCCAAGATAGATAAAGTGATTGATCTCTTCCACTGGTTTGTTTTCCATATATATTCTGTCATCTGTTAGAATTAAGTTTTTCATGACCTTAGTCTTTTCATGATTGATCTCAAGCCCAATTTTGCTGGCTATTGATGATAGTTCATTTGTTTTTTCCTGCATCGTTTTTATCTGACTGCTGATGAGAACTATGTCATCAGTAAAGTCGAGGTCCTCCAAATGGTCTCCTTGTATCCATTTGATGCCTTTATTACCAGTGCAGCATTTCTTCATTATGAAGTCCATAACAACTCCAAATAACAAGGGCGATAAAATACATCCTTGTTTAACCCCAGTTAGGTAGTATAGATGGCAAAAAAAACTTTTTAAACTCATTCCTTTGGAATATTAATAGCTTATAATTTTACAGTAAATCATCTGTAAACAGAACTTAAATTTATATTCTTTCAATAGATAACAGGTGGTCTTACTATGGTACAGAAAGAGAAACTTCTACGCAGTAAGATTGACACCTTGTCAAAGGAAAAGAAAGATAGGCTTGCAAAATATAGCACCTTACACAGCAGTGATCAACATCTGTGTGAAGTCCTCTCAACCACTCCCTTTTACATACCTTCTGGAACAGTCCCAACCTTGGAACAACTGAAGGACCTAGAGAAGCATGTTCTACATTTGCAGGCTGAAAAGGTATATTTTTATTTTGCAAATATCAAAATCATTAACTTTATTTATATTTCTGAACCATGTATTCATTCGGTCTTATTTTTTTAAGTAGTAGTATTTATTATATAAGTATTGTAGTGTGTGTATATATATATATATATATACACAGTGTATTTTTAAAAAATGGTAGTAAAATTTTTACAATGCAGCACACTCATAGTAGCAAATAATAATTTTAAAAACTATGTCCGAAGGAAATTTGGTATCTCTACTATCTACTGTACACTAACAGTGGCTTCAGTGCAATATGTTGCATTCTTCAGCAAGGCAAGCCTGAATGCAGTCAGGCATATTCCCACATGTGTTTGTAGGTAATTGTGCCTCAGACTGTTCCAGTATTTTAAGCTACTTTCTTCAGTGCCTCACTGTTTTGTTTAAAATTATTCTTGTTTTGTGCCTAAACATTTGAGTTTAAGACAGGACTGCTGTTGGGCCTTTTAACCCTAGATTACGATACCGTAGTAAAAAATTACCACATAAAACACAAATTGTAAACAAATTTTTTACTTTGCTGCATTCAAGCATATCCTCTCTCTCTCCTCCCCTTTTTTTCTTCCAGTCTAGTTTGGTCTATATATCTAGAGGGAAGGCAATCCGGTATTCAAAAATGCCATGTCGAAGATGACTGTGTCAAAAGATGCAAACATCGTAATTTTTTACTGCAAACAGCTATGCAGCGCATTTACACCCACTTAACTTGGTAACCAATAAGGTTCTGTTCTCTTATGTTCTTATATCATTGAAGGAAAATGAAGTGTTTATGACACATACACCCAAATCAGAAGTTTCTGCACATTAGACATTGTTTAGTGTTTACAACGAAACAAGAAATTTCCAATACCCAGGCTGCCATTTTCAGAGATAGACGCAAATGTATAAATATCATGTTGGCCGAGAGTAAAGCTGAGAAAACTTGAAAAAATAAGCATAACATTTTTTTAGAGGGAGGGGGGCAGCAAAACTAATATGGGACAAAGACAAAACAAGTTTCTGCTACATGTCTGAGCAAATAAACACAAGATGCTCCTTGTTCAACACATTAGCCTGTTATTCATTGTGTTGAACAAGAATAATACCATATTTATTTGTTGTCCTGTTTCTGATAGAATGCCTGTGATTGAAACATTATATTTTGTCTTATTGTCCTGTAGCTGTCCAAAACCATTTTACATTTATTTACCACTTTCATCGTGGTGTAACGGCCAATTGACTAAATGAAATCACATTCCCTCCCATGCCTGGGAAAAAATTTGAGTTTGTTCCTTGAATTTCTTGTGAACTGATCAATTTTGAACTTAAGTGCAAGAGAAGCCACTAATTAAATAGGGCAGATAATTCTCTTTTTGTTTGGTGTACAACTTCCAGTTCCAGTGTTGTGTTATGGAGGAAGAAATAGTTGTAATTTTTGCTTTTGTTGAAGCAAACATACTTGGGTAGGTGTGGTAAGAGCATTTTTACCATAAAAAAGACACATTTGCTATGTTAAGATTATATGGAAATACATATTAAATAGTACAAAACCATTAGACAATAAATATGTACAGCATTAGCTTATTTCAGTGCCACACATCCATTGTTTGCTGTTGTTTAACACTAGATTACGATACCATTGTAAAAATTACCGCATCAAAACACAAATTCTTCAACAAAATTGGACATTTTGCCATGGCCATATATATATATCTCTATCTATTATCCTTTCGAGCCGAAGACGGCACATAGGGCAGAACCACAATCTTAAAAACAGAAACCTTGCGTGCCAAAATGGCACATATTGCAGAGATCACTGCTTCTAAAATCTATGGTCTGTTTCCATAACAATGCTTTTTGCAATGACAGCTTGTCAAGCCATCGATCAACCTCCTTAGTCGCCTCTTACGACATGCCTGGAAGGTCACAGTGTCACTATTCTTTACATCCCATATAATGGGGCCCCGGTAACACACGGGAGTATATATATATATATATATATATATATATATATATATAAACTAATTTTTCTAATATCTTCTTTCTTGATCTTTGTCTCATTACATTCAATATTGAAACATTGTGGCTGAGTGTTTGGTGCACTTGCTACCTAACCAGAAGATTCCTAGTTCAGTTTCCAGATATGAATTTTTTTTTTTTTTCAAACCACAAAGTCTTCAAGGTTCTCCTAGCCTCTGAAAATTGGTACCAGGGTTCTTTTTTTCACCATGGGAAAGTTTGACAGCTGGCAGGATGCAGACCACATCAAATGTGGTTTTAGTCCATGAAAAATTATGCACATTAACATCATATTCCCCATATGCCTTAAGACATAAAGGAATCCTTTACATTCTTTTATGTTCTGGTCTTTTTGTATCTTATGCATTCACTTGACGATTACTCACCTTCATTATCTGCCCTTAAAAGGATATTAAATGAACATAAATGCATTGTGGTATATTTTAGTCTAACCTGTCTTCAGCACATTTTGGGGGTATTGGGTTGCCTTCATTCTTGACCTTTACTCCCTTGACCAGACTAGTTAGTCTGATACCAGAACTACACAAGATGGGAAGTAGGATCTTGGTCGGCTATGAATCTGCCCTGATAGTGTCTGGTATGTTGGCCTTCTGTATTCATGTAATTGGTGTCTAGTTATTTGGTTTGATTTGTTACTTTTATCTTTCATTAGTCCTTCTCCCTAATTTCTCTCAAACTCTAATATATTAATTTATTCCAGAAATTTCTTGTTTTCGATAGAGATCATTACTTTTGTGTGGGGGACTGGTTGGTCTCGAAGCAAAGCACCAGTCTAAAGACAGAGAGGTTGCGAGTTCAAATCCAGGCCGCAACAGTTGGGACTTTTATTTGTAATTTCTCTCTGCAACGACCACCCCTAGTCTCAGCTGCGAGGCCTGGCTTAAAACATCAATTACTCATCGATGGGAAAAAAATTAGTACCTCCGAAGACAAAGTTATCTGCCTGTGCTGTGAGGGATTCCTGTGCACACTGCTGCCAGGGAAAATCAGATTAACACACAAAATTCAGTTTCTAGTCTCTAGGGACTTCACCAGAGGTGAATCTGGCAAATGGAAAATTTTTAAAAATAATTATTTTTGTTTCTCTTCGCCTAGTGTTTTTTTTTTTTATCTTATTTTGATCTTTGATCCTCTCCCCTTTTTTTTTTTCAACACCAGTTAGCATATTTTAAAAATCTAATTTTATAAATGTTATTTTCATAATAGGACAGACGTTTCTCAGAACTAGTTGCAACTAAGAAAAGGATCATAGAGCTGTACAATAACATGGAGTATGATCCTGATACATCGTTTGGCCGTGAATTGATGTGTGAAGATGATGAACATTTTGTGCTGTCTATCAAAAACATGGATAACTTGAAACATTTGCATGATGAGGTTTGTTCATAAATTCAGAGCTTAAACTTTCTTTACAAATTCTTTAGTAAAAGTAAATATATATTATGCTTATTTTTAACTCGAAGTCTTTCTGAAATTTATACCCTGAAAAACCATTTTTAAAAAACCCTTTGCAAGAAATAATGTTGAGTTTGATCAACTTTTTAATGTGGGAATAGTTGATTTATGTGTTGAAAATTATCTGTAGTGTAAGAGGCATATCTTGTTATAAATTTATTATCAAAGTATATATTTTTTCAATGCCACTTAAATTTATATTTTGTCTTGTTCTTCTTGATAGTTGGTGAAGCAAGATTCGGACATGAAACGTGAAACTGATGATTTGTGGGACTGTCTCCGAGCATTGTGGAATAGGCTTGAGACCCCAGACATTGATCGAGAGGGGTTTGAACTCAATTTGAAAGGTCATGGGAAAAATGTAATATCGGCCTTGAAGACTGAAATTCAAGCTTGTGAGCTTTTGAAGTTTCAAAATCTGCGTAGATTTGTGGAAGGCATCCGCAGTGAGCTGATTTCCTGGTGGGATAAATGCTACTTCAGCAAAGAACAGAGAGAAACATTTACGTCATATAAAGAAGGTGCTGTTAGTTTTAACTGTTATACATTTTTTGTGACTGCTGCTTGTATTTTACACCTGATTTTAATTTATATGTCTTCAGCTCCCTATGGAACATAGGTCTTCAACAAACACTTTCCACGCCATTCTTTTAAGATCAATGCAGGTCTTCCCCATCTTCATCCCTGCTTCCATATGTCTTCTCTAAGAACATTTTGGTCTACCTTGTCTTTTTCTTTGGGGATTCAAAAATAAGGGCCAGATGTGTAATACTTTCATTTGGCTTCCACAATTTGTGTCCTATCCAACGCCATCATCTTCACTGTATCTCTTTATCCACTGATATTTGACTGGTACTTTTCCATAATTCTATGTTAGTAATTTTGTCCTGTCATTTCCATCATTTTATTCTGCACAAGCATCCATTAATGAAGGTCTGTATCTTCATGATTGTCATTTTTGTTGTTCTCCATGTTTCACACTATATACTAGGACTGACTTAACATTGGAGTTGAAAATTGTTAGTTTTGTATTTAACCTAATTTCTTTGGATATCCATATGTTTCCCAGTGCAACAAATGCTCCTCCTACTTTTGATATTCTTATTTTGGTATCATTTTCTGTTCCTCCCTTTTTGTCTATATTACTGCCCAGATATATGTAAGATTGTATGTCTAGCAGAGGTATTTCTCCTATTGTTGTTTGGTTATTACCAACTGCATTAATTCTCATAATTTTGGGCTCGTCTCTATTTATTTTCAGTCCCAGCTGTTGTGATCTCTCATCAAGTATGCTCATTTTATCTTGCATCTGTTGATGGTAATGTGATTGGAAAGCTATGATATTATAGCAGAGAAAGTACGGCTAATGGTATATAATAGCGGGGAATGGTGTGAAGGGAAGTACACACCAAGAGATGAAGAATGGGAGATGAAAATAGTCGTTTGAATGTGACAACGACTAAGCACAGGGAGGGCGTATTGTATAGCAGAGAAAGTACGGCTAATGGTATATAATAGCGGGGAATGGTGTGAAGGGAAGTACACACCAAGAGATGAAGAATGGGGAAATATAAATTAAGCACATACATATACAGCAAAGAAGATGACGTAAAGAAAGGGCCATGACGTAGCAGAGAGTTACAGTTGCAAGGGGACCAACGAAGATTAGTCATTTGGAGCCGGACCGTCGAAGAGAGAGGACGTACTTGAAGGGAGAGCAACACCTGGAGATGAACCGTTGAAAGGAGTAGATGTGCTTAGAGAGAGATACAATGAAATCGTTAGAGAGTAGCAGATGAACAGAAGAATAAAATGTAGATGAGCAGATAGATAGGGATAGAGAAAATAGGATGGTGCGTTCGATGGGAACGTACCAAAGTAGGATAACGGCCAAGTAGATAGGTAGATAGGGATAGAGAAAATAGGATGATGCGTTCGATGGGAACGTATCAAAGTAGGATAACGGCCAAGTAGATAGATAGATAGGGATAGAGAAAATAGGATGATGCGTTCGATGGGAACGTATCAAAGTAGGATAACGGCCAAGTAGATAGATAGATAGACAACGATAGATAAAATAGGATGGTGCGTTCTATGGGAACGTACCGAAAGAAATAAATAGGTTAACGGTCAAAATGAAAATAGAAGGGTAAAGGAGATGAGAGAAGAGAATGGAATGATTGTAAATTCTAAAGTATTTGACAGTAACATTATGTGTATTATGAATAATAGAAACGAACGTAAGAGAAAGAAAGAAAGAAATAAAGAAAACGGCTCCAAGTAAAAAGAGGAAGTGTTCGTGTTGAGTATTCAAATGACCTTTCAATTGGTGAGGTCTTCGGTTGGTGTGGCTTTTAAATAAATGTCATCCTTCAAAAGTGACTTTTATAATAAGTTTGAAGTAAACGTTTAAAGAAGTACCGCCTTCAGATGGTTCAAGTGACGCTTACAAAATGCATCTTTAAAAGGACATCTTTCAAAATGGCATCCTTCAATATCAGCAAAGTCTAAGTCATTAAGTTGCTTTGTCAGTGACCACTGGATTCCATTTCTGTTGTTTTGAGTTATTTTCATAATCCAATCTAAGGTCAGTAGAAAGAGAAATGGAGACAGAAGGCATCCCTGCCTTACTCCTGTTCTTATTTCGAATGCTTCTGTAAGCTGCCCTCCATGCACAACACTTCATTTCATTCCTTCATACATTGTTCTTATCAGGTTAATAAACTTTATGGGGATTCTGTAATGGCTCAGTAACTTCTAAAGCATTACTCTGTCTAAACTATCAAATGCCTTTTCATAATCAATTTATATGTATTGCTCTAAAAATATTATTTTAGAATTTTTGTTTTAGCCTCTAAATTGAATGAATAACTGTTCAAGTTTTATACAAATGTTGCCAAACATGAATGATAGCTATGAGAGTAACTATAAACAAGTTGACAGTATGAGCTAACTGTTGTTACTAAATCCAATTTGAGTTATGTTAAATTATGAAATAGTGATGACAACAAAATCACATACAAAATTAACATACCCACTAAGACATTACAATATTTCAAATTAAACTTTTAACAATTTTTAAAAGCAACGTTTAGTACAGGTAACCTTTAGATAAAATTATTTGCTATATTTTTATTTTAAACAATTGGTCAACTTTATATTTCATTTTTGAAAATTGTTCACCAATATTTGTAAACATTTCTTTTTAGATATCAAAAACCATAATGGTAATTTATCACTTTGTTATTCATGTAAAATAATGTTCAGTGTGCAAGAATGTTTACTTCCGAATGCTGAATAAAATGAAAACATTTAGTTGCATCTGTATGCATCAAGCTTTCAATTAAGATTGAGTGCATTTGTCAAATTATTTTGTACACATCATCATCAAGTACCCGGCCTACTGGCGTAGGTAATCATATCTCTCTACAACTTTCGATTTCAGCAGCTATTTATCATCTCTGTTGTTGACCTTCTGCCAAGCCATTCCCTTAAGCTGTCTGTTATTTTCTCTCTTTGCTTCCCTCTATCTCTTCGTCCCTCAATTTTTCCAGTTGTTACAATATATTCCAGTTCTCTTCTCATTACATGGCCAAAAAATGATGATTGTTTCTTCCTAATATTGGAAATTAGCTCTCTTTTGCTTTGACCTCTCTCAGAACATCTTCATTTCTCTTCTTAGCTGTCCATGGTACTCTCAACATTCTTCTGTAAAACCACATTTTTACAGACTCCAGTGATTTTCTTGTCTGTTGTCCTATTGTCCATGATTCGCATCCATATGTTAAGACTGGCTCTACGTAACATTTAAGAACTCTTTTTCTTGTTTCTATTGTCCAAAATGGATTGCATAGTATCTTCCTCATTTTTTGGAAAGCTGCTTTTGCCTGAGCCATTCGGCATCTCACCTCTTTTGTACATCTTCCGTCTGAGGTTAACAAAGTTCCCAAATATTTAAATTCATATACCTGTTTTAATATTGTTCCACTTGTCTTTATTTTGCACTGAGATGATGTCTTTTTCTTTGTTGTTACCATTACCTCTGTCTTTTTGCTATTAAGGCTGAGTCCTTTATTTTTGCTTTCTTTCACTATAATGTCCAACATTTCTTGTAACTCATTTTCACTCTTAGTGATTAAGACTGTATCATCAGCATACCATAGATTATTTATATTGTGACCTCCAATTGTTATGCCAGGCATGCCCCTTATGTTACACCCCTAATTTTGTACACAATGACCAGAAAAAAAATGTTTTCTAAGAGTGTTCTATTAAATTCTCATGAAGCATGGCCAATTTAAAGTGTGGAGTTTTAAACAGGAACCAGTAATGAGACTTTCATTTTAGTATGTAAGATTCTTCAATTCAAGGGGTTATTATGCTGCCACCACCTATAATTTGACCCCCTCTAATGGAGCGATATGTCCGACAAACTACAACAAATTTCCTCTGTTGTTATATTGAATACATACATAGTGTATAAATGCACTAAGCACTTGTATTTCTATGTGTATTAACACAGCAAAGTGATTTCATAGATTCCAGCATCACCTGAGTAATAAAATGGCTCCCTTTTTTTAAAAAGTAACATCGCCTTAACTAGTTTTCATTCATAGTACCCATTGTTATTCATGGTTAATAATTTTTTTTTTCTTTAATTCTTTTTCTTCAGAAGAATATACAGAGGAACTTCTACTTGCCCATGAGCTTGAGCTGAAAGCTGTGCGACAATATTACAACACACATCGGGACTTGTTAGAGAAAATTGCTCACAGGGAGGAGTACTTTCAAAATATGATAGTTTTTGAGGTACTAAGTTGAATTTTGCAAAATATATGTATGTAATATAAGCTCTAGCATCATTAATGCAAGTTTGTATACAGTATTTTAAATTGATGAGAGGAACCTTGGTGAGCATTTTTAATGACTGGTGAAATATACTATTTCTGACTGTAATTCCTTTTTTTTTTTCTTATGGTCCTGACTACCCCTCTTTATCGTCAACCTTCACACAGAGGTTAAGTGGGCATAGATGCCCTGTGTTGTGGTTTGCAACAGACTATAATCTTTGGGCCCAACACAACTGATTTCAGCATGACAGTTTTTTGTGCTAGGTCGCCTCTTTGATCCTTATTCGCTTGGTCAGGCTGGTTAGTCTGTTTCCAGAGGCACTGTGTAGATTTGAAGGAGGGTCTTGATCAACTGTTGATCCTGGTGCAATTAGTCAGCTATGAGTCACAGAGCACATCTTTGCCGTAGTGATGTCTTGGATTTCCCTGGCTGTAATTGAAACTACACTGACCAAGTACAGTTCAAACAGAAATAAGACAGTTAAGTAAACATGATATTCATTTAATGATTACTTGTTATTGGAGGTTTAATCACTTTTGAAGACAACATTGCTCAAGTCTAGCAATGAACAAAATACTGGATAAGAAGGAAACTAAAATTGATCCAAATGGGGTTTAAAGTTAAAAATGTAATTGATGCATGCCTTGTTAAGCAATGAGAAAACTAAATAAACAAATTACTTCCCTCAATGAAATGATGATTGAGAGTAAAAAGAAGCTAACTTGATGGATTGTGTCCAAGAAAGTGAACCCTAGATCATGATACCATAGTAAAAATTACAGCATCAAAACACAAATTCTTCCAAATTTGATATTTTGCCGTGTTCATACATTACCACCATCCATGTAAGTATAGGAAATCCATGTTCCCCGCATCTATCCTAATGACAAAGCTGTGTGTCAAAAAGTGTAAAGAAAACACTGTTTTTAGAGTTCCTAATGTTACATTTAAGTGGTAGTAATTTTTATTACGGTATAATAGACATGTCAGTCAGTGATTGACATCTAGGGCCCAATTGAGTTAGTTGCATTCACCAATAATGTAGTAATAAACACAAAGACTGTTTACTTATTGAGACCGATCATTTCTGGTTATGTAACAATACTTGACAATCTACTGAAATTAACATTCATTTATTTTAAAAATAAGAAAACTTATGCCATAGAATGTGAAAATTACCTATGATTCGCATTTGACCAAAATATTACTTTAAAAAAATTATGCGAAAGTGTGAAACAGACCAGAAGATAGTAATGCAGATTTGTTGGTAAAGATTAAATTGTAAAATTCATCATATACATTGCAAAAAGTTTTGTAGAAAGAGCTATAGGGAAACATTTGTGCGCTTATGGCCTTATAAGCTACAACAAGACATTTGACAAAGTAAAGCATTGATAAATAATCACAATTTTAGAATGCATAAATGTTGACATTCAAGATCTGAGAATAATTTTCTCTAAAATTTGGGCTGGAAACAAACAGCAGCCATAAGAACTGATATATTGGAGATGCTTCAACAAATAAAGCAAGGTATTCGGGTTGTATACTGTCACTAGATTTATTTAATAATTGTATAAATAAATAATATTAGTTCCATAATAGACATACCCACAACACGAGTCAGTGGTTATATTGTAACATCCTGATATATGCTATTAGTTCATTTTTTATTAATAAATTACAAAATATGTTTGACATTATGGTACCTGAAAACAAAAAAAGTGACCTAACCCCAAAGGCAAAAAAAAAACAAGTAATGATCAAGAAAAATATTTGCTTTTCAAAATGCACTATGAAAGTAAATGGCACAGTATTAGTTCAATGAGTTAGAATATATAGGAATTATAATTACATCCTATGATAGACATATACAGAAGAGGTGAGGTGCAGAATAGCTGAGGTAAGATAAAATTCCAAAGACTTGAACAGATTTTACATACATTATGATGTAAAAAATTTCATCACTTTTAAACAGAGCCTATTCTGACAGCTGTCAAAAGCAAAACAGACAAGAAAATTGTTGGAGTCCACAAAGATGTGGTTTTGCAAACAAATGTTGAAAATATCATTTACGGTTGAGAAGAGTAAACCAATGACGTTTTAGTAAAAGCCAATACAAAAAGAAAACATATCAGCGTCGAGGGGAGATATAATTTGTGGTTTTATATTTATATATTATTGTTTTATTTTTATTGTCTGTTCTTTTTTTATTCTTTTGTTTGTTTGCATATCTTCTCTTTGTTTTTGGCTGCCTGAGTGTATTGTAACCATTTTATGATCCATGTCATCTGTGATGTTAAGGATAGCTCTGTTGTCTGTTACTCTTCTTGTTAGTATAAAATCTGGCTTCTGCATGTTGTGTCATTCCCCTTGTACCAGGTGTATAATTGCGACTCTGTTTTAGAAAAATGTGTTGGTGGTAAACAAATCATTTTGATTATATAATTCCAATAGTCTGCTTCCATTTTTATTTATTTTAGCTGTCTTATCGCCAAAGGGCCCCAAGATGTCTCTGTTCTCAGTGTTGCATTTCCCAAGCCTTCCATTAAAATCTCCCGTCACTAACATGCCGTTGCTTTCATCAGTCTTGTTGACAATCTCATTAGTGTGTCATAGAATTCTTCTGTCTTTTTCTTTGTTGTTACATGGTGCATAAATTTGTATGTAAGTTGTTTTTCGGTCATCGATACCATCATTAGAAAGAAAAAATGGTCATCATTTTGGCCAGGTTTTGAGAAGGTAACAACTGAAAATGTTGTGACAAATTAAAAATGTAAGCGAAACAGGAAGAAAGGGGAAAGCTGTTTAGCTTAAGTGAATGTAAAAAAGTAAAGGTTCCCTTCACAGCTTTCTAAGCATATAGAAAATATGGTTTCAGTGACAATATTTTTCTTATTTAAGAGAATGATACAGTAGAAAAATCAACAAATAAATTGATAAAGAACGGTAGGGATAGAAAGTCGTTGGGAGATTTGATCACTTATGCCAGTTGGCACAGTACTTTTTGATGATAAAACCATTGAGTTAAAAATATTAGCTCTATTTAAAGATTTATCAATGATGTATTAGTGAAACAAATATTCTCTTATGATATTTAATTCTGGTTTATTATATGCAATTTGATTACCTTTCATATTTTAAATCAGGGAAAAGCCAGCGACCCAAACAGATTTTTCAATGACAGAGGAGGAAAACTTTTGCAGGAAGAAAAGGCTAGAAAAAAACTTATGAAAGAATTACCAAAGGTAATGTGCATATTTCTCTTCAAAAAATGTGGTTTAGCTGTATGCTCCAGACTTGTCGTCCTGTTTGTCCGAACATCATTCCTACAAGCAGTTTTTTATCAGGTTAAATCATCTTTAATGTTTTATTTTGAATTATATTTATCAAACTGTTACCAAAAGAATACAAGAATTAATTTACACTTATAAGTTTAGAACATTTTGAAATAGAAGAACAATTTTTTTACAGCATTCTATGTCTATCTATTGTCCCTTTGAGCCGAAGATGGCACATAGACAATTTTTTAACTGTCAGACCTTGCACATGACCTGCATTGTGTCTCGCTACATGGCTCTCTTCTGGGTGAAATGTTGTGTTTACAACATTAAAAAAAAAAGTAAAGTACCCCCGTCATGCCAAGTGGCGTATAGGGAATATGGTGTTAGTGACCATAAATTTTACAGACCTTCGGCACATGATTTTTGGGGTAATGTGGTCAGTATTACGCCCGTGCCGCTTTACTTTCCCAGAAAAAAATCCGGTGCCCATTTAAGGTTGGGTGAACCCGGAAACTGTCGGTTGGGATCGAACCTTACCCCTTGTCCTTTGTAGTCCAGTTCACTAACCACTGAGCTATCGCGGCTCCCGTTTACAACATTACTCAGTGTTAATTCAAACTATTAAAACAACTGTGATGTCTGCTATCAGATTTTTAATATCTTTTGTACAATCACAATAAAGTATTAATTTATCAACTTATATTTTAACATCCATAAGTATTATGACAACCTGCAGTATCAAAGCAAGAGACAGTGAAATGGTGCTCCATGGTAGCCAACCTTCAATGTGGAGATGGCACTCAGTGAGGATAATGAAGTATTATGCAGTAACAGGAATTTGCCAAAATGAAAATATAAAATATGCTACACTATACAGTAATTTTGTGTAGGGTATTTAATAAAAGTATCAAATGTCATGGCTGCTTGTCTTGTCGGTTTGTTGCTAAGGACAAGAACAGGAAAAGATTAGCAGAGCTGCTGATAAATATATATAATAAAACTGTTATAATAAATGAGCTGATCTCAATACCCAAATGAAGTGCTAACTACCAGCCAGAACTGTTACCAGAATTACTGTAAATAAACTCATATCTAAATAAATATACATACCAGAACTACTGCAAATGAACTCATACCTAAATAAGAATAACATACCAGAACTCATCATCATCAAGTACCAAGCTTGCTGGCGTAGGTGATCATGTCTCTCCACAACTTTCGATCTCAACAGTTATTTATCATTTCTGTTGTTGACCTTCTGCCAGGCCATTCTCTTAAGCTGTCTGGTATTTTTTCTATTTGCTTCCCTCTATCTCTTTGTCCTTCAGTTTTTATAGTTGTTACAATATATTCCAGTTGCTCATTACATGGCCAAAAAATGATGATTGCTTCTTCCTAATATTTGAAATTAGCTGACTTTTTGCTTTGGCCTCTTTCTGAACATTTTCATTACTCTTCTTAGCTGTCCATGGTACTCTCAACATTCTTCTGTAAAACCACATTTCTACAAACTCCAGTGATTTTCTTATCTGTTGTCCATGATTCACATCCATATGTTAAGACTGGCTCTACATAACATTTAAGAACTCTTTTTCTTTTTTCTATTGTCAAAAGATGGATTGCATAGTATCTTCCTCATTTTTTTGGAAAGCTACTTTTACCTGAGCCATTCTGCATCTCACCTCAAGTTCCCAAACAAAGGTTAACAAAGTTCCCAAATATTTAAATTCATTTACCTGTTTTAATATTGTTCCACTTGTCTTTATTTTGCACTGAGATGATGTCTGTTTCTTTGTTGTTGCCATTACTTCTGTCTTTTTGCTTTTACGACTGAGTCCTTTATTTTTGCTTTCTTTCATTATAATGTCCAACATTTCTTGTAACTCATTTTCACTCTTAGCAATTAAGACTGTATCATCAGCATACCTTAGACTATTTATATTATGATCTCAAATTATTTCAGGCATGCCCTTTATGGATCTTAAAATAATCTCACTATAAATATTAAATCCTGTGTGTTACCGGGGCCTCATTATGAGGGAGGTAAAGAATAGTGACACTGTGACCTTCCAGGCATGTTGTAAGAGGCGACTAAGGAGTTTGATCGACGGCTTGACAAGCTGTCATTGTAAAAAGTATTGTTATGGATTTTATAGCAGTGATCTCTGCAATATGTGCCATTATGGCACGCAAGGTTTCTGTTTTTGAGATTGTGGTTCTGCCCGTCTTCGGCTCGAAAGGACAATAGATAGATAAATATTAAACAAATCTGGTGACAGCACACAACCTTGTCCAACACCCTGTTTTATTTATTGAAACTGAAACATTCCCAATTGGTTTCCAGTTCTTATGGCCGCTTAAATATATAATATAGAAATATAATATCCATTCTATAAAAATGTAAGTACACTAGTCCCTCTAAATACCTGGTTTACTACTGTTTTTCTCTTTTTATGGGCTAGAATGATAGAGTTCCAGTAACTATTATTTTAGAAAAGAAAGCACTAATTATTTGCTATTCACTTACATTTAAGATCTGTCATGTAATTGTTTTTCTTCTTGTTCATTTAAAAATTAGTGCGATGTGAATGTTCGAATTTTATCTAAAAAAAGCCAGCTATTTTCTGTTGTCATTAGGTGGAAGAGGAGGTGGCTGAAACAATCCTAAAGTGGGAGTTGGACAACCAGAAAGACTTTTTGGTCAACGGAATGAAGTTTTCAGAATTTGTTAAGAATCAATGGGAAAACTTTCAACTGCAAAAGGAGCAACAGAAGCAGTCCAGGGTAAATATATCATGTTTTTGTCTTTGGACTATCATCACTATACGACTTTTATTCTGACCTTCTTAATCATGCAAGAAGATCTTAGCATGAGTACCAGGTTTCTGACAAGACCCCCTACCCTCACCAGTATGATACATTGTAAAAATAGCAAACCTAATTTTTTTGTTCTCTTTAATCTGGTATAAAGCCTATTTTAAAAATAGCCAACATGTGTCTCCAATAGGACTAATTATTTAATCTCACTTACCTTGATGGATTGCTGGATTGAGACTGAAATGTGGTCTTGGCCATTTAATAAGTATTTTAAAAAAAAAAGAAAGTGCCCCATAATGACAAGTGGTGTATAGGGAATATGGTGTTAGTGACCAAACATTTTTTATAGACCTTCAGCACATGATTTTTGGGGTAATGTGGTCGGTATTACGCCCGTGCCGCTTTACTTTCCCAGAAAAAATCCGGTACCCATTTAAGGCTGGGTAAACCCGGAAGCTGTCGGTTGGGATCGAACCCTACCTCTTGTCCTTTATTTTCTATCTATCTATCTATTGACCTTTCGAGCCGTAACCGGCCCATAGGGCGTAGACCAAGATACACCTTCTCCTATATGAATTTTTGTTCTAACAGTTTTCTTTTAAAGATATTTTATCAAATCTCGCCATCTGTCTCTGTTCTGTGCAAGCAGTTCTATCTCATTGAGGGAGCCGATTCCTGCTGCTCTTGCCTCTCTCATCAATGTTCTTCTCAGTGTCTCCCTGGGTCTTCCTCTTTTTCTTTTACCTGTTGTTTCCCATATGAGGGCTTGCTTTGCTATTCGATTATTATCTCTTCTCATCACATGTCCAACGTATGACCATCGTCTTTTCTTTATTACTGAAGATATTAGTGGTTGATTGGCGATTTCTCTAATTTCCTCGTTTGTTTTGAATTCGTTCCATTCTATACCAAGTATTTTCCTTAGACATTTATTTTCGAATGCGTTCAACTTTGTTTCTATATCTCTTGTTGTTTTCCAGCTTTCACACGCATACGTAAGGGTTGATAGTACATTTGATTTGAATAGCCTAAGTTTTGTGTTTGTGCTAATGAGTTTTGATTTCCACAACTTTTCAAGGCTTCTGAAAGACATTGCTGCTTTAGCCAGTCTGATTCTAATTTCTTTGCTCGTATCCCCTTCTCGATCAATGTGACTTCCAAGATAGATGAAGTGATCGATCTCTTCTACTGGTTTGTTTTCCATGTATATTTTGTCACTTGTTGGAATTAAACTTTTCATGACTTTAGACTTTTCATGATTGACCTCAAGCCCAATTTTGCTGGCTATTGATGATAGTTCATTTGTGTTTTCCTGCATCGTTTTTATCTGATTGCTGATGAGAACTATGTCATCAGCAAAGTCCAGGTCCTCCAAATGGTCTCCTTGTATCCATTCGATGCCTTTATTACCAGTGCAGCATTTCTTCATTATGAAGTCCATAACAATTCCAAATAACAAGGGCGATAAAATACATCCTTGTTTAACCCCAGTTTCTATTGGGAAACATTCGCTCAGTCCTTCCTCTGTTCGAACTGCACATGTGTAACCATCATACATGTCTTTGATAATATTTATGATTTTTGATGGTAAGCCATATTGCTTCAGAATTTTCCACAAAGAATCTCTATGAATACTATCAAATGCTTTTTTGAAGTCGATGAAGTTAAGTACAAAAGGTTTTTGCTTTTCAATGTGTTCCTCCAATATAAGTCGTAGAGTGAAAATGTGGTCAAGACAGCTTCTCCCTTTTCTAAACCCAGCCTGTTCTTCACGCATTACTGTATCTATTGAATCCTTTATTCTATTTAGGATGATTTTACAGAATAATTTTGAGGCAACTGACAAAAGTGTCACGCCTCTCCAATTGTTACAATCTCTAAGATTGCCCTTTTTTGGGATCTTAACAATGATTCCTTTTTTCCATTTATGAGGTGTCTTCTCTGTTTTCCAAATGATGTTGAACATTTTTTGGAGATGTATTAAATTATGGCTATCAATTGCCTTGAGGATCTCAGCTGTTAACTTATCCTCTCCAGCAGCCTTGTTATTGGTCATTAGCTTTAAGGTGGTTTCTATTTCACTCAAGGTGAAGTCATCTAAATTTACATCTAATTCTGCTGCTGGTGTTTCAGCTTCAAAATCTATTAAACTGTGAGGTAGTGGACGGTTAAGAATTTCTTTGAAGTGTTCCGCCCAACGGGCTTTTATGTCTGCGCTTGTTGTTAGCATTAATCCAGATTTGTCTAGAATTGGTGTTCCACTGGATGTATAGGTGTTTGTCAGCATCTTTTGTACAGTATAAAGAGTTCTGCTGTCTCCTGTAATTGCAGCTGTCTCTGCTTTCTCTGCCAAGTTGTCTATATAAGCTCTTGTATCTCTTCTTGCCGAACTTTTCACTTTGTTGTCTAATTCTTTGTATGTTGCTTTTGCACGAACCTTTCCAAGATCTGTCTATACATTAGTCATGGCTCTCTTCGCTTCTCTTCTTTCTTTGATGTATTTCCATGTGGTGTCTGAGATCCAAGCTCGTTTTTCCATTTTCTTCAGTCCAGCACTTGCTTCTGCTGCTGTCATTAGTATTTTGCTCTGTGAGTCCCACATTTCATTGATATCTAAGTCTATTTCACCAAGTGCTGAATAACAATTACTTAGCTCTATGTTAAACTTTTCCTTTATTGCTTCATCTTTCAGTTTATGACTATCAATTTTATGTGTAATTGACCTCTTCTGTTGGTTTCTAAATTTTAATCTTATTTTCCCAATGCACAGGTTGTGGTCACTATTAACATCAGCACCTCTGTATGCTCTTACATCTATTAATGATGATCTGAATTGTTGTTTAATACATAGGTGGTCAATTTGATTTGATGTTCTATCATCAGGAGATATCCATGTTGTTTTGTGGATATTTTTATGTGGAAATAATGTCCCACCTATAACTAAATTTTCTATTAAACATAATTCTATTAATCTTTCTCCATTCTGACTTGTTGTATTACAGCCTTCTCTCCCCATCACATGTTCCACTCCTGCGTTATCTTGTCCTACTTTGGCGTTGAAGTCTCCCATTACAATTAAAAGATCGTGTTTTGGTATTTTGTTTATAAGTTATTGCAGTTGGTTATAAAAAACGTCCTTAACTTCATCATCAGCTTCGTTAGTAGGCGCATAACATTGAATAATTGAAAGTCTTCCATGTTTTGTTTTGTATCGTGTTCGTATCAGACGGCTATTTACCGGTTCCCATTCTAATAAACTTCTTGCAGCTTTGTCTGTCATCATTATGCCTACTCCTTCACGGTGTTTTCCATCTTCCCTTCCAGAAAAAACTACTATTTTATTATCAATAGATCTCCTACCTGTTCCAGGCCAGCGCATTTCGCTTAATCCTAAAATATCTAGATCGTATCTGTCCATCTCGCTCGCGACCTGTGCATGTTTCGTCGGAGCGGCCATTGTTCGCACATTCCAGAATCCTATTTTTGTTGTTGTTTTAGGGCCGAAAAAAACTATCTACTGCTAATTTACACATTCTGTATCAGGTCTACGTTTCATTAACAACATCGTTTTTACGATAGCGGCTTGTTAAACCTCTGATCAACGGTTCTATACCAAGCCGGAGAAAAATAATTCCTCCATTTTGGAAACAACCGGAAACGGCCTATTTATGGCCCCTTTATTTTACCATTTGATAAAATTTTTTTCTGAAATTTCCAGTAGTGGTAACAGATGAGAAAGGGGAAAAGATGCTGGTTGGTTTGATGGCATGACGCAGTAAAAAATTAAGAGTGGGACTATCATACAGCATAAGAGATTTGGAGTTATGGAATAATTATGATATCAAATGCCTCTCAACTTGGACCTGAATAAACAGATGAGAACTATATATTGGTTTTTATGTAATCTATTTCTGATATGTTCCTTGATTCTGTTTATATATCAAATATTAGATCAAGCATGCAATTTCAAAATCAGCCATAAAACTTTGTCACAATTCTCTCTTAAAATGTATCCCATCTGTAATTATTTTGAAGCCTGTTTCTTCAGTTCATTATGCCATTGTTTTATCTTTAGTTTTTCATTACCTATTTGTTGTGATGGCAATCAGTAGCAGTTAAATATTTTCCTTGCATGAATGATCACTATTTATGTCATTATTACGATTGAATGTGAGGATTACCATACAGTAAGTTTTGTGAGTCACATGACCAAGATGTTACTAAAAATCATTATGCAAAGTGCGAGAAACAAATTAAAACCAGAAATTAGTGATAAACAGTGGGGATTTGTTGGAGGAAACGATATGAACAGCTTAACATACATCATAGGATCATTAGAGTCATAGAAGTGAAAAACAGATCTGTACTCACACTTTATAGACTACCCCAATGCATTGTAAAGTAAATGTTGACAGTAAAGAGCTAAGAGTAACAAAAAAAAAACGTACTGGCAACAAAAATCAGCCATATGAACTGAAAATCGATTGGGAATGTTTCAACAAATAAAACAAGGTGTTAGGCAATGGTGTTTACTATCCCCGCATTTATTTAATATGTATGATGATATTATACTAAGATCCGAAAGG
This sequence comes from Megaustenia siamemsis, assembly GCA_032433765.1. Classification (NCBI taxonomy): domain Eukaryota; kingdom Metazoa; phylum Mollusca; class Gastropoda; order Stylommatophora; family Ariophantidae; genus Megaustenia; species Megaustenia siamemsis. The sequence continues at coordinate 174,155,824 of JAVIAB010000092.1, read as the reverse complement.
GCATGCCTGGAATATGAGGTGGTGATCATATTATAAACAACTTGAGGTGTGTAGTGACATTGAATTATTATTGACACCGTGTTGGAGAGTCAAAATAAAGACCTTGGCCTCTACAGCAAAAAAAGACAGAAGTAATGTTTGCAATTAAGAAATAGACATCTAGCAAGTGCACAGTTAAAGTAAATGGGACAGTATTAAGATAGGTTAATGATTTTAAATAGCTAGGAATAAAGTTAAATTCTGATGGCAGGTGTTCAACAAAGGTGATGTGGAGAATAGCTCTTGCAAAGGCCACGTTCCAAAGATTGAGAAAGATATTATGCAATCCATTTTTGTCAATGGAAATAAGAAAAAGAGTTCTTCAGTGTTATGAGGAGCCAGAGCCTTGACATATGGATGTGAATCCTGACCAATAATAAGAAAATCATTGGAGGCTATAGAAACGTGGACAGCTAAAAAGTGTAATGAGAACATTCTAAAAGAGGCCGAAACAAAAATAAAGTTAATTTGCAACATCCAAAGGGTATTACTATAGTATATTGTGACAACTAAAAAAAACTGTATAGAAGAAAAGCTGTTAGGAAGTAGAGAGAAAAAACTCAAGACTGTATAAGAGAATGATTTGGCAGAAAATCAAGAACAGATTTGATAAACAGCTAAACAATAGAAAGTTGTGGAAAGACATGAACACCTACGCCAGCAGGTAAGGCAGTTGATGATTATGATAAGATGTTCCATAATCCAGCTGAAATAATTACAACTACTTGATAATGAATTGCTATTACTATAAAATTATATGTGACTTTAATTTGTTGCTTTTTAATAACTTTCATTGGAAAGAAGGGATATTTATTTTGTATGCTGAGCAATTTTTCATTCACACTTAAAAGATTTTTTAATTGATGTAGATGCATTGTGTTGTTATTTGCTGCAGTGATACTTACTGCCTTTCAGCACTATAATATATATCCTACATCATCAATGTATTTTTGAGTATCGGGTTACTTTTCTACTTCGATTCTCTCTTGCTATGCCAGTCTAATTTATCTATTTGAATGCTCAATACAGAAAGTGTTGATTTATCCTGATTAACTCTGATTTATTGAACCTGAGGCAAGCAGTCAGCTATGAATAGTTAGCTTTCATTAGGATCAGTAAAACAGAACCATCTAGACCCTACTCCATCTCTTCACTGTGCCTCTAGAAACAAACCAGTCTAGCTTAGCCAAGCGAGCAAGGATGATATAAGGAAAGCAACCCAATACTCAAGAATGCCGTGCTGAAGTCAGATGTATTGGGTCAAAAGGCGCAAGTAAACCACAACACTATGTATATACTCCCATTTAACGTTCTTTTTAAAGTGGGTAACAAAGAGGTCTATCAGTTTTTTAACAGTCATTTGACGATTGCGAGAAAGAAAGATATATAGATGATTTTTATATGCAAATCTAAAAATGGTCGCACCTTATATAAACCAAAACAAACTGTCAGTGCATGCTACTGTTGCCATAAAATACTGCACAAAGCAGAACTTCCAAAGTGTCTGCTGCAACAAAATACAATCTGACTGAGATCTGATGATCTTTTACAGCATATATCACTTGGGATTATTTTAGGACCAAATATGTTTCTGCCATTTAAGAAGTGATTAATTGAAATGGATGATTTTTAACCAGACTCATTATCAAATTAAATTCAATTTAAAGACAATTGTACCAATAATCAATGATACAATAATTAGTCATTTCAGCTTCTACTTCAAGCAGTAAAGTGATAGTTAAATATTTGATTCTTTAAATGTGCAAATAATGGTGTGTTTTTTTTTAACGTTAATTTGCCTTTAAATCTTTTAATAATAGTATCTTTATATCTTAATTGTGAGTGGGTTTCATTTTAATGTAAAAATTTCACATTTCTTGGCTGTACCATGCATACAATAAAATTTAGACACAGTTGTTACAGTTTAAAAAGTCGTGGGGGGGAATTATTATTAAAGTGAACATTTTTTAACTAATAAAAATCTCTGTGGATCACAATTTTATGGCATTAGTAGCTAGTACTTTATACCAAACACAAATCAGAGTTTATTCTTCTTTTGTCTTGATTTTTCAAGAAATTACATCCCCAGCTAAAAGCTCGGGCTAAGCAGACTCAAGATGAAATGTTGTATGGAAGCAAGGTTGTCTCCCAGACACCCAACAAGAGGAGGCTGCCTTTGACAGTCACACCAATAAAAACACCGTTGAAAGTTAGGAAGGTATGTTGCTGACATGATCTGTCAGATTTTTTTTTAACTGTGCTAAAAAAAGCTCCATTCAGTATAAAATAATTTGAACATCATTTTCTTCTTTCCCCTGATATTTTTATCTGTTGCACTGAACACATTCACTCTAATTGTAAATTCACATTTATTTTTCTCTAATAGTTCTCTTTGAGAAAAAATTTGAAAAAGATCTTTACAAGGATTGAAAACTGCTAGAAGTAAAAATTTAGATAAGAGAAAAAGTATCTGGGTCTTTGCCCTTAGGGGTCAGCTATAGCTCGAAAGGTCAATAGATAGATAGAATAGTTCTCTTAACTTTTTTTTTATTCACAAATCAAATTATACATTTTTCAGAACACACCTGCTTCTTATTTCATGTGCCTTGCCATCACTGATCTTATTTCATTTATATCTTTAAATATTTTATCTTTTGTTTGAAATTTAAATGCCATCTGATATAGTCATGTTTTTATGGTTGTGATTATACCTCATTAGAAAACAATGTAATCAGCATCTTCTATACACAAATATTTAGTGTATTGCAAAAAAAAAATGGCAGTCATATTTGCTCATCATAGCACCCTCATATAAACAAATAATAAAAACTACATGTTCAGAGGAAGATTGGTATCTCTCTTAATTGTCGGTTTCAAGGCAATATGTTTGTTGTGAGTTAGACTGTTTTAGTATTTTCAACAACCTTCTTCACTTGTTCAGTATTAATTATTGGCTTCAAGGCAATATGTTTGTTGTGAATTAGACTGTTTTAGTATTTTAAACAACCTTCTTCACTTGTTCTACATTAATTATCGGTTTCAAGGCAATATGTTTGTTGTGAATTAGACTGTTTTGGTATTTTCAACAACTTTCACTTGTTCGATATCTCAGAGTCTGCTCTTTTTTTTAAATGATTCTTGGCTAGTCCCCGGATGTTTTCATCTCGGTTTAAATCTGGACTGTTGCTGGGCCACTTCAGTACTGTCACGTTCTTCTCATGCAGTCATGCTTTAATGGTATCAGCTATTTGCTTTTGGCCAGTGTCATGTTGAAATGTGCACCCATCAGGATACATGAACGTTAGGGGTCTCTTTTGTGTATTGATGTATCTTTCATTTATGAGAATTCACAAAAGAATATGTTTCGGTTGCTGGTACACAGGGATTGTAGAGTCTTTAGTCCAAATATTTATTTGAGCAGGATATGACGAAACAGGTCATTCATTTGAAAAAGAAATCACATTGTCCTATCATTAAAATGTGTGTGTTCTTAGCACCAATTCAAGCAAATCTGTTTGTGAGTCTATATTTCGCTTTTGTGAGAAAATTCCCATTTTGTGTGTGTGTGTGTGATAATTCATCCTTTGTAATTCCTGATTGATGGTGGCATTAGATGTTGTTGATTTTTCCCCCTTGAATATGTTCTACATTCTTCGTCCAGCCCAAACAATTTGTGTGAGATGTAAATGGGCCTTCATGCCCAAAATTTTTGGCCTTGTACTACTGTCACCATCTTTTCACTCGATTACATTATCCACTTTAAATTACTAACAAATCTGTAGACAATCCATTCAGGATTTTAGAAATGCTAGAACATGTTTACCTAGGCACAATAATAAAAAGCAGAATAATTCAGCCCAAATTAGCATTTCAGAAAATGACAAATGTCTTATGCAACAAATTTATGTCAATAGAAATGAGAAAGAGAGTTCATCAGTGCTATGTAGGACCAATTCTGACCTATGGAAGCGAATCATGGGCTATAGACAAACAAATGAAAAAACCATTAGAGGTCACAGAGATGGAATTTCTCAGAAGAATGTTGAAAATTCTCAGGACAGCTAAAAACACCAATGAGGAAATTCTCAAAGAGACCAATACAAAACATGAGCTCCTAAAAAACATCAGAAAGAAACAATCAACATTTTTTGGTCACATCAGGAGAAGAGGAAAGTTGGAATACATGGTTACAACTGGCAAAATAAAAGGAAAGAGAGAAAATACTGGATAGCTCGGTATCATGACAAACAGTCAACAACAGAACTGATACGATGCACTGTAGATAGAAGGTTGGGGAAGGACATGATCACCTACACCAACCAGTATGGCACATGATGATGATGAGAACGTTTGATTAACTTCATTCCCAAGCTGTGAAATTACCATACATTTTTACTTTCTATCTATTTCTTTGATTAACTTCATTCCCAGGCTGTGAAATTACCATACATTTTTACTTTCTATCTATTTCTTTAACTTCATTCCCAAACTGTCAAATTACCATACATTTTTACTTTCTATCTATTTCTTTGATTAACTTCATTCCCAGGCTGTGAAATTACCATACATTTTTACTTTCTATCTATTTCTTTAACTTCATTCCCAAACTGTCAAATTACCATACATTTTTACTTTCTATCTATTTCTTTAACTTCATTCCCAAACTGTCAAATTACCATACATTTTTACTTTCTATCTATTTCTTTGATTAACTTCATTCCCAGGCTGTGAAATTACCATACATTTTTACTTTCTATATTTCTTTAACTTCATTCCCAGGCTGTGAAATTACCATACATTTTTACTTTCTATCTATTTCTTTAACTTCATTCCCAGGCTGTGAAATTACCATACATTTTTACTTTCTATCTATTTCTTTAACTTCATTCCCAGGCTGTGAAATTACCATACATTTTTACTTTCTATCTATTTCTTTTCACAAGCATTAGAAATTGTTATCTGCTCTATGTTTGTTCTCTTAAATGGAGCACTAATTCGGGATAGAACATGCATATTTAATTAGATTTCAGCGTATTTAGCTCAGCAGTAAGGCTGCCATTTTTTTTTATTTTCCAAAAAAACTATATATACACAATAAATTTATATTTTTCTCTGTAGATTTTATCCAAATGGGCATGCATTGAGCTTGTTTTAGAAAACATCACCACATATTTCTTATTTTTTTATATTAGATATCTGTGCTTGTCTCCTTAAAAACAGCCACATACTGCATGTGTTTTAATATACTGCCTTATACATATTAAGACAACTGTAACCAAAAAAACTGAGACTGGAATAATAATGGTTCAGTAGGGTTAAAAAAGAATTATTCCTATAAGATTATGAGGATTAGCTTTGGGCTATATGAATTTAAATTTAAAGTGTTTGCATTCATTTTCATTACATATAACTTGTATCTGGTTGTGCTACTTCATTTATGCTTTTAAAATTATTAGTATTCTTCTATTTTGATAATTTAGCATGAGCAGACTCCTACGGTTTCAGTCAAGGTTAAAGTTCATTATCCCATGGTGATTTTTCTGTATTTTTTTTAACCTGTAATGCTAACTATTCGTTATCCTTTTGCATGAATACTTGCATAACATCATTAAAAATATGGTATGCTTCTAAATATAAATTCATGTTCAAAAACTTGGATGTTCAGAAGTATACATTGTATGCTTCAGTTTATCAGAGAGTCTGGTTTCTTCAGTTTCATAATCTCTTCCCTTTTGGTTTATATTCATCCTGTTACATGGCAAATTGTTTTTCTCTAATTACAACAATTTTTCTATCACCATCAGGAAAAAGTAAGATTTAAAATATTGATTTAGTAGGTGGTACACTCTGAAGGAAAAAAATGTGTATATATGCAAATGACTTCCAATTTTTGTGTGGCTTAATTTCCAGAAGTTTCTTTTCTTTTGTATGTGGGACATTCTTCTATTGTCTCCTGTCCTCTAGTAGTCTTTCATTATATATCATGAAGATACAATTTACACGCAGAGGAAAAGATGCAACCTCAATCCAAAATGCACAAATTTGCAAAGCTGACAATGTGAGTTTAGCAGCATTTTTTTAAAGTGTGGAGTGGATTAATGTATCAAGTGATTGATAGTTTTTTAAAAAAAACATTTGTATGTTTTAAAGTATTTGATTGTAGTGAGTCAGCATATGTATTTTTCACCCATTGTTGAAAGATTGAGACCCAAAGATATGCACTAGATTACAGTGATGTTTTTTGCTAACCGATAATTTGTTACATAAATAAGTTGTGTTACCTGTTCTGCTAACATTGCAACCAACTTTTAACTTCAGTTCAAGGTATATGGTAGGTATTATTGAAGATTGCATTTCAAATGACTTGCAGATCAATGATTTGACAAAGACACCTAATACTACTACCAAGTTACCTAACATAAGCCGGTTTCAGCATAGCACCATGCTACAATCACCATTTCTACGGCAACCGATTTACACACCAAAGGTAAACCAAGTAAACATTTTTTATAAATATTTATATTAGATCATTATGTGGCATCTGATTGTTGCTGGCGATCATGTCCTTCCACAATTCCCCTGTCCATGATTCATCTTTTCAATTCTGTTGTTGACTGTTTGCCCTGCCACGGCTCCAGGCTATTTAGTATCTTGTCTATGTTGTTCAAGATCTCTCTCTCCCTGTATGTTGCCAGTTGTAACCAAGTATTATTAAACTGTACATCATATTGAACATATTTTATTATGAAAATGAGGTCAGTGTTTTGTGAGATACTTTGTTTCAGAATTTATAGTTAGATTCAGAAAGCACATTTTTAAGAGTGGAAGAAACATATAAAAGAGATGAGGCAGGGTAACTGACAGCAACAGAGCTACAAGCTGTCAGCGATTCATAACTGATGGTTTGCACCAGAATCGGTGAACCAGAACCGTCCAGACCCTACTCCACCTCTTCATGGTGCCTCTAATAACATTAACCAGTCTAGCCTGGCCTAGCAAGTAAGGATCGAAGAGAGAAGGCAACACAGTACTTTAAGATGTCATGCTGAAGATGGATGAGTTGGGCCTATAGAAGCAAATATACCACAACACATCTATCCCCACTTATTATCTTTTTAAGGATGGGTGACGAAGAAGACTACCCATTCCCTTGATGATGGTGATATAAGAGACCAAACTATGGCATATGAAACTGTTAATTGTTTGATTAAATAAATCTTATCCTTTCATGATTTACTTTCATTGGCATAGATGTAAAGTTATGTTGAGTTGCAATACAACTGGTGGTGGAAGAATATGTGAACATGTTTATGTAAGGTATGCTTACATTGTAGGATGACAACACAAGATAGTTCCGACAATGTGGCACTTGAATGGTCTTCTTTCCTTCCTCATTTGCCTTTCGGCATCGAAAAGTAAGGGGAAAAAAAAAGTAAAGTACCCTGTCACGCCAAGTGGCGTATAGGGAATATGGTGTTAGTGACCATAAATTTTACAGACCTTCGGCACATGATTTTTGGGGTAATGTGGTCGGTATTATGCCTGTGTCGCTTTACTTTCCCAGAAAAAAATCTGGTACCCATAAAAACATAGGTGGTGAACCTGGAAGCCGTCAGTTGGAATCGAACCCTACCTCTTGCTTTCGGCATTGAGGGGAGATATAGTTTGCGGTCTTTTGCTCTTCTGTTGGCCTCACTTGCTGTTATGTTTCCTAGTGTTTTAATACTCCATCAATCCATCTTTTTTGTGGTTGGCCTTTGGGTCTGGTGTTTATTGAAAGCTTGTTGTGTAGTGTTTTGATCTTTCTGCCCTATCATGTGGCCAAGCCATTTTATGTTTCTTTATGTGCTGTTTGGCTGGAATTATGCCTAGTTTTTTCTTTCTCAGTTTTGTCGAACATACTGACAGGCTTATGGTGACCGCAGCGATAGACATTGTAACACATCTGGTCCGTTGGTGAAACTCAGGTCAGAAATTTACCTGAGCCAGGAATTTCGAGTCCCCGTGTTTTGCCTAGTGTGAACATACAGGACAGTGTCAAGAGTTGAGAGAAATTACTATTTTTAGAGCACCTAATGTTACATTTAAGTGGTAGTAATTATTACTATGGTATCGTAACTGGGAGAGTTACAGATAGGTATCATAATCTAGGGTTAAATTCTCCTTAACAACAGGACTAAAACTGTGGACAGGGAACACCAAGAATATTTCACGTGGCCCAGATGTCCAAAGTTTGTTAATTCTAGATAATGTTGTGTTAACTCACATGGGTGGGGGTCTCTCCATTAGTTTGCATTTGCATCTATCAGTGCAAGATTTGTCTTTTGTTTATTCTCTTCTTATACACCTCAATGTTGGTATATGCTACTGAAAAAACACAACACTATGTAATCTTTTTGGTGTCATAGGCTTCTACTTCTCTTTTCTTAAAAGACTATATCCTTCAATTTTATAAGCTTTAACATGCCTGTTTGTTTTTGGCCCCTATGTCAAAACTGGCTTTCAGTGCAGTAAAACTATTGTCATAATTTTGTTTATTTTTGTTTTAATCTTTTCGCACTTCCTGGTCATAAATTCACCATTCAATAAATTGAGCATCTTTGCAGCAAAAACATGCTCACCAGTTAAACTTTGACACATAAAAAAAAAAAAACACACACACACTTTTTTTTCCATTTGTTTTGATAATTTTTTAAAATTTCTATTAATCATAATTCTTTTCAGTAACCAATTCCACCAAGTGTGTTTACATTTTTGTTGTTGTTACTTAACATTTTTTCATTGTATTTTATTGTCAAAGAATGCACATGCAGGGTATATTTCTTCTCTTTATTGATAATTGGTTTGTGTTTATATTCTTAGAACATAATGTTATTGTTAAGTAGTTTTTTTTCTTATAACTGCTTCAGATTGAACTGCCATGGTCGATTAATTATAACATTGTCTGTTCAAATCAATCATTACAAGGGGGCTGGGTGATCTAAAGGAAAGACTTCAACCAAAGAATAGGAAGGAACTAGGTTTAATTCCCATAGCATTCAGAATTTTACACTTTGAATATGTGGGTTCATTGTGAATTTACCCTACCTCTGTCTCTGGGAAGTGAGACTCAATGTCTAGCCATCTCTGGGAAGTGAGACTCAATGTCTAGCCATCTCGATAACGACAGAAAAAAAAAAGAGGTTCCATGTGCACTTTGCGCATATTAAAACCTATGGCAGTTAGGAATTTTTAAAAATGACTGGTCCTCTGGCAAAATTTATAGAAAAAATCTACCCAAAAAGCATAAAAACAGAGTACCTCTGAAGCAGGAGAATATCTGTTAGTGTGACAAGGGACAACTGGGTACACTCTATCTGTGTGAAAAATAATAAAAGTTATATTCGTGCCAAATTCAGTCCCTCTAGACTTCGCTAGAGATTTAAAGCTGGTATATACAGACGATACAACCATTACAATAAGATCTAATGTAGGAATATATTTATTTTATTGTAAAGTATTTATTTAGTTCCTGTTCTTTTTTTTTTACCAAAATTTTCAACGAAAGAGCTATTTGATACTTTGGGTGGGTTGTAAACTAATTTTTTTTTAAAGACAAAAAACTTTAGGTGTAAAAATACAAAAGTAAATGGATAAAGAAAAGTTGTGGCAGAGACCAGATTGTGATAAAAATTGATTTTTTTTTCAAAAACCATTACAGTTGATTCATTTTGCAGACACCACTCAACAGCTCTGTCAAGAAAAGAAGATCTGTACGGCTCATGAAAAAAGCTGCCACAGAACGCAAATTACATAGTAGCCACCGTAGGTCTCGTGATGCATTTTCCCATACGACGGTAAGCAGTGAAGGTCACAGTTCTTCTTCCCTGGCTTCTCATGGATCATACAAGGACTTTGCTGTACGCTTCATTGTAGTAAATGTGTTATGTTTTTTTTTTAATTGTTTGTTCTCTAAAAGTTTGATTAACATAACATCACGCTATAGCTTGTTTCATAACTCGTGCCCAACTTTTAAAATTGATAGCTTTTTAACCGCTTGTTGTAAGTTGTTCAAAATTTGCATGTAAAGTTATAATGATTAGAACCCAACAGGGAATTAATTTCATTTTAAAATAACATTTGGTTATTATTGTTGCTTATTTGATTTATATAAATTTATAACGACCCATTGATGTAGTCAAAACTTAATGTTTACAGTATTTTAAGTTAAAAATAGCGAGTAAAAATCCATACACTGTAAAATTGACATGTTTGCACGCTTTTACCGTGGTTTTTTGACACAATTAGACACTTGTAAAAAACACGAGAAATTGTGTGTTCCATTTCCGTTCAATCATAGGTGGAGACGTGGAACGATGACATTTATCATGAGTCTTAAAATGAAATTCTGCAGTTTACAAAACATCGCAATAAAAATGTATGACTATTTTTGCAAAGAGGCTAAACGAGGAAGATTATTTTATTCTTTAGAAAACCCTGAGAATAGGACAAGTCACATTTTGGATTTATCTAAACGGTCATTTAATCGCTGGATTCAAGCACGTGACCGTCAATGTTCAAAATATACAAAATCACAAGGAAGAGCAAAAATGTTGGATAATTTCGACAGTGAACTTATTAGGAGTGAAATTCACAAAACGTTGGGTATGAATGAAACTGTTACAATAAGAAAATTAAAAGTATCGCTGAAAAAGAACAACAGTATTGAAATATCAAAGTCTACATTATGGAAGCATGTGAGAGCTGCAGGCTTTACATTCAGAAAGTATTCCAATGGACGAAACATCATCTGTGAGAAGCCACATATAGTAGTCATGAGAAGCAAGTACTTACGTGAAGTAAAAGAGGTGCGCAAGCAAGGTTATGATATTGTGTACTTGGATGAAACATGGATCAATGCTCACCACACTAACCAAAGGGAATGGCAGTCATCAGATGGAGAGATTAATACCTAGCAGCAAAGGACAGCGCTTGATAATTGCTCATGCAGGTAGTCGACAACATGAACTAATACAGAACGCAGAGCTCATTTTTCTTTCAAAATCCATAGACAATCGGGATTATCACTCTGAGATGGAGGGTCACATATTTAGACATTGGATTGAAAATTCTGTTCTCCCATCACTAGATCGACCATCTTGCCTAATAATGGACAATGCAGCGTACCACAACATTGTTGCACTTGAAGATAAAGTCCCGACGTCATCCAGTACAAAAGATGCTATTAAGATATGGCTCACAAAGGAGCACATACAATATAATAACATGTACTTAAAACCTGAATTACTATCTCTAGTAAAGCAAAAACAGAGGACAAAGATTTTTCAAATAGATAAGATTATCCAAGAGCACGGTCATATAAGTTTGAGGCTGCCACCTTACCATGCTCATTTAAATCCAATAGAACTAATCTGGGCAAAATTAAAAGGACAAGTGGCAGATGAAAATACAACATTCAAAATATGCGATGTAAAGACTCTTGCTAATCTCGCTTTATTAAATTTAGACAAAGATTATTGGGCTAAATGTGAAGACCACGTCTTAAAACAAGAAGAGGAATATTGGAAAAATGAGGTTTATGGAATGTTCAACCCCAAACAGTTATTAACCTTTTAGACTCGTCTATGAAAGTATATAGCCCCCACAATGTTGGCCCCTATATTACCTTAAATTAGTTCAACAAACGGTCCTTATCAGGACCACACAACTATGAAAATTGGACATACAGGTATACCTTGTTATTATCGTCCGTCCTCGAACTGAGAAGACAATAATTCTCCTGGTGTTTTGTCTTATTAGGTTATTTCCCCATTACGGCCACGCCTTTACCTAGTGAAAATTAATCATAGACCAGCAACTACAGTAATTTCTATTATTTAGGGGTTCACAATTTACAATTTTGACAAACATCAAAGAAATTTGCCGCTTTAAGAAAACTGCAGCTGCAAGATATTTGTTAAATATACATTTAAAGGGTCTTTTGCATTCTAATAACATTTGGAAAATTTCAACAGTTTTTACAACAAATGGTTACTGAGTAATAGCGTTTTGAAGTTGGGCACGTGATTTGAAACGAGCTATAGTTATAAATTTGTACATTTTTTTTTTTCTGCCTTTGGTAATTGTTTAGAGCACATGTGAATTTATTTGCACACATCCCAAACAGCTTAAGAGATCTCTTCTTATCTTCTTTTCACTCGTTAGCTGCTTCTCGTCATCACCCACCTTCACTCACACACAAAAAAACTAAAGTTAAATGGGTGTAAGTGTGTTGTCTTTTACAAGAAGTTATAATACTTTGTACTTGTCAGCTCAACACATCTAATTTTAGTAAGGCATTTTTGGATGCTGGGTATCTTCCATCTTTGATCATAACTAGCTTGACCAGACTAGTTAGCCAGTCTTCAGAGGCACCAGGGAGAAGTCATGTAAATTTTGTACCAATTGTTGCCACTGATCCTGACTCAGCCAACTTATCGTTGTTGACCACTTTATGCCCATGTGCTGTTTTGTATCTTGAACTCCAGCTCATGCGATGTTTTATTGTTTCACATATTTGTTTATTAATTTTAGTGGAGCTAGGGCTTATTAATGGGGATAGATCTAAAGCTTTTAATGGGTTTGGAATGTGAACTTATTAATGAAAATAGAATATGAACTTATTAATGGAATTGGAATGTGAGCTTATTAATGGAAGTGGACATAGAGTTTATAATGGAATTGGAAAGTGAGCTTTTTAATGGAAGTAGATCAAGAGCTTTTAATGAAGTGGAAAGTGAGCTTATTAATGGAAGTGGAACTAGAGCTTATTAATGGTAGTGAAACTGGAGCTTTGCTATAAAACTAATAACGCTGAACTCCTCAGAAACATTTTGACATGATTGGTATGTTTTATCACTAACATTTGTGCTTTTCTCTAGTAGAAGTCAACAAGGTGATATTAGCCCTAGATTACAATACTATAGTAAAAATCACTACCACTTAAATGTAATATCAGGTGCTCTAAAAATAGTAATTTCTCTGAAACAGTCCTGTGTGTTCACACTGGTCAAAACATGAGGACTTGAAATTCCTGGCTCAGGTTGATTTATTACCTGAGTTTTACCTCACGGAGTGAACATGTTACAATGTCTATCGATACGGTTGCCGTAAACCCATCAGTGTGTTCGGTGTCTGCATAGGGTTATTCACTGTGTTTCTTGGGTCACAAAGGGTTGTTTGATGTTTGCCGATTACCAGGAAATTTCCCTGGTCACAGCAAAAACTGGCATTTTTTTTTCCGCATTAAATGATGTATCTCATGATCTCCCAAAAATAAATTAACCTTATGTTAAGATCCGCTGCTTCAATTAATTGATTTCAAATTAACATGTAAAAAACATTCACCCTTGCATTTCCTCACCGCTTGCTTCACTAAGAATGTTGCATTTTGCTTTCTACCCACTGCACATCGTACAGCAATAATACATTTCATAAAATAATTTTGCTCATTCCACATAAGTGCAGATTACCTAAAATTGTGAATAACCACTTGCTGCAGTCTTTAATAATATTTGGCAGTCTTAAGTTAATTCTTTAAAGTGCTATATTGTGTGTGTGTGTTTTTTTTAAATGCATTCCTTTCAATCAATAGAATTCTGTGAGCATATCCAAAGCCTCATCGCCACAAATTCTACCAAATTAGCAATCTTCTGATCAGGTAAACATGCTTTTTTAAGCATGCTGTGCCGTCAGGCTACACTTTACTCTGCTCAACATTTTTTAAAATTATAACAGGCATGATATATCCTTTTTTGCTTACCTGGACTGAGATGGTACCATTTATATTTCTTGCATGTTGCGTTTATGTTGGAATCTTAATTTTGCTTGTTAAAAAAAACTACCACATGATAAATGATTGTGATTAATGTATTATTACACAACAAAGGTTTACTGTTTCTGCCAAAAAGCAGTACAGTGATAAATTTAGAGTACCTGTCAATGCAGACTTAATTACAGTAAGATCATACCACTACAGATTTGATTAATACTTGTAAACTAAAAATTAAGAAAATAGACTTTTCTTTAGAGGAATGGCTTCACAAGATAACTAGCAACTAACTTAATGGAAGAAAACTGTTTTTATGTTATAGGAAAAGAGGAAGATTAATTTATACTTATATGTTTTGATTTTAGTTCTTTTAAATGGCTTTTAATCTTGAGTGTGTGCATTTGTCAAGGTTTTTTCAATTATTCTAACTTCTAGCCAAATATTATATTAGATTTCAATAAATGTGTGTGCATACTGCTTTAAAAAAAAAAAAAAAAAAGATTGTACTGGTCTGATCTCATTCTTTACAAATCTTGACAATGCGTTTACAAATAAATTATCAATTTTTATTAGATATTGGCATGTTTGTCATTTTGAAGAAAAATGTGTGCTATTTTACAATTATGTAGGACATTTTTTAAAATGTACATTATTCGTGAATGATTCAATTAGCTCAATTTTAATTAACCAATTGCATGTATTTTTGCACACAAAAATTGATGGGAATGGTATTTTTTCTTTCTTATTCTTTGGTCTGTTAAACTACTGAAATGATAGTTTAAAAAAAAAAATGCCTTTAACCTTTTTTTTTTTTTCCAGATTGGTTTGAAAGAGCCAAACTGTCGCAGCAGTGTTGTGCCTTCTACATTGTTTATCGGCAAACGATGATGCCTTTCTTTGCCCAAACAGTTTCTAAATGGACATAAATGCTACTTGTACTTTAATTTTTCGCAACCAGTGTTAATGGCTATTGGATATATAATTTTTTTTTTTTTTTTTTAATTCTAAACAAGGTACAAATTTTGCAATATTTATGTGTTCTGTTAATAAACTCACACACCCCAAAACACTCATTGTTTAGTTGACATATTGTATATTTATTTGGGGTAGGCCATACACCTTTGTGAGGTATTTTATTAGTTTAATGAAATTTGTGTGGGTGGCAGAAAAGAATATTGTATATCTATGTCCATGTGCAACTACTTCTTACCAACAAAAATTACAGTGATAATTGTACAACCGAGTACCTGTCACTACACACTTCATTACTATGTAAATTTATTTAACTTCAAGGATGGTTGTGTTTTGACAAAATTCTGTTTGGTAAAATGTACCATTTTGTCTTGTGCCTACGCTAATGTAAATTATTGTGGGATTAAGAAAATATGGGTACATTTATTTCCTAATGCAGGCAAGCCTCTGTAACTAAACAATCCGCCTCTACAGATAACTATAGTGTATATCTCAAGCCTGCTTACGGGCTAAAAAGCATGTTCTGTAACTTGTGATTTGTAGAAAGTTCTAAGAACTGACATATGGCCCCAAGAATGACAGTTGGCAGATACTTTGTGGGATACTTATACTAATCGTGAAAAACGCACCTCTTAGTCACAAATCGTTAATTGAAATAAGAAATTGTAAAGGGTAATCTCTTCATGTATGACAAACATTTCCACATAAATTTCAGTGATCTTGATATTCTTTTGATGTTTTCCACATAAAATATTCTAACACTGTCAGCCGGTCACCTACAACCTTCACTCACTGTTGGTTGTGACCTCCCTGCTGCATGAATATAGATTTTGGTACCTGCATCTGATGCAAAGAAGAATTCCCAGGTAAAAAGTGCCACTCAGCAGTAATTGTTTGCATCAAATCAATAACATTGTTCATGTGATATACTGGACTCTCCTGTTTATTTCATCCCAAGCAGCTTCAAATGGGTTTATGTTTTCAGGTCAATCTAATACATGAAAATACCAGAACTTTCATGTCTGATTGCTAGTATGAGTAAGGTCTATCATGCTGAGATGTTTCCACATCTGGATGATTATAAAGCATGACAATAGGCAGAAGTTTCTGATTCATATAAATGTACACATGAAGAGGAGTATGGGGATCATAGGAAAGTCCACTGTACACATGTATGCTTCCACATCTGTTATGATGGACAATGCATTCATTGGCATATCTGTCACCAGGATGATGTCAAAGGCAGAAGACTCTTCTGTCAGAAAATGACACATTTAATCAACTTTCATTTTAGAATGTTTTTGATCTTCATTCTGCTCTTTAATGATGGATAAATTGTTGGACCCAGGTAAGTCTGTTCAGCAGGTGGTTTCTTGTGAGGATAATACCAGTGTGGTAACTTATATTTAGCAAGCTGACTGCATAAAGTCTCCACGAAGCCATGCTTGTGCTGATTCATCCTCTAATGACTGCAGCTGTTTGTGTCGTAGTTTTTAAGTGATTGTGTAGATGTCAATCTTATTTGCCAATCATGAGTCGAAGTTATCACTCCGTAGGTGGTATCAGTTGCCTAAAATCGTGGACTGGGCCTTATACGATGAAATGGTGACAATCAAGTACATTACCACTTGTTTGGTCATCATTTAGTAGTTGAGCATATCAACAGCTTGCCAGTTTTCTTGTGATAACAGTCAGGGCATGCCAGAAACATTTTTAAAATTCTTTTGGTTAAAAACTGAAGGCTGTTTTTACCATCTATAGTTGGCTAACATGTGAGTCAAATTGCAATGTGCTCCGACTTTTATTGCAGTCTATGAAATGGTTAATTTGCACCAGATTAGAGGAATCTGTTACATATATGTCATGCCAAGATAAGTCCTGATTTAAAACGTCTTGCAACACTTCCCTTTCTTTTGAAAATACTTAACTTATACGTATGCTACTATTTGGTGATAAAAAAATGTCAGACATTTGCATTTTTAATGGCGGCTATTCTGTAATAACCTCTTTCTTAAAAATAGATCAGGTAGGCATCTCTTATCTCAATAATTTTCTGACTATATGAATCTGAATATATAAAGCAAAAAACTTCTGTACCAGTAGAGTCATTATCTATCTACTTTCCTTTCAAGTCAAAGACACACACACACATAGGGCAGAAATTCTAGATTGCCTATGTCCAATGATCTTTGTTATGAAGTGTTATACCTTGTACAGAACCCACATTGTATCTCACCACATCATTACTGACTAAACATACTGTAAATATCACGTGTACATAATACACTTAATGAAATATCTGTTAATCACCTGTAAATCTATCAAGGCAATAGATTCGGTGCCAATAGGATCTTGTCAGAGGTTGTTTGTTTCATTCATACTCTTCTAAGGTTGGTAATTTTAGTTTGCTTTTAGGCCAGCATATATTGCCTGCCTGCAGCTGAATCTGTCTCTGACAAGCTCTCCTAAATTAGATGTGTCCGTGTTTGATTCATGTGTCTAATGTGTACGCAAATCTTCATAATGAAGAGTTTTCCCTTGCCAGAAACAAGTTGTCCAAATAGGATATATATTTGTGTTATGTTCCATTTAGTATGTTTCCAAGCTATTATAGGCAACAAAATTACTTGAGGACATTGATTATGCACCAATTTATTTGTTGTGACATTCTCTCCCCAGGAGATTCTTTCTATGCATCACTAGAATTGTATGTGAAATTCATTAATTCTTTGTTGCTTGTGTAGTGTATACAATAAAGGATTTAGTATACATGCTTTGTATGCAGCAGTGTTGATAGTCAACATGATGGACTTGTCTAATCCTTGTTACAGTCAAGATAAGTTGGTGATTCATCCCTAATGCAGCTCTACACTGTCCCATGTCTCTTTGCCTTCTGCTCTCCTTTGAACTAAGTTAACTACACTGTCCCATGTCTCTTTGCCTTCTGCTCTCCTTTGAACTAAGTTAACTACACTGTCCCATGTCTCTTTGCCTCCTGCTCTCCTTTGAACTAAGTTAACTACACTGTCTCATGTCTCTTTGCCTTATGCTCTCCTTTGAACTAAGTTAACTACACTTTCCCATGTCTCTTTGCCTTCTGCTCTCCTTTGAACTAAGTTAAAGTTTCCAGAAGACCATTGTGAAGTTCAATGGCAAACACAGTAACCTTGAGTTGAGCTAGAATGCTTCAGTTGTTGGCTTCACATATCTGTCCATTGTACTTATCTTCCATGCCCTCATAATAGATTATTGTTTGATTTCTATAGCTCTAGCCACGATAGCTCAGTGGTTAGTGAACTGGACTACAAGGGGTAGGGTTCGATCCCAACCGACGGCTTCCGGGTTCACCCAGCCTTAAATGGGCACCGGATTTTTTCTGGGAAAGTAAAGCAGCACGGGCGTAATACCGACCACATTACCCCAAAAATCATGTGCTGAAGGTCTGTAAAATATAGGGTCACTAACACCATATTTCTCTATACGCCACTTGGCGTGACGTGGGTACTTTACTTCTCTAGCTCTGGTGGACACTAATTTTTGTGTTTAATAGATACTTTTGAAAAAAGTGACCCTCCCTGCTGTAAATGCCTTTGTGAAGACAATAATAAAGGGAAGTAAATGTGTTTTGAGTTTTTGTTCTGTTTTTAAACATCAATCAGCACTTGAGTTGTTCTGTGTTTTTAACATAGCACTTGAACATACAAAAACTACCAAACTTGAGAGGAATACAACAAACAGTGTGTAACCAAAGAAATGTATATGCCTCCCTGCCTACAGGAAGCCCAAAATGCAATTGATGAATATATGAAGTGACTTTAAGAAAATGGCACACAACAGGAAGGCTTTTGAGAATGCTTGTTGATTTGAGCTCCACAGGAAATTAAAGTAATTAGTCCTGTTTGGCCATTGAGCATCCATCAAAGCATCGAACTGGCTGTCGACTTTAGGAAATGTGGTAAATTAGTGGTGCTTGTCCACACGTTTTGTTTTCAATATTTAACTATGTTTACATGTGATGTCAAAGTCTGTTGTGTCCTGATGTAATATAATGATCGGTTTCTTTTGATCAAGAGTGGGAATCATCCTGCTGGTATGTGATCTGTAAACGTGGCTGTTCTATCCTGCTATCATCTTTCGTGTGTCTTGATTTATGCCTTATTTCCTTATACATATATAGTGGGATCAAATAAAGGACTCAATAGCAAAAAGACAGAAGTAATGGTAACAATAAAGAAAAAGACATCACCTCAATGCACAATAGAGACAAGTGGAACAATATTAGAACAGCTAAATGAATTTAAATATCTGAGAATAATGTTAATTTCAAATGGTAGATGTACAACAGAGGTGCAATGTAAAATGGCTCAAGCAAAGGCAGCTTTTTAAAAAATGAGGAAGATACGGTGCAATCTATTTTTGACAATAGAAACAAAAAAAGTTCTTAAATGTTATGTAGAGCCAGTCTTAACATATGGATGTGAATCAAAGACAATAGGACAACAGACAAGAAAATCACTGGAGTCTGTAGAAATGTGGTTTTACAGAAGAATTGAGAATACCATGGACAGCTTAAAAGAGTAACGAAAACATCCTGAAAGAGGCCAAAGCAAAAAAAAAAAAGAGCTAATTTCCAATATCAAGAAGAAACAATTATTATTTTCGTCATATAATGAGAAGGGAACAGCTAGAATGTATTGTGACAACTGGGAAAGTTGAGGGACAAAGTGATAGAGTTAAGAATAGAGAAAAGGATACCAGATAGCTTAAGAGAATGTCTTGGCAGAAAGTCAACACCAGAAATGATAAATAACTGTCAAGATCGAAAGTTGTGGAGAGACATGCTCACTTATGCCAGCAGGCATGCTACTTGATTATGATGATGAATGTGACTCATCTCCTATGGTCCAACATTTTGTTCCCCGAGAGTCAAACAGAACACCGCAAGGGAGTGTGGGCATATACCCAGACAGACAATCATATCTCTCTCTCTGTGATCAGGACTCAATCAGAGTAGTATTCCAGACTCACATGGAGTCAGCTGTCAGGTAGAGTGTGTTGATCACCCCCACAGACAGAACATCACAATTAGAGTCTGCCAGATCCACTCTGACCGAACACCCGTTAATACGTTGCACTGTGTTCTGCGCCAGTGGCCCAGTGCATCCGATTTCAGCCAGCATTTTATTCAGGTTTGCTTTCCTTAGCCTTTGATTGTCCCCAATCTTCCTGCAAGGCAGCAGATTGTCTTTGCTGTAGGGGATTCTGCCCTTAGATGGTCAGCCCACACAGGTTTACGAGCACCATCTGCCCGAGTCACTAGAGGTGACTAACACAGACATGCACACACAAAGATATGAGATGTGACTAACACAGACATGCACACAGCGAAATGAGGCATGACTAACACTGACACACATCAAGATATATGACACATGACTAACATAAACATGCACATAAAGATATGACTGACATAGACATGCACACAAAGATATGAGATATGACTAACATAAACATGCACACAGCGAAATGAGGCATGACTAACACTGACACACATCAAGATATATGACACATGACTAACATAAACATGCACATAAAGATATGACTGACATAGACATGCACACAAAGATATGAGATATGACTAACATAAACATGCACACAAAGATATGAGATATCACTAACCCAGACATGCACACACAAAGATATGAGATATCACTAACCCAGACATGCACACACAAAGATATGACTAACACAGACACACATAAAGATGTGAGACATGATTAACACGGTCACACCAAAATATGAGATATGAC
Organism: Megaustenia siamemsis; assembly: GCA_032433765.1. Taxonomy (NCBI): domain Eukaryota; kingdom Metazoa; phylum Mollusca; class Gastropoda; order Stylommatophora; family Ariophantidae; genus Megaustenia; species Megaustenia siamemsis. Next base: position 174,135,193 of record JAVIAB010000092.1, on the reverse strand, counting down.
TAACGTGACACACACCAAGATATGAGCCATGGCCAGCACACACACACACAAGCCAAGATATGAGCCATGACTTCACGGAAAATCACCAAGAAATGTCCAGCACAGAAACACATTAAGGTATCCATATGCTTGGGTTTGTTGTAGTCGGCAGACTCTTCTTAACATGGGAATCATCGACATATGAGTCGCAGGCCCCGATCAACTGTTCACAGGTTTCGTTCAAACAGTTGTCCGGAGATTTGAGAGTGCAGTCTGACCCATAGAACGTTCCCTTGCATGTACAGTTCCCGGTTGACTGTACACAGATGTCGTTGAAACAGTTGTCCGGACATTTGAGAGTGCAGTCTGACCCGTAGTACGTTTCCTTGCACGTACAGTCCGGGTCACATATGATGACACAGCCATCAGAACACGTCTGTTCGCACTGTAGCCCAAAATTACCATCGGGACAAGTGTCATTACAGGTATAGCCAGGATGTTTACATTGTAGGTATTTTCCGGATTTTTCCTCACATAAAGGACAGACACTGGGTCAAGAGCCGGAGCAGTCGTGTCCATAGATCCCATGTGAACAGTTACCGTGACACGTACCGATGATGACATTGCAGCCTTTGCTACACCCACTACACACTGCAGAAAATGACCAAGAATGCCCGTCCAGACAATAAGTGTCTGTAAATGTTTGCACCTCACACACCATCAGTGCACTGTCGGCCTGCGAAATGATTGGTGAGAACTCATAAACTTAATGTGTGCCATTGGCGCTTGTGTGTTGACTAAAATATTGTTCACAGAAATATTAGGGTATGATATATCATTATACTGAAACACTACGCCGCCACTGTCAGAGAAAACCTTTAGAGAGGCATTCTTTACCTGAATCATAGTGCTAGCTTAATGATAAATTCAAATGGTGTGAGTCTTCTGGGGCATGGCAAAGTTCAGATACCAGAAAACAGAATTGGTTCCACTTCCCAATTGTGTGTGTGTGTGCAGTCATTGTCATAGAGATTGGTCTTTGTTTTGCCATTAACTGCGGCCTCTGGTCCACATCCGTCTCCTGTATAACAAGCATTAAATGTGTCAGTCTGTTTGTGTTCTGTTTGAGAGCCACATTCCGACCCTCTCCAATGTAGATAGAGCAGATATTTGCAACTATCGCCCCTTCAATCCGTAACTTGTTGATCAGACCAGCCCCAGAGCAAAAGACATCAATCTCGTGCAGACTAACTACAAACCTTGATTCATTTTCACATGAGGCAGAACCATTTAGTTTTACCGTGAAACTGCCCAGATCTGTTAGATCATTCATATAAATCCTAAACCAGGAGAACAGTAAAGATTGATTGAGAGTTGCCTCATCTGATGTAGAATATGTGTCCGGATTACATGTGGTGTCGTTGTTATCAAACAGGAAAGTAGGTTCAGATTTTTGGGCGTATCTGTAAACGAGATCCAAGTACTGACACTGGGGTCCGAAATATTCGTGCTGACAACTGTTATTGTTTGGGCATGTCCCTGTAGTTTTGTCACAGAGTCATTATAGCAGTGACATTGTAATGTACAATTTGCCCCAAACCAACCGTCTGCACAAGTTAGGTCATTAGCTTCCAATGTCGCGAACGAAGCCAGCAGAATAAAGACTTGATCTACAGCGATGGTTAACGAACTGTGTACAAACATTTATTATCAAACCCAAGATTACATTTCTAAAAATCCACCAACTCGCTGTAATAACAGCTAGCGTGATGTTAAAAGTCAACATTGTTGACACCATTCACCATGGCTCGAACGCGACTCAAGACAACCATATAGATGGCAGGTATATGGTAACACCAAAAGTGTACAAGGAAATTATTTTATTACTAGAAAATAAACATTTAAAAAATTACTGTGCGCCCGGGTAATGTGAAGAATGGCACTGCATTTGTGAAGCAAGCTGCTCAATGTTTGCTTAAAATCTGCCCAGGAAATTCTTAAACAGGACTCCAGCAAAACACGTTCAATGCAATTTTTTTGGGGTATTTAATAGCTTTGAAAAAGCATTTTCACATATATGTTCTAGCAAATAAGGATCATATTTCAATTGAAAATGTATGCAATTTAGGTAAAGTGTTTTTATAGGATTTTCCAGAAATTTCTTTTTTAAAAATATATTATCTGCATGAAGATAACAAATCTCCATTTCAAGGTCAGAGGGCTGGTGGATCATTTAAGTTCCCATGGGGCTCTAAAACAGTGAAAGAGGCCCGTGGGCCATGATTTGGATCATGCTGTTGTATAGCCGTTCGTCCAACTAGCTGTAAAACCCTCTTCTAAATAGTACATGCACTTATACTTATTTGTATTGAAAGTTATTTGATTCATCTATAAAATGTCAAGTATCTACATAAAACATACACAGTGGAATCCGGTTATAACGAGACCCTCTGTACCATCTTAAAATATTATCGTTATAACCGTATCTTTTTATATTAAATTTATGTTTAATAATAGGGGGATGTACTATGTGAACAAAGAAGTAGCTTTTAAACATGTGGATGAGCTCAGCAATTCTTCACAATAAGTGGGATACTTGTTTTCTGCATCAATAGTTTCCTGTCGATTTGCATCGCTCACTGTTCAAATATTGACCCTGTTATCCGTGATTTTTTTTTTTAAACTTAAATTCTGTCAGCGGTGTTCTTGCACTTGATATTTCTTGCCAGTGATGGAAAATGCACAACTGAAATAAACAAAAGAATAGGAATGGCAAAAAGTAATTTTAATGTCATGAAAAATATACTAATATCAAAACAAATAACACTTAAAACTAAGAATAGCAAAATGTTATATTTTCTCAACATTCCTATAAGATGAGAATTGAAGCCCTTGAAATGTGGATTAACAGAATAGGTAGAATTGAATGGAAAGAAAAGAAAACAAATGATGAAGTCTTAACAACTAAAAATGAAAAGAGAACTACTAAACACAATACAAATGCGATTTTTGGGCCATGTTAAAAGACACAACACCCTACTAAAAGTAATCTTGGAGGGGGAAGATACAAAGGTAAAAGAGGCAGACCAAAACTAACATAGACAAGTAACATCAAAAGATGGACAAATCAGCCTATGACCTGCACCATCAACGCAAGAACAGAGCAGAATGGCACTCCATGGTAGCCAACCTCCATTGCGGAGATGGCACTCGATGATGATGACTGGAAACCATTGCATAATAAATTTAACAACCTGCGAGTAGATTTGAACAATCGTGGTGATGTTCACTGATAGTCAGCCTTTATAATGAAAGAACCAATCCTTTCTCATCCACTGTCGTGTCCAACTAGGCCTTATTGGTCATGCCTAGACCACTTCTCCTCACAATTTCCAAACTAGAAAACTACACGCCACCAAGGGCAACAGTGTTAAAAAAGATTTTTTCTTCTTCTTAATATAGGATGAAGGAAAAAAATCAGAGATTAAAATAAATTTCCGTTATATCTGGGTCTTGTAATGAACATAAAAACAAGGGAAATCAAACACATCATATTAAACAAAATAGCATAGAGACAATAATTATAGAAGACATAATTTCGGGTAAACGAAAGAACGGTCTAGAAGATGGGTGCAAAATATCACAGACAAGATGTGACTGACTGCTGTAGACGCAGGACATCTCGCTTAGGAGAAAGAAAACCTCGACATGGCTGTCATAGGGACAAACAACTGGATTATGATGATATTACCTGATAAATCAAATCTAATCCCATTTCCGTGTGCACTCCTTATATTAGTATAAAAACTATAAGTTTGTCACCAAACGAGTGAGAGGACGTGATGTGATGTCTCTGGCATTCAAATATATGTCTTCAGTTCTTAGTTTCATATTTGCAACAATGGTTACGACCGAATGAAATGCACAAACTGTTGCGGTCCTATTGCTTGTTTTACCATATTTAAGTTGACAGTTATTAACTCGAAGTTGTCTGTCTATTGGACATGGTAGCAGACAAAAACTGTGTCCTTTCTTGTGTTGTAATACCTCAGAGCGGTTTGGGTGTGCATATTTTCCTTGCATCCATTGCTTTTTGGTCCATATCTCTGCCGTTGGTTGCTCACCATATGAAGCTGTTAGCCGAAATGCTGTTAGTGGTTCAGTGATGTCTTCCATAGCCTCCGCCAGGAGGAGGCTGACATGTTTTATATGTAAATTATATAAATACATATATATATATTTTTTTTTAATCTCTAAAGTCCTTTAGTATGTCTTCATTGCTCTTTTTCATTACACAAGGTATTTAAAGAATTTTTTCTATAGCATTTTGTTTGGAATGAATCATTTCATTGTTCATGAATTTTTCATTGTTACTGTTTACATGCTTATCCATGATTCACAACCATATGCTACTATCGGGGAATTACATGCCGTTAGGGATTTTATAAATACATTTATTTGATAATCTCCAACTGTATCATAAATTCACAATGTAAGAGCCTCTTGCTGTCTTTAACTTTATCGGTAGGCGGGTATTTGTAAAAAGAACGTGTCATGTGAGCAGGGTCGGGTCAAGGTACCGGCAATTCTGACAGTTGCCTGGGGTTTAAGGGCGTCTTAAAGGCCCGTCCATTTTTTTTTGTGTGTGTGAAATTGTTTATAATTATATTTTAAAAGTAACCATGTACCGTCTGTGGGCCCGCTTCCTAATGTGGGGGCAATGATGTCTTCCTACAACGTACCGCTATAAACACAGTTTTTGAGCACATTTCCCCTTCACTCGCTGGCTTTACTACAGCCCAGCATATCTTTATAAAAGCCCCCTTCCCATAGAACAACCAGTTCGACAAATCAGACTCATGCAACAACCACACTGGTGTACTCGATCATATATGCAATTCTCATTGCATCGTATCAATTATGTTGTTGACTATTTACTGTCATGTACCACAACACCAAACTATCTATAATCGTATTTTCTTATTGTCGTCTGTGATCGTGCTTTCTTTGTATTTTGCGTTATAACCAAGTATTCCAACTTGATATGCTCAAAAAATGTCGACTGTTTCTTTCAGATAGGAGCTCTTTTTATTGTGTTGGCCTCGTTGAAGATGTCATCTTTGGTCTTTTTGGCTTTCTAGTGAGCATCAGTCAGAATTGGAATGGGGAAAAAAAAAATAAAGATCCAGATAGTCATACAGAAAGTGGCTTATAGTGTAGTCTCGAATTTCAAATGATTTAATGCTAAATAACAATATAATATTTTTCTGTTAACGTATCCTTTCTTTCCTTATTTGTCTTTCAAAGCTGCGGGGAGAATTTGCGGTCTTTTCCATTTCTGTTGGCTTCTCCTAAGTTTCCTAATGTTTGTAATATTCCATAGTTGGGGACTGGTTGATCTCAAGACAAGACTCTGGTCTTGAGAGAGAGGTTGCAAGTTCAAATCCCGGCTGCACCAACGAGACCAGGCTTGAAACATTAGTTAATAATCGACAGAAAACTGTACATGCCTTAAAAGACAGAATTATCTGCCTGTACAGCGAGGGTCCCCTGTGCACACGGCTGCCAGCAAAAAATTATCAGCGCGCGCGCACGCACACACACACACAGTGGTTTACTCTTTCTTAAGTTCATTTTTCTATCCAAACAAAAATTTACATTATTTGCATCTGGTATTGTTGCAACATCCACCAATAATTATATAATTTCAAACTGTTGTGGTGTCACATCAGGTGGGGCAGGTTTTACTGTATTCTAGGATCGTTCAGTCATCACAGTAAATCTACAATGTACACCATCCTTGAACCCTAATTACACACAGAAAGTCAGGGTACTGCCATGACAATTGTACGGTACATTCTGTCAGTCTGATCTATTCCCACCATGGGTCAATGTTCCTTCTGCTATATAAAAAAATTTATATAATATCTAAACATGTAATAGATTTGCCTTACTTAAAGAATTTTATTACATGATTCTGATTTTGTCACCTCACAACCTCCTGTCTTGTTACAATCGTCACAGCAAATGTGTCACTGTGCACTAGTTTTCCCATACTCAGTCACACAAACAGCAGCAGGCTACACAGACCACTTTGAAGTTAGATCAGGTGTAAGACAGGGGTGCGTACTATCCCCCATACTGTTTCTTACATACATGGACTATATATGCAAGTTAGCCAACTCATCAGAGACAGAGGAGATCAACGAGATTTTATTTGTAGACAATCAGGCACTAAAATATGAAACAATAGAAGACCTACAAGAACACTTAAACAAACTCAACATCTCAGGCACAAAATACAATATGAAAATCAACATCAACAAAACAGAAGTCATGAATGTCACCAAAAATAAACAGAACATGAATATAACTATAGAAGGCAGGCAATTAAAACAAGTAGAGGAATTTAAATGCCTAGGAAGTTTAGTGACAAACGATAATTCACAAACAGCAGAGATAGAATCAAGATACAACAAAGCTTGTCAAATCATTGGACAGTTATCATCACTATTGTCCAACAAGGAAATAACTCTGGAGGCAAAACGAGCACTATACAATACACTCTTCATCCCAACGTTGTGCTACCAATGCCAGACCTGGACCCTTGATACAAGAACAATAAGGAAAATAATCTCTACTGAGATGAATTGATGAGAGAGGCAAGAGCAGCAGGAATTGGCTCCCTCAATGAGATAGAGCTGCTTGCACAGAGCAGAGACAAATGGCGAGATTTGATAAAATATCTTTAAAAGAACTGAATACTGCTAGAACAAAAATTCAGATGAAGGAGTATCTTGGTCTATGCCCTATGGGCCGGCAACGGCTCAAAAGGCCAATAGATAGATAGATAGAGATAAATTGTGTTAAATGAATGACAGGAAACAGAGAGATAAGATCAGAAATGAAGAACTGAGAAAAAAGCTAGGAATAGCCCCCACCATAGAATATATAAGGAAACAACAGATAAAATGGTTTGGCCACGTGACAAGGCAGAAAGATCAAAATACAACACAACAAACCTTCAGCAAACATTGTGAGAATACCAGACCCAAATGTCGACCACGAAAAAGATGGATGGATGGAATATTAGAAGCACTAGGAAACATAACAGCAGCAGAGGCGAAAAGAAGAGCAAAAGACCGCAAATTATATCTCTCCTCGACACTGAAAGGCAAATGAGGAAGGAAGGAAGAAGTCACACAAACTTTCCTTACATATTTAATTCTTTTTATTATCATACGAAAGGCCTAGTTACTGAACTACCATGTGGTATCAAAGTGGCAATGTATGCAGATGACCTGATAATGTGGTGCATATAGGAGTATGCAACAGTGGCCTCCAAATGGTTGCAAAAAGCTATGAATGCACTGAACTCATGGACAAATAGATGGTGTATCAGCATCAATTCAGACAAATGCTGTACTACACATTTCATTTTCTCCCCAAAACAAAAAGCAGAAGCCATCTAAATAAACATTGATCCTATGAAAGAAGACATACAGCTACTTATCTCGGAGTTCCATTTGACAACAAACTATCTTGGAAACAGCAGATAAATAAGGCAACCCAAAAAGCAAGGAGGAAGTTGGCTATTCTAAGAAAGCAGTGTGAAACCCTGTGGAGTGCAAGTGGGAAAATACTCAGTAAAACTTACCAACAGAGTATACGCCCACATTTAGAATATGGATCATTCACATGGTGCTCAGCATCAAACACCACACTGCAAGAACTGGACAAAGTATGAAACCAGGCACTCAGGGCCATCACAGGATAAATAAAATCAACACCAATATTGGAGATGGAAAAGTTGTGGAGGATACCAGCACTGAGAGAATGGGGAGACATAAAGGTGCTGATACTGGCAGAAAAATTTTCATGCTTGCCAAGACATCCAATGAAGGGCTGATTCCAAATTCCTGCATTGGGACGGCTTAAGAGAAGCAGTTTTATGTTTTATCCCCCAAGCCAAACAAATTTGTAGTCCTCTACTGCCCATATCAGAACAGACCACATGGACAGAGGAATCCAGATTTGTTAATATAAATATGAACAGAGTGAAAGGAATATTTGACAAGGAGGAACAGAATAGTCTACAGTGTAAAACAATTACTCTAAGTTTTTGGATGAAGAATAGCCACAAGATCTATGGGTTCATGTATACACAGAATGCAATAAAGAATGGGGGAGCAGGTGCATACATAGAGTACTCAAATAACACTAGGGATATGAATAACATAGCAACAGGGAAATAGTCACAATTACAATGCAGAAATCCAAGCAATAAAGTTGGCAATAGAAAAACTGCTGAATAGTAATCTTAGGCCACAGCCTGAAGTGTTTTTGACTGATGCAAAATCAGCACTCCTGGCAATACAAGTTCCCATGTGTTACCAGGGCCTCATTATGAGGGAAGTATAGAATACTGACACTGTGACCTTCCAGGCATGTCGTAAGAGGCGACTAAGGAAGTTGATTGATGGCTTGACAAGCTGTCATTGTAAAAAAGTATTGCTATGGAAACAGAGCCATAGATTTTAGAAGCAGCGATCTCTGCAATATTTGTCATTTTGGCATGCAAGGTTTCTGTTTTTGAGATTGTGGTTCTGCCCTATGTGCAGTCTTTGGCTCGAAAGGACAATAGATAGATAGATAAATATCTCTCTACATGTTCCTTCTCTCTGCTGTCTTTAAGTTCTTCCATACCATTGTTTGTGTTTTATGCATTTGCTGTATGATGATTTTTCTAATGTCTTCGCCTGTCTAGTTTCTTCTAAGTTTTAATAAATTATCTAAGAACAACATGGGACGTCTACCACATAACATAAAATATGGGGAAAATGTAGTACTTTCTTTGTAATTAAATCTAATTGCTGCCAATGCTTGATTTAATCTTATGTCCAATACAGAATACTGTCTTCTTGTTAACTTTAGAAATGATTCACTGTCCTATATTACAAGAGGTAGGGTTCGATTCCAACAGACGGCTTCCGGTTCACCCAGCCTTTAATGGGCACCGGATTTTTTTCTGGAAAAGTAAAGCAGCACAGGCGTAATACCGACCACATTACCCCAAAAAAATCATGTGCCGAAGGTCTGTAAAATTTATGGTCACTAAACACCATATTTCCTATACGCCATTTGGCATGACGTGGGCACTTTACTTTTTTTACTGTCCTATATCGCCTCATTAATTCCATTAGATTGTGGGTGGTACACAGATGTTGATTGAATGTGCAGGTAAGCAGGACTAAATCAAAATCTGACTTCTGGTAACATTAAACTAGAGGCATCTAGAAAAAAAGAAGTTCAGCACAGGGACAAAATGGCAACAACTTTTCAGACAAGACCTGCTGTAGAGTTTCGGTATCTGAGATGAGAGGAAGAGATGGACAGTAGCCAAAGGGTGAGATGAGAGGAAAGATGGACAGTATGCTGTATATACAGTATAAGGTGAGGTTTACTCACATTATTTGACTTTAATAGTCATGGTGTTGACAGACAATCTGATTGAGAAGTGTTTCGGATACTGGTTCACAATGGTGAATCAGCTGGTGCTGATGCACTACTGATGGGGGACTCTGTGTAGGTTTCTTGATCATCTCCAGAATTTTGTCTTCACCAATCCTCCCATCAAGATCTAAAACAAGAGAGAGAAAGCTTATCAATGTCTATAGAACAGACACCAATCCACATTGTACCAATCTTCAAGCATCAATAGAGGCTTCCAACATTCAAGCATCAAGTAAAATGTATGGAAGCAAGGTGCCCGACAACAGCAGCAGAGCTGGAATCTGTTAGCAACTGAGCAAGGATCTGTGAGCCAGAACCATCCAGATCTTACTCCACCTCTTGGCGGTGCCTCTAGAAACAGAGTAAACTGTCTGGTCTGGCGAAGCGAGTCAGGAAAGAAGAGGGAAGGTAAGAAACTCAAAAATGCAGTGCTGAAATTGGATATATTGGGACAAAAGGCACATATAAACTACAAACACAATACAGAGTCCACTTAACGTCCTTTTAAGGGTGGATGATGATGATGATGAGAACAATCAATTCTTTTAGTAGTCTTCGAGTGAATGTCAGCAAGAAAGAATATCCTGATACTGGTCAACTTAATTGTTAACTCTGGCACAATCTCTGATTAAAGTTAAAAAAAAAACCTCTATAGACTGAAAGTTGACCCGTAAAGTTATCATCACTATTGTCCAACAAGGAAATAACTCTGGAGGCAAAACGAGCACTATACAATACACTCTTCATCCCAACGTTGTGCTACCAATGCCAGACCTGGACCCTTGATACAAGAACAATAAGGAAAATAATCTCTACTGAGATGAATTGATGAGAGAGGCAAGAGCAGCAGGAATTGGCTCCCTCAATGAGATAGAGCTGCTTGCACAGAGCAGAGACAAATGGCGAGATTTGATAAAATATCTTTAAAAGAACTGAATACTGCTAGAACAAAAATTCAGATGAAGGAGTATCTTGGTCTATGCCCTATGGGCCGGCAACGGCTCAAAAGGCCAATAGATAGATAGATAGAGATAAATTGTGTTAAATGAATGACAGGAAACAGAGAGATAAGATCAGAAATGAAGAACTGAGAAAAAAGCTAGGAATAGCCCCCACCATAGAATATATAAGGAAACAACAGATAAAATGGTTTGGCCACGTGACAAGGCAGAAAGATCAAAATACAACACAACAAACCTTCAGCAAACATTGTGAGAATACCAGACCCAAATGTCGACCACGAAAAAGATGGATGGATGGAATATTAGAAGCACTAGGAAACATAACAGCAGCAGAGGCGAAAAGAAGAGCAAAAGACCGCAAATTATATCTCTCCTCGACACTGAAAGGCAAATGAGGAAGGAAGGAAGAAGTCACACAAACTTTCCTTACATATTTAATTCTTTTTATTATCATACGAAAGGCCTAGTTACTGAACTACCATGTGGTATCAAAGTGGCAATGTATGCAGATGACCTGATAATGTGGTGCATATAGGAGTATGCAACAGTGGCCTCCAAATGGTTGCAAAAAGCTATGAATGCACTGAACTCATGGACAAATAGATGGTGTATCAGCATCAATTCAGACAAATGCTGTACTACACATTTCATTTTCTCCCCAAAACAAAAAGCAGAAGCCATCTAAATAAACATTGATCCTATGAAAGAAGACATACAAGCTACTTATCTCGGAGTTCCATTTGACAACAAACTATCTTGGAAACAGCAGATAAATAAGGCAACCCAAAAAGCAAGGAGGAAGTTGGCTATTCTAAGAAAGCAGTGTGAAACCCTGTGGAGTGCAAGTGGGAAAATACTCAGTAAAACTTACCAACAGAGTATACGCCCACATTTAGAATATGGATCATTCACATGGTGCTCAGCATCAAACACCACACTGCAAGAACTGGACAAAGTATGAAACCAGGCACTCAGGGTCATCACAGGATAAATAAAATCAACACCAATATTGGAGATGGAAAAGTTGTGGAGGATACCAGCACTGAGAGAATGGGGAGACATAAAGGTGCTGATACTGGCAGAAAAATTTTCATGCTTGCCAAGACATCCAATGAAGGGCTGATTCCAAATTCCTGCATTGAGACGGCTTAAGAGAAGCAGTTTTATGTTTTATCCCCCAAGCCAAACAAATTTGTAGTCCTCTACTGCCCATATCAGAACAGACCACATGGACAGAGGAATCCAGATTTGTTAATATAAATATGAACAGAGTGAAAGGAATATTTGACAAGGAGGAACAGAATAGTCTACAGTGTAAAACAATTACTCTAAGTTTTTGGATGAAGAATAGCCACAAGATCTATGGGTTCATGTATACACAGAATGCAATAAAGAATGGGGGAGCAGGTGCATACATAGAGTACTCAAATAACACTAGGGATATGAATAACATAGCAACAGGGAAATAGTCACAATTACAATGCAGAAATCCAAGCAATAAAGTTGGCAATAGAAAAACTGCTGAATAGTAATCTTAGGCCACAGCCTGAAGTGTTTTTGACTGATGCAAAATCAGCACTCCTGGCAATACAAGTTCCCATGTGTTACCAGGGCCTCATTATGAGGGAAGTATAGAATACTGACACTGTGACCTTCCAGGCATGTCGTAAGAGGCGACTAAGGAAGTTGATTGATGGCTTGACAAGCTGTCATTGTAAAAAAGTATTGCTATGGAAACAGAGCCATAGATTTTAGAAGCAGTGATCTCTGCAATATTTGTCATTTTGGCATGCAAGGTTTCTGTTTTTGAGATTGTGGTTCTGCCCTATGTGCAGTCTTTGGCTCGAAAGGACAATAGATAGATAGATAAATATCTCTCTACATGTTCCTTCTCTCTGCTGTCTTTAAGTTCTTCCATACCATTGTTTGTGTTTTATGCATTTGCTGTATGATGATTTTTCTAATGTCTTCGCCTGTCTAGTTTCTTCTAAGTTTTAATAAATTATCTAAGAACAACATGGGACGTCTACCACATAACATAAAATATGGGGAAAATGTAGTACTTTCTTTGTAATTAAATCTAATTGCTGCCAATGCTTGATTTAATCTTATGTCCAATACAGAATACTGTCTTCTTGTTAACTTTAGAAATGATTCACTGTCCTATATTACAAGAGGTAGGGTTCGATTCCAACAGACGGCTTCCGGTTCACCCAGCCTTTAATGGGCACCGGATTTTTTTCTGGAAAAGTAAAGCAGCACAGGCGTAATACCGACCACATTACCCCAAAAAAATCATGTGCCGAAGGTCTGTAAAATTTATGGTCACTAAACACCATATTTCCTATACGCCATTTGGCATGACGTGGGCACTTTACTTTTTTTACTGTCCTATATCGCCTCATTAATTCCATTAGATTGTGGGTGGTACACAGATGTTGATTGAATGTGCAGGTAAGCAGGACTAAATCAAAATCTGACTTCTGGTAACATTAAACTAGAGGCATCTAGAAAAAAAGAAGTTCAGCACAGGGACAAAATGGCAACAACTTTTCAGACAAGACCTGCTGTAGAGTTTCGGTATCTGAGATGAGAGGAAGAGATGGACAGTAGCCAAAGGGTGAGATGAGAGGAAAGATGGACAGTATGCTGTATATACAGTATAAGGTGAGGTTTACTCACATTATTTGACTTTAATAGTCATGGTGTTGACAGACAATCTGATTGAGAAGTGTTTCGGATACTGGTTCACAATGGTGAATCAGCTGGTGCTGATGTACTACTGATGGGGGACTCTGTGTAGGTTTCTTGATCATCTCCAGAATTTTGTCTTCACCAATCCTCCCATCAAGATCTAAAACATAAGAGAGAAAGCTTATCAATGTCTATAGAACAGACACCAATCCACATTGTACCAATCTTCAAGCATCAATAGAGGCTTCCAACATTCAAGCATCAAGTAAAATGTATGGAAGCAAGGTGCCCGACAACAGCAGCAGAGCTGGAATCTGTTAGCAACTGAGCAAGGATCTGTGAGCCAGAACCATCCAGATCTTACTCCACCTCTTGGCGGTGCCTCTAGAAACAGAGTAAACTGTCTGGTCTGGCGAAGCGAGTCAGGAAAGAAGAGGGAAGGTAAGAAACTCAAAAATGCAGTGCTGAAATTGGATATATTGGGACAAAAGGCACATATAAACTACAAACACAATACAGAGTCCACTTAACGTCCTTTTAAGGGTGGATGATGATGATGATGAGAACAATCAATTCTTTTAGTAGTCTTCGAGTGAATGTCAGCAAGAAAGAATATCCTGATACTGGTCAACTTAATTGTTAACTCTGGCACAATCTCTGATTAAAGTTAAAAAAAAAACCTCTATAGACTGAAAGTTGACCCGTAAAGTTATCATCACTATTGTCCAACAAGGAAATAACTCTGGAGGCAAAACGAGCACTATACAATACACTCTTCATCCCAACGTTGTGCTACCAATGCCAGACCTGGACCCTTGATACAAGAACAATAAGGAAAATAATCTCTACTGAGATGAATTGATGAGAGAGGCAAGAGCAGCAGGAATTGGCTCCCTCAATGAGATAGAGCTGCTTGCACAGAGCAGAGACAAATGGCGAGATTTGATAAAATATCTTTAAAAGAACTGAATACTGCTAGAACAAAAATTCAGATGAAGGAGTATCTTGGTCTATGCCCTATGGGCCGGCAACGGCTCAAAAGGCCAATAGATAGATAGATAGAGATAAATTGTGTTAAATGAATGACAGGAAACAGAGAGATAAGATCAGAAATGAAGAACTGAGAAAAAAGCTAGGAATAGCCCCCACCATAGAATATATAAGGAAACAACAGATAAAATGGTTTGGCCACGTGACAAGGCAGAAAGATCAAAATACAACACAACAAACCTTCAGCAAACATTGTGAGAATACCAGACCCAAATGTCGACCACGAAAAAGATGGATGGATGGAATATTAGAAGCACTAGGAAACATAACAGCAGCAGAGGCGAAAAGAGCAAAAGACCGCAAATTATATCTCTCCTCGACACTGAAAGGCAAATGAGGAAGGAAGGAAGAAGTCACACAAACTTTCCTTACATATTTAATTCTTTTTATTATCATACGAAAGGCCTAGTTACTGAACTACCATGTGGTATCAAAGTGGCAATGTATGCAGATGACCTGATAATGTGGTGCATATAGGAGTATGCAACAGTGGCCTCCAAATGGTTGCAAAAAGCTATGAATGCACTGAACTCATGGACAAATAGATGGTGTATCAGCATCAATTCAGACAAATGCTGTACTACACATTTCATTTTCTCCCCAAAACAAAAAGCAGAAGCCATCTAAATAAACATTGATCCTATGAAAGAAGACATACAAGCTACTTATCTCGGAGTTCCATTTGACAACAAACTATCTTGGAAACAGCAGATAAATAAGGCAACCCAAAAAGCAAGGAGGAAGTTGGCTATTCTAAGAAAGCAGTGTGAAACCCTGTGGAGTGCAAGTGGGAAAATACTCAGTAAAACTTACCAACAGAGTATACGCCCACATTTAGAATATGGATCATTCACATGGTGCTCAGCATCAAACACCACACTGCAAGAACTGGACAAAGTATGAAACCAGGCACTCAGGGTCATCACAGGATAAATAAAATCAACACCAATATTGGAGATGGAAAAGTTGTGGAGGATACCAGCACTGAGAGAATGGGGAGACATAAAGGTGCTGATACTGGCAGAAAAATTTTCATGCTTGCCAAGACATCCAATGAAGGGCTGATTCCAAATTCCTGCATTGAGACGGCTTAAGAGAAGCAGTTTTATGTTTTATCCCCCAAGCCAAACAAATTTGTAGTCCTCTACTGCCCATATCAGAACAGACCACATGGACAGAGGAATCCAGATTTGTTAATATAAATATGAACAGAGTGAAAGGAATATTTGACAAGGAGGAACAGAATAGTCTACAGTGTAAAACAATTACTCTAAGTTTTTGGATGAAGAATAGCCACAAGATCTATGGGTTCATGTATACACAGAATGCAATAAAGAATGGGGGAGCAGGTGCATACATAGAGTACTCAAATAACACTAGGGATATGAATAACATAGCAACAGGGAAATAGTCACAATTACAATGCAGAAATCCAAGCAATAAAGTTGGCAATAGAAAAACTGCTGAATAGTAATCTTAGGCCACAGCCTGAAGTGTTTTTGACTGATGCAAAATCAGCACTCCTGGCAATACAAGTTCCCATGTGTTACCAGGGCCTCATTATGAGGGAAGTATAGAATACTGACACTGTGACCTTCCAGGCATGTCGTAAGAGGCGACTAAGGAAGTTGATTGATGGCTTGACAAGCTGTCATTGTAAAAAAGTATTGCTATGGAAACAGAGCCATAGATTTTAGAAGCAGCGATCTCTGCAATATTTGTCATTTTGGCATGCAAGGTTTCTGTTTTTGAGATTGTGGTTCTGCCCTATGTGCAGTCTTTGGCTCGAAAGGACAATAGATAGATAGATAAATATCTCTCTACATGTTCCTTCTCTCTGCTGTCTTTAAGTTCTTCCATACCATTGTTTGTGTTTTATGCATTTGCTGTATGATGATTTTTCTAATGTCTTCGCCTGTCTAGTTTCTTCTAAGTTTTAATAAATTATCTAAGAACAACATGGGACGTCTACCACATAACATAAAATATGGGGAAAATGTAGTACTTTCTTTGTAATTAAATCTAATTGCTGCCAATGCTTGATTTAATCTTATGTCCAATACAGAATACTGTCATCTTGTTAACTTTAGAAATGATTCACTGTCCTATATTACAAGAGGTAGGGTTCGATTCCAACAGACGGCTTCCGGTTCACCCAGCCTTTAATGGGCACCGGATTTTTTTCTGGAAAAGTAAAGCAGCACAGGCGTAATACCGACCACATTACCCCAAAAAAATCATGTGCCGAAGGTCTGTAAAATTTATGGTCACTAAACACCATATTTCCTATACGCCATTTGGCATGACGTGGGCACTTTACTTTTTTTACTGTCCTATATCGCCTCATTAATTCCATTAGATTGTGGGTGGTACACAGATGTTGATTGAATGTGCAGGTAAGCAGGACTAAATCAAAATCTGACTTCTGGTAACATTAAACTAGAGGCATCTAGAAAAAAAGAAGTTCAGCACAGGGACAAAATGGCAACAACTTTTCAGACAAGACCTGCTGTAGAGTTTCGGTATCTGAGATGAGAGGAAGAGATGGACAGTAGCCAAAGGGTGAGATGAGAGGAAAGATGGACAGTATGCTGTATATACAGTATAAGGTGAGGTTTACTCACATTATTTGACTTTAATAGTCATGGTGTTGACAGACAATCTGATTGAGAAGTGTTTCGGATACTGGTTCACAATGGTGAATCAGCTGGTGCTGATGTACTACTGATGGGGGACTCTGTGTAGGTTTCTTGATCATCTCCAGAATTTTGTCTTCACCAATCCTCCCATCAAGATCTAAAACATAAGAGAGAAAGCTTATCAATGTCTATAGAACAGACACCAATCCACATTGTACCAATCTTCAAGCATCAATAGAGGCTTCCAACATTCAAGCATCAAGTAAAATGTATGGAAGCAAGGTGCCCGACAACAGCAGCAGAGCTGGAATCTGTTAGCAACTGAGCAAGGATCTGTGAGCCAGAACCATCCAGATCTTACTCCACCTCTTGGCGGTGCCTCTAGAAACAGAGTAAACTGTCTGGTCTGGCGAAGCGAGTCAGGAAAGAAGAGGGAAGGTAAGAAACTCAAAAATGCAGTGCTGAAATTGGATATATTGGGACAAAAGGCACATATAAACTACAAACACAATACAGAGTCCACTTAACGTCCTTTTAAGGGTGGATGATGATGATGATGAGAACAATCAATTCTTTTAGTAGTCTTCGAGTGAATGTCAGCAAGAAAGAATATCCTGATACTGGTCAACTTAATTGTTAACTCTGGCACAATCTCTGATTAAAGTTAAAAAAAAAACCTCTATAGACTGAAAGTTGACCCGTAAAGTTATCATCACTATTGTCCAACAAGGAAATAACTCTGGAGGCAAAACGAGCACTATACAATACACTCTTCATCCCAACGTTGTGCTACCAATGCCAGACCTGGACCCTTGATACAAGAACAATAAGGAAAATAATCTCTACTGAGATGAATTGATGAGAGAGGCAAGAGCAGCAGGAATTGGCTCCCTCAATGAGATAGAGCTGCTTGCACAGAGCAGAGACAAATGGCGAGATTTGATAAAATATCTTTAAAAGAACTGAATACTGCTAGAACAAAAATTCAGATGAAGGAGTATCTTGGTCTATGCCCTATGGGCCGGCAACGGCTCAAAAGGCCAATAGATAGATAGATAGAGATAAATTGTGTTAAATGAATGACAGGAAACAGAGAGATAAGATCAGAAATGAAGAACTGAGAAAAAAGCTAGGAATAGCCCCCACCATAGAATATATAAGGAAACAACAGATAAAATGGTTTGGCCACGTGACAAGGCAGAAAGATCAAAATACAACACAACAAACCTTCAGCAAACATTGTGAGAATACCAGACCCAAATGTCGACCACGAAAAAGATGGATGGATGGAATATTAGAAGCACTAGGAAACATAACAGCAGCAGAGGCGAAAAGAAGAGCAAAAGACCGCAAATTATATCTCTCCTCGACACTGAAAGGCAAATGAGGAAGGAAGGAAGAAGTCACACAAACTTTCCTTACATATTTAATTCTTTTTATTATCATACGAAAGGCCTAGTTACTGAACTACCATGTGGTATCAAAGTGGCAATGTATGCAGATGACCTGATAATGTGGTGCATATAGGAGTATGCAACAGTGGCCTCCAAATGGTTGCAAAAAGCTATGAATGCACTGAACTCATGGACAAATAGATGGTGTATCAGCATCAATTCAGACAAATGCTGTACTACACATTTCATTTTCTCCCCAAAACAAAAAGCAGAAGCCATCTAAATAAACATTGATCCTATGAAAGAAGACATACAAGCTACTTATCTCGGAGTTCCATTTGACAACAAACTATCTTGGAAACAGCAGATAAATAAGGCAACCCAAAAAGCAAGGAGGAAGTTGGCTATTCTAAGAAAGCAGTGTGAAACCCTGTGGAGTGCAAGTGGGAAAATACTCAGTAAAACTTACCAACAGAGTATACGCCCACATTTAGAATATGGATCATTCACATGGTGCTCAGCATCAAACACCACACTGCAAGAACTGGACAAAGTATGAAACCAGGCACTCAGGGTCATCACAGGATAAATAAAATCAACACCAATATTGGAGATGGAAAAGTTGTGGAGGATACCAGCACTGAGAGAATGGGGAGACATAAAGGTGCTGATACTGGCAGAAAAATTTTCATGCTTGCCAAGACATCCAATGAAGGGCTGATTCCAAATTCCTGCATTGAGACGGCTTAAGAGAAGCAGTTTTATGTTTTATCCCCCAAGCCAAACAAATTTGTAGTCCTCTACTGCCCATATCAGAACAGACCACATGGACAGAGGAATCCAGATTTGTTAATATAAATATGAACAGAGTGAAAGGAATATTTGACAAGGAGGAACAGAATAGTCTACAGTGTAAAACAATTACTCTAAGTTTTTGGATGAAGAATAGCCACAAGATCTATGGGTTCATGTATACACAGAATGCAATAAAGAATGGGGGAGCAGGTGCATACATAGAGTACTCAAATAACACTAGGGATATGAATAACATAGCAACAGGGAAATAGTCACAATTACAATGCAGAAATCCAAGCAATAAAGTTGGCAATAGAAAAACTGCTGAATAGTAATCTTAGGCCACAGCCTGAAGTGTTTTTGACTGATGCAAAATCAGCACTCCTGGCAATACAAGTTCCCATGTGTTACCAGGGCCTCATTATGAGGGAAGTATAGAATACTGACACTGTGACCTTCCAGGCATGTCGTAAGAGGCGACTAAGGAAGTTGATTGATGGCTTGACAAGCTGTCATTGTAAAAAAGTATTGCTATGGAAACAGAGCCATAGATTTTAGAAGCAGTGATCTCTGCAATATTTGTCATTTTGGCATGCAAGGTTTCTGTTTTTGAGATTGTGGTTCTGCCCTATGTGCAGTCTTTGGCTCGAAAGGACAATAGATAGATAGATAAATATCTCTCTACATGTTCCTTCTCTCTGCTGTCTTTAAGTTCTTCCATACCATTGTTTGTGTTTTATGCATTTGCTGTATGATGATTTTTCTAATGTCTTCGCCTGTCTAGTTTCTTCTAAGTTTTAATAAATTATCTAAGAACAACATGGGACGTCTACCACATAACATAAAATATGGGGAAAATGTAGTACTTTCTTTGTAATTAAATCTAATTGCTGCCAATGCTTGATTTAATCTTATGTCCAATACAGAATACTGTCTTCTTGTTAACTTTAGAAATGATTCACAGTCCTATATTACAAGAGGTAGGGTTCGATTCCAACAGACGGCTTCCGGTTCACCCAGCCTTTAATGGGCACCGGATTTTTTTCTGGAAAAGTAAAGCAGCACAGGCGTAATACCGACCACATTACCCCAAAAAAATCATGTGCCGAAGGTCTGTAAAATTTATGGTCACTAAACACCATATTTCCTATACGCCATTTGGCATGACGTGGGCACTTTACTTTTTTTACTGTCCTATATCGCCTCATTAATTCCATTAGATTGTGGGTGGTACACAGATGTTGATTGAATGTGCAGGTAAGCAGGACTAAATCAAAATCTGACTTCTGGTAACATTAAACTAGAGGCATCTAGAAAAAAAGAAGTTCAGCACAGGGACAAAATGGCAACAACTTTTCAGACAAGACCTGCTGTAGAGTTTCGGTATCTGAGATGAGAGGAAGAGATGGACAGTAGCCAAAGGGTGAGATGAGAGGAAAGATGGACAGTATGCTGTATATACAGTATAAGGTGAGGTTTACTCACATTATTTGACTTTAATAGTCATGGTGCTGACAGACAATCTGATTGAGAAGTGTTTTGGATACTGGTTCACAATGGTGAATCAGCTGGTGCTGATGTACTACTGATGGGGGACTCTGTGTAGGTTTCTTGATCATCTCCAGAATTTTGTCTTCACCAATCCTCCCATCAAGATCTAAAACATAAGAGAGAAAGCTTATCAATGTCTATAGAACAGACACCAATCCACATTGTACCAATCTTCAAGCATCAATAGAGGCTTCCAACATTCAAGCATCAAGTAAAATGTATGGAAGCAAGGTGCCCGACAACAGCAGCAGAGCTGGAATCTGTTAGCAACTGAGCAAGGATCTGTGAGCCAGAACCATCCAGATCTTACTCCACCTCTTGGCGGTGCCTCTAGAAACAGAGTAAACTGTCTGGTCTGGCGAAGCGAGTCAGGAAAGAAGAGGGAAGGTAAGAAACTCAAAAATGCAGTGCTGAAATTGGATATATTGGGACAAAAGGCACATATAAACTACAAACACAATACAGAGTCCACTTAACGTCCTTTTAAGGGTGGATGATGATGATGATGAGAACAATCAATTCTTTTAGTAGTCTTCGAGTGAATGTCAGCAAGAAAGAATATCCTGATACTGGTCAACTTAATTGTTAACTCTGGCACAATCTCTGATTAAAGTTAAAAAAAAAACCTCTATAGACTGAGAGTTGACCCGTAAAGTGGGTGGGTTGTGTTGCTAGGTTAAACAAAGCTAAAATATAAATGCCTTTTGGCTCGAAACATCTGTCATCAGCCTGGCTAGATTTGTTTATAAAATTTGCACAGACAGTAATTTTGACCTACTCGTTTTAACTGCCATGGGTTTGCTAAAAATGGCCAAGTACACACAGGACCTCCAGTTTTTCCATTGTTAGGTGAGAGAGCTAGACATCGAATCTCATTGAACAAAAATTCAGAGGAAGGTATAACCATGGATTCGAAGTGAAAAAATCCCCACCAACTGTGGTGGAATTCAGCCCTGGGACCTTATTAACAGATATTATACTATTAGTCAACAATAACATCATCACTGCACAAAACAACTCATAAATGCTCATACTCCATCCTCTTTTGTCACCACCTTAGAACTGATGAACACTTTCTTCTAACTTGATGTCTAAGGTGTACACAGCAGATATTCTTCAGTGTCCAGTAATTGGTGAAACATGTTCTGTATTAAACATTTACAACTTTTGTTTGGCTCTCTGAAAAGTAGTTTTGTCTGGCATCATCCCTTTTGACTTAACACTCTTGTAGTCAGACTTAACGAGGAAATTAGAGAAATCGCCAATCAACCACTAATATCTTCAGTAATAAAGAAAAGACGATGGTCATACGTTGGACATGTGATGAGAAGAGATAATAATCGAATAGCAAAGCAAGCCCTCATATGGGAAACAACAGGTAAAAGAAAAAGAGGAAGACCCAGGGAGACACTGAGAAGAACATTGATGAGAGAGGCAAGAGCAGCAGGAATCGGCTCCCTCAATGAGATAGAACTGCTTGCACAGAACAGAGACAGATGGCGAGATTTGATAAAATATCTTTAAAAGAAAACTGCTAGAACAAAAATTCATATAGGAGAAGGTGTATCTTGGTCTACGCCCTATGGGCCGGTTACGGCTCGAAAGGTCAATAGATAGATAGTCAGACTTGCAGGTTCACATTCATTGCTTGAATATATAACTTTCCCTGCCTCCTTGAGAACATTGGACTGGACCAGTACTCGTGTACTTTCCACAACAGCCATCTCAGCAAGTATGTATGTTCGTTCATTTCCTCTTACTGGCACAAAACTGAAGTAAATTTTAGTCAACAATGACCTTGCTCACACTTACCAATGTCTTCAAGCCTGGCCTATTTCTATTTTCCTGAGCATACTCAATGAGTCACTGAGAAAGCATACATGGGTAAAGCATGCTTGGGAAGACAAAGCATACCTAGCGGACAGTGCAATAATAGCCTTTCAGTGTCGGCCGCTCCCACCACTGCAAGGATCATGGCACATTCACCTTGTAAGAAATATGCTGAAATGTATTTCTGGTCAGACTCACGGATAAGGTGATTTGAAGTCCTGGCAAATTTGTTCATGGATTAATTAATGCTTGGTTGAAAAAACTATATCAAATGACCAAACATAAATGTTTGAAAACCTACAAAAACAGATTTTTAAATTAAACTGTATAGGCAGACATGAAAATTAACTGTGAAAAAATGAAGACCATCAAAACCAAATGTGTCAGACATATGATAGGAAGCAGCTTCACCCCCATCAACAGAATATATATAAAGAACAATAATAAATTAAATGGTTTGGCCGCATAAGACAGAAATAACCAGGTCTATTCTTCCAGCTGAAACGCATTCTGGTAAACTCTTATAATGTTAAAATTGTGAGGTAAATATTTTTTTACAACCAAATGAAAACTAATGTCGATGAACTTGTATTTTGTGACACACCAATTTCTGCTTCTTCTTTTCTTCCTTATTTGCCTTTCAGTTTTAAGGGGAGATATAATTTGCAATCTTTAACTCTTTTGTTGGCCTGTGCTTTTGTTATGTTTCCTAGTGTTTCCAGTATTACATCAATCCATCTTTTTCAAAGTTGGCCATTTAGTCTGGAGTTCTAGCAATGTTTCTTTAAAGCTTGTGTTTTGGTCTTTTTGTCTTATTTAGTGGCCAAACATTTTATCTGTTGTTTCTTTATGTATTTATGGCAGTAATTATTCAAAGCTTTTTTCTCAGTTCATTCTGAACTTATCTCTCAGGCTGTTTCCTGTAATTTGTCTAACACATTACATCTTAGTAGTGGTTATTTTTCTCATTGTTCTTAGAGTAACGGTCCAGGTCTGGCATTGGTAGCACAACATTGGAATGAAGATTGTGTTGTAGAGAGCTCGTTTTCCTCTTGTCCTTGTTGGACAATAGTGGTGATAGCTGTCTGATGATTTCACAAGATTTTTGCATCTTGAGTCTATTTCTGTTGCTTGTGAATTATTGTTTGTCACTAGACTTCCTAAATATATAACTCTAGATTGCATCACCTATCAGCGAATCATTTTTTTTTTTTTACAATACCTTCATAAAATTTAAGAACAAATATAGAAATAAAGAAAATTTAAATGTTACATTTGGAGTTCCAAAAGTAGTAGTTTCTTTGAACTTTTGCTACATAGCTTTACAATAGAAGAGACACAGAAATGAGATGCGGTAACCATTTCCTGGCTTACTTTCGATTTATAACCTGAAATATGGCGCCATGGCTACTGGATGTATTACATTTTGTATTCACACATTAGCATTGGCCCATCATTCAAGCCGTATGTTCGGCTTCCTTTAAGCATTGTTCGATCTTCTGCCAAGCCATTCTCTTAAACTGTCTGGTAGTGGCGATTCGTGATTATACAAACAGCAATGGTGGTTTTCTGTTGTCTTCCGTCGGTTTGTTTATTGTTGGCTCCGTTAGCATTTGACTAAAAGTCTCACCCACCCGGCAGTCGGGTTGTTTTACTTCAGGGTACCATCCCTTAGCCTTTTATTCTCCCGAGCATACTTGCAAGGCAGCAGGGCAGCCGCAGATGTTCTATAGCTATGTTTATTGTCTTCTTTTTGTCTTCCTATTGATATAACTTCTATTTTTTCAGTACTTACTTTCATGTTACTCATTTTACCATTCTTTATTCAAAGACATTAAAAATTGAAGTTCTATTTCTTCGAAAATAATTAGGGCATGGTCATCAGCAAAAAGTAGTTCGAAATGATGTTCTACTTGTCATATCTGCGCCATTGAATTGGCGTTGCGCGCACGGCAATACTCCGTTTTGACAAATCAAGTGTTGTGAATGCGCCTTCCACCGTCTAATGTTGATCTGCGTTTTACGTCACACTGAGTGCTGTTCAATGACCGGTTGATGGAGATGTTTGCCGCAAGTTATTTACAATTTCCAACGCATTAATATGGTGGGCTCCGTCAAGTCAGCTGAAGTGTTATCTCTTTGGGAAGTTTGCACCATGTTTCGTTCGTTGTAGACTGCATTCACTAGAGTAATCATGAATCCATGGGTGCAGCCATTTTGTGCGTGCTGCGTCATCATAATGGTTCATCGTGTGTCCCAAGACCGACCATGCGCTAATTTTGTGATCTGTTGTTTGGTCTGCAACGGGGATAATCTGACGACGAACTGTGTTTTGTATGTTCGAATTTGGAGTTAAACACGATGTCCTAACATCATCAAGCGCTATATATTTAAATACTATGGACATCATCATTTTCAGGAGGACATGAACTTCCGTGCAATATGGTGGATAGACGGCAGGAACCATTGAAGGCTATGTCTGAAAAGTGTTCCTTGTTACAGTTTCCTCATATTCCAAGTCTGGCTTGTTGCAGGAGCTACTGAGTTAAGTGCTCTGTGCACACCATGAGCTGTGTGTTTCATCCGTTTTGATCATGTTCCGATATTCCAATTGCTAACGATGAATGCTGATATCGTATGACAGGGAACAGTTGGCCGTGTTCACTTTCTGTGCAGTTTCGCCTTATGTCTTTTGGCGTGTGCTGAGACTGCTATGATGGGGACTACAGCTACCTTTCTTTGTTTGGGAGATGAGTTAGTAATTTGGATGATTCCACTGGCACGGGCGGTTGAGCAATTATGGATTTTATTTCTTTTGCAGTGATACCGGGGCCTTCCATAACCAAACAAGTAGTTCATTTATCTCTTCACACTTTGATTTGGCATACTTGCACATTTTGTTGATGTAAGTGATAAATAGGAGTGGTGATGACACGCAGCCATTGTCTTACTCCAGATGTTACTGCGAATGGTTTTGATGCTCCTTTACCTGCTCTAATCACACTTCTGTTAAATGTTAACAGCTACTCATATCCGTAACACAGCTTTTTGCTCGAAGCACAGTTATTATATGTTCATTTTCAACAAAAAGTAAATATAAAAGAACAGTATCTTACCAACAAAAGTTACATACCTTCTGAAGATATAAAGCAAAATGAGCATTTAAAAAAAGAGAGCATTACATAGCAAAAGTCCAAAGAAATTAGGTTAAATACAAAAATAAAAATGTTAGACTCCAATGTTAAGTCAGTCTTATTATATGGCTGTGAAACATGGAGAACAAAAATAACAATCATGAAGATATTAATGGATGCTCATGCAGGATAAAAGGATGGAAATGACAGGACAAAAATCACTAACATAGAATTATGGAAATGTACCAGTCAAATACCAGTAGATAAAGAGATACAGCGAAGACGATGGTGCTGGACAGGACACACATTGCGGAAGCCAACTGAGAGTGTTACACAACAGGCCCTTTTTTGGAACCCCCCAAGGAAAAAGGCAAAGAAGAAGACCAAGATATTCTTGGAGAGGACAGATGGAAGCAGAGATGAAGATGATGAGAAAGACATGAAATGATCATAAAAGAATGGCAAGAAACAGAATGGCAGGAAAGTGTTGTTGAAGACCTATGCCACACAGTTCACTCTTTTCCCTCTCAATCTTTTGTTCAGCTGAATGCAGGACAATAAATGACAACACTCGATGGAATGAGACAAACTTCCCGAGCGCCAAGAAAACATGTGAAGGGCATATAGACGCACACAGGAACTACTTTGGGAACCACTGCTATATAAAGTCTGTTTGCCATAATATAGTTCTATCCACTCTATCAAAAAACATAAATAAAATCAAACATCAAATAGACAAAATATTACTGCAAGAGGAACTAATATTTAAAACAAACTTCTAATCCACAAGGTACTTTTCCAGTAATTTAAGGTAATTCAGCAACATTAAGCTAACAGATGCCACAAGACATCAACAGTCTACACAGAATCACAACTGAAATGTGTAACATCAGTCACCCAAAATCTGCATGGTATTCACAGGTGATCAGGTGGAAAATTATTTGAAAAAGGAGGATGTAGCATTTATATAGAGTAATCCAACAGTAGTAACTGAAAAAAAAGACATTAGCTCAAGTAACCAACTCAATAAATTTTATAGCAGAAAGTGCAGCTATCAGTGGGTGAACTCTTCAGCTTTTGTCAACAGCCAAAAGTCACATGATGCATAGATACAAAATCATCTTTAAAAATCCCACAGTAACACTAAATCTACACAATTTTCATTACTGAGAGAAAAACCTGCCATGACTAATCAGTCAGGCCACACACAGTGATTCTGCAGGGTTTATCACAATCAAAGACAATGAATGAATCAATTATATACACAACAAAATGTCATCATTACAATTTAGAGATGCTGACCAAAACAGACTACTCTGATATGCACACTCTTTGGCTCATTGACAGAAGTGAAAGCTACAGTGGTTCAGTTAATAAATGTAGTCTGTGTAAGTGTGACACAACCCTGCCCAGATTCAGGATTTATTTGAACATGATAAGAAACAATGTAAGAGAATCTTACCTTTGCTTGCTTGCTTGCTTGATTGCATCCGCCTCATGACTAAAGGAGTACACCTCTTAATCATCCACCCTAAAAATGACGTTAAGTGGGCGTGTCTGCATTGTGTTTTGCAGTATAACTGATATTTGTGCCCTTCAGCCCAACACATTCGACTTCAGCACGACATTTTTGAGTACCTGGTTATCTTCCCTCTTCGATCCATACTAGCTTGGCCAGACTAGACAGGTTAGTCTGTTACTGGAGGCACCACAATGAAGTGGAACAGGGTCTGGTTCACCGATCCTGGCACTAGCCATCAGCTGTGGGTCGCTAACAACTTCCAACTCTGCTGCTGTGTGGCGCACCTTCGCCTCCAATTTTACCTTTGAAAGTCAGACATTCAAAGGAAGTTGTAAAATCAAAATTTACATAATTTCTAATTAACTATACTACAAATGTATATATAAAAGAATATTGGAAGACTTTTACCTAAACAAAACATATAACAGAATCAGATTGAGTTAGACTGACAAAAACAGATTTTGACAAGGAAAGTAATAAGTGAGAATGTTGGTTAAATTTCAGTTTTGAAGCCCAAATCTTCTGGAAAATAGGGAGGGCCCTAAAGAGGGCCCAAAGAAAAAACAAAGACAGAAGAAGAGATAAGAGGAATTTTCTTATGGTAATATGTCACATGGCAAAAATGATGAAGAACAAAAAGCATGAAGGTTACGAAATTTGTTACGGCCAAATGTACTAAAAAAAATAGATATATAAATCAAGTCTAAAAAATCAAGTCGGTGCCTGCCATTGCTCATCTATTCTTTCCTCAATATTAACATCAGGCTACAACTGTCTCCAGCTTTGCTACAACTGTCTCCAGCTTTGCTACAACTGTCCCCAGCTTTGCTACAACTGTCTCCAGCTTTGCTACAACTGTCCCCATCTTTGCTACAACTGTCCCCATCTTTGCTACAACTGTCTCCAACTTTGCTACAACTGTCTCCAGCTTTGCTACAACTGTCTCCAGCTTTGCTACAACTGTCCCCATCTTTGCTACAACTGCCTCCAACTTTGCTACAACTGTCTCCAATTTTGCTACAACTGTCTCCAATTTTGCTACAACTGTCTCCAACTTTGCTACAACTGTCTCCAACTTTGCTACAACTGTCCCCATCTTTGCTACAACTGCCTCCAACTTTGCTACAACTGTCTCCAATTTTGCTACAACTGTCTCCAATTTTGCTACAACTGTCTCCAACTTTGCTACAACTGTCTCCAATTTTGCTACAACTGTCTCCAATTTTGCTACAACTGTCTCCAACTCTGCTATAACTTTTTCAAAATAATTTGGTGAACACACTAGTTTGTACTTCCTCAAAAACTAACAAACTTGAGACAGATCCCACATTTTTCACCTGCTCCTTTTATAATCAGCTCGTCTTATTTATCTTAAACTTTTGTGACACTTCAGCAGAATCTTTAGTCAATCTTTGTTGTGAACAGGCAATATGGATTTTCACCATACACAATTTTAGTCATAATATACAATCAACCTTAAAATGACCAATGAAGACATAGATGTATGCAAAAATCAACTCTGTACCATTCCAACATATTTCTAACAAAAATGAATGCAAATACTGTTAAAACATAATTGGCATCTAAGTTGTAATTTTTGTACATATTGTACATACATTACAAGCTAGGATGATATGATGAACACAAGAGCACTTATGTGCTTACTTTTTTTCAGTTCCCATGTTTTAAATTTTTTTTCTTTCCTTTTTTAAGTTTATAAACTTAATTCTATTCTTTCCACATAATCTTACAGGTGAATCAGCAAAGTTCTTACCATTACACGCTTTATTTTTTTGTTTTAACATTACTAAAAAGTTTCTCTCTTAAATGTTCTTGGATAGCCTTTCCAACTGTGGTAATTCTAGCCTGGTCAAGAATAAACTATATTTCTTAGAACAAAGATCCCAAATTTTTCATTAAAATAAGAACACTGAATATATAAAAACACAAAATGAGCATCTTTTGCTTTTCTGCAGCTGTTTTAACATTTTTTATCATTTTCAATTCAAATTTTTTTCCCTTAAACCAAAATGTTCGTGTCCATTTTTTTTTTTCACTTCTTCCCTCGTGCATTAAAAAATGTACAAAATATTTTCTTGTAGGTACAACTTTGAATTCCTATAAAATCTACACAAATTACCTAAACGTGCATTACTGCAGAATCTTGAAATTCAAGAATAGTGAAAATGAAATAAAATGAATGCCAGTACATTATGTTGTTGCAATAAACAATTATTCTGTCTCCTAGAACTAATTTTCAGATGTAAGAACAAATTATGACTTGATGCCCACTTGGATGAATGAAATGTGACTAATTACACATGTTAATATATAACATTTTCCTTATTTAAAAGTACAGTATAAAAAATATGCTCATAAATACAGCACAGCCATATGCACACATGTAGTCAGACTCTTGCACATGTTTTGATCCCATTGTATAAGTTTATCACTGCTGCAATAGCATAACATACAAATATCCCTGTGGATTATCCACTGTCTGCAGTTTGCATCATTATCATTCATGGAATGTGCACAACACATTCAAACAAACTAGTTCATACATTCTCCAATTTTCAAAAACATACACAATCATACAAATTAGACTTGCCATCAATAAATTTTGTTCATAAAGATCCAATATGCCGAAATAAGTGTTACAAAACATTAGCTGCATGTAAAAGTGCAGACTAAGAATTGCTTATGGAGATATACAATTTGATAAGAACAAAATTTTGTGAAAAGCTCATCCAATTTTTCAGAAAGTTATAACTTTACTTTCAATAGCCTCTCATGCCTTTCAGCCTTGAGAGACTTAAAGTTGTAACTTTATGTTGAAACAAGACACAAATACTGTGAAGAACTAAAAACACAAAATAAAGATGCTAATCAATTTTAAAGCAACAAATGAAATATGAATTACGTAATTTCCATGGCATTCAATATTTTGTCTTAACAATAAGAATCATATGAGATGTAAAATATCGAAAGACAAGCCAAAGATATTTAAGAGAAATATGTATGTTTTCCTACTACAATTAGTGGAGGAAGATTGAAAATTAAATTAAGATTTTGACATTTCAAAATGAAGACTGAAAAATTAAATAAGATTCTGACATTTAAATCCTCCGTTTACGTAGTTTGTTCTTTTAGAAAACTTATACTAATCAATTAAATTCATTAAAATGTTGCACATTACACCAACAGTCACCAATAGTCAAAACTTAAAATTATGTCACAATATTAACATGAACACATTTTGTAATAACAAGATTTTAACCCCAAAATATGTATGTTGTGCATGATGAGAAATGAAGTGACATATTACCATAAGAAATCTTGGAAAGAAGAAACAAAAAAATAACAATCTTGTTATGATTTAGTGGTTTGCCTCTCAAACTATGTAATTTTCTCCTACGCCCTATCACCCTGCAGAAAAATCCCAAAAATCTCCATTGTGAAACATGTATAAACTACTTCAAATTTAATGTTTTTTTTTTTCATTGCATGCTCAACCAAAAAATAATTTAAATGTTTATGTTTAATTATTTTGTTTTCAAACTGTTCAATAACAGATTAAATATCAGTTTTTACAACAACAAAGTAACAGTAACCCTAAATGTGTCCCTAATACGAGGAAAAATAACTTTACAAGTTGTATTAATTTATTGCCACAAAATTTTCTCTCATTTGAAATTTATAAAGCAAAAGGCAAATCATCACAAAATTGAGGGGAGAGAGGGGGGAAAAAAAACAGGCATATACATTTACAGAAAGTAGATTAATTACATATGCAAATGTTAATGACAAGTTTGTTATGGTTATATATCCGTTATCCTTTGAGCGATAAACAATCGTTGTCTGTAAGTCTGAGTCTGCTTATTTTCACAATATGGTCGATGCTGCATTGACTGTTATGCTGCCATGTGGCAACCTAACACCGCTCTGAGAGATATGTCATTGACCACAAATGAAAGTGAATGCTTTGAAGAAGCTTGCAGCCATTCCAGCGGTGGGAAGGGAACTTCACTGGGGTGTGGTGCAACAGATGACTCCATTGCATAGGCATCACATAAAATGGAAGAGTTGTAGTTAAAATAACTGTCTGATTTAGCTGAACTTGACAGCTCAGTTGTCTCCATTCTGCCATTGAAAGTACTGTTTTCCAAGTCAGACAACCCCATGCATGATGTGTTGACACTCCCTCTTCTTAACTTGGGACTTCCCGAGACTGAGGAATGACCCTGCTTTCTTGGGGATTTATTTAAAAGACTTTTGCCAACCAGACAATTCTGCTGCTTGTCCTCTTGGAAGACTTCATAATGCCCAGGGCTGGCTTGAACAGTATGGACCTCTTGAGTGTTGATAAAAGGTCCAGGACTACCACCTGAGTGTTTTCGATGCCCCTGGCGCCACAAATCAACAGGAAGCCTCTGCCTGGCTGCTGACGGCATGTTGTAATAATCTGCAATGTATTATGTTTGCTTTTATTAAATAATAACAGACTAAAGGAAATTGTTAATAACTTACATGATGTCACCATAAAAAAAAAATTGTCTTCCAGAAAAAGTTAAAAAGTAGTTTACTATTGTTTGTTTGTATTAAGATCATCACCCCTGCACACCAAACAAATCCAAAAGTGCTCTGATATTTCCCTCAAGAAAATTTAAGAGGAACCCAGAGACCCCGTGTGCATGAACTACCTTGTATGGGCTGGGTAGGTTTATTACTGACAATTTTGTGCAGACAGCAGCCAAATTTACAACCTAATCTTTTTTATTTTAACTGCCAAGGGTTCTTTAATGTGCATCAAACAGGGGACCTCATGTTTATTGCTATTACTCTAGAAGATTAGACATTGGATCTTATTAACCAGAGATCAGCAGGAGAGTAACACCAGGAAGAAACTATGGATTAATTTTTCTTATTTGTGAAAATTCACTACTGCTTATAGTGGGCTTTGAACCTGGGTCTTTCCTGTACAGAGCCAAAATTACTATAGTATTATTCTTCTTCTTTTTGTATCCTTCCTCCATTGCCGTTGTCGTCGAGAGGAGATACAATCTGTGATTCTTTGCTCTTCTGTTGGCCTCTTCTGGTGTTATCCATCCTAGTGACTCTAGTATTCCCTTTATCCATCTCTTTCTCTGTCTTCCTCTTAATCTAGTGTTTTCATAGCGTTTGTTTATGGCACTTTGAGTCATTGTTAGTTCTTTTTGTCTTGTTATGTGGCCGAACCAATTTATCTGTTGTTTCTTCTTGTATTCGATGGCTGGTTCAATTTCGAGTTTATTCCTCAGGTCAGTGTTTCTTATTCTGTCCCTTAAGCTGTTTCCTTTCATTCTTCTGACACATTTCATTTCAGTGGTCGTTATCTTTCTTATTGTTCTAGAGTTCAGCGTCCAATTCTGGCACTGATAGCACAGAGTTGGTAGAAAAATGTATATGTATATTGTTCTTTTTGTTTCCGTGGTTATTGCTTTTGTTTTTCAATAGTGTTGATACTTGGCCTATAACTTGGCATGCTTTGTTACACCTTATATCTATCTCTGTCTCTTGGTTATTGTCTTATTTTAACGTGCTACCAGATATTTAAAATTGCCTACTTGTTTCAGTCGTATTATCTATTATGATGTTTAGTTTTCTTTCTTTCTTTCTCGTTATTGCCATTACTTCGGTTTTCTTTATGTTCATCTTCATGCTGTATTGTTTACAAGTGTTGTTTAGCCTGTTGGTATGTTCTTGCAGGTCCTCAGTTAGTTTCATGTATTAGAACTTGGTCATCTGCAAATAGTATTTCATTTATTTCATCCTCTCTCCTGCTGTTTTGTGGTATGTATATGTGGTATGTGTTATCGCTTGTGATCATCCTTGTTGGTATACTTCCTTTGCTTGGGCATGCTAATTTGCATATATGTCCATATATGTGATGAAAAGTAGATGGGAAAGCACGCAGCCTTGTCTTACTCCGATCTTACTGTTGATTTCATTAGGTGTTTCGTAGAATTCTTCACTTTCATTGTTGTGGCAAGGTGCATAAATTTGGATGTATGTTATATTGACTTTGTTTTCTATTACTCTTAGGGTAATTATCCTTTCTGAATGTTGATGTATTTCTATGATGTTTTCGGACGTTTCTGGGCCTACAATGAATCATACTCCGTGTTTTGCTCCTGAGTTTGTTATGGTGTAAATCATGTGCGCTTTCCTTGTTCATTTCTCCTTCAGTCTTGTGTCTGCTACTCCGAGTATTTTGATTCTTCTTTTTATAATTGCATCGATTAATTGTTCTTCTCTGTCTCTGATACCACAAATATTTAAGGTTGCAATTTTATTTACGTTATGTCTGTATGATCGCGATTGTTTCTCCATTATTTTGGCTCTGAGCACTGTTATGTGTATAGTACATTGTTCTCTACCGCTGTGCTAGTTTTGTCGCCGAGTAAGAGCTGTTGTTTATGTTACCAGTGCTTGCTGTGCACTGTGATCACTGTTGTCCGTGACCTATCTTCCAATCGTGTTGTTTCTCTACATTTTTGTTGTTTTCACACAAAATGTTATTATACACTCTTAAATATTTGTAAAAGAAATAAAATTTACCAAATAAAAATTCATATTTATGATGTTCAAGAGGTTAATTTTGCAATACTTTATTTTATTATTATAAATAATATACATTACTTTATTACTAAACTGACAATAATAAATATATAATTAACAAAATTATTAAATAAACTTCAACTTCTACACTTTCACTAATTTAAGAAAATTTTTCATCCTCCTTTGGATCTTCCAATGATAACTCAATCACTTCAAGTTGATTCACACTGATTCAGTGTTCAACTTCATTGACAGATTGAACAATATTATTAGAACATCTTATTTTATATGGATTACATATGATTAATGTCACAATTATACTAGATTACTGAAATGTCACAACAAAACACTAAGTCCAAACCATACAGACATTCATAATCAAGTTGCATGTCCTTTGCAGAACATTGCATCCACCACAGCCCATCTGAAACCATCTGTCTCTGGCCAGATCTACTTCTGTTTCATGTTCAAGGTCTCCTTACTATCTTGTAACTACCTTCTTTTAGGTATGTCCCTAATGTGTTCTCCAGGAACCAAGCCTTACATTGTTCTATCCAGTCTGCTGGGCATTTTGATGTGGCCATAGTGTTTTAATTTCTTCTGTAGAATAGCATTTACAGACCAGTTCTTTACTGTTCTCTTTCATTAACAAAGGTATTCTTTTTCATTATCAAAGATATCTTAAGGATTTTTCTGTAGCATTTTGCTTCAAATGAATCAATTTTCTCCCTTGCTGTTTGCAAGATTGTCCGTGATTAACAACTGTATATTGTTCTGGAGAAGATACATGTCCATAGTAATTTTAATTTTACTGCCTTGCTGGTATTGAGCAACATGTACTTCATGGCTTTTAATTTGTGTGTTGCTATTGCTATTCTTCTTTTGATCTCTTTCTGACAGTCTCCACTGTTAGTTACTACAGATCTCAGATATTCATAGCTTGTTACAATTTGAAATTCTTCACTGTTGATGATTTTGGGTTGGCTTTTAGTTATGTCAATGGACATTATCATAGTTGTCTGTATGTTTAGATAGGTTTTTCCTTTACTGTGTTTTTTAACACACTCAATTGTCTCTTTTAATCCTTCAGCACTGTTTGAGAGGAGGACTGTGTCATCACCATATCCGAGTTCCGGAAATATGTTGCGATTTATTGTGAATGGGTCAAACCAGAAATCTGTTGTTTCTGACATTTCTCATGTTCTCAGTATAAGTGTTGAACTGGTATGGAGAGAGGATGTATCCCTGCCTCCCCCCCCTTTTGTAGTTCAAACCATTTTGATGTTTCGCTTGCTATTGTGATAGCTGCTTGCTGTTTGTGATTCAATAATAATTGTATTAGGTGTGTTGGATAAGTGGTAAAATGAAATTAATATTTAGATTCAGCATCCATTTTTTGCTATCACCTGTCAATATAAAATTCACACATTCTCTCAGAGCCATTTATAACGGTGTACAAAATCTTGCTGGAATGGTTAGTGTGTGGAATTTAGCACTATGACATTAATCAAAATATCTATCTATCTATTGACATTTCGAGCCGTAGCAGGCCCATAGAAATAGACCAAGATACTCCCTCTCTTATCTGAATTTTTATTCTAGCAGTTTTAAATTCTTTTAAAGATATTTTATCAAATATCGCCATTTGTCTCTGTTCTGTGCAAGCAACTCTATCGCATTGAGGGAGCCGATTCCTGCTGCTCTTGCCTCTCTCATCAATGTTCTTCTTGGTGTCTCTCTGGGTCTTCCTCTTTTTCTCTTACCTGTTGTTTCCCACATGAGGGCTTGTTCTGCTATTCGGTTATTACCTCTTCTCATCACATGTCCAACATATGACCATCATCTTTTCTTTATTACTGAAGATATTAGTGGTTGATCTGCGATTTCTCTAATTTCCTCGTTTGTTTTGAATTTGTTCCACGCTATACCAAGTATTTTCCTTAGACATTTATTTTCGAATGCGTTCAACTTTGTTTCTATATCTCTTGTTTTCCAGCTTTCACATGCATACGTAAGGGTTGATAATATATTTGATTTACTAATCTAAGTTTTGTGTTTGTGCTGATGAGTTTTGATTTCCACAACTTTTCAAGGCTTCTGAAAGACATTGCTGCTTTAGCTATTCTGATTCTAATTTCTTTGCTTGTATCCCCTTCTCGATCAATGTGACTTCCAAGATAGATAAAGTAATCAATCTCTTCCACTGGTTTGTTTTCCATGTATATTTTGTCGTCTGTTGGAATTAAGCTTTTCATGACTTTAGTCTTTTTATGATTGATCTCAAGCCCAATTTTGCTGGCTATTGATGATAGTTCATTTGTGTTTTCCTTCATCGTTTTTATCTGACTTGATGAGAACTATGTCATCAGCAAAGTTGAGGTCCTACAAATGGTCTCCTTGTATCCATTCGATGCCTTTGTTACCAGTGCAGCATTTCTTCATTATGAAGCCCATAACAACTTCAAATAACAAGGGCGATAAAATACATCTTTGTTTAACCCCAGTTTCTATTGGGAAACATTCACTCAGCCCTTCCTGTTCGAACTGCACATGTTTAACCATCATACATGTCTTTAATAATATTTATGATTTTTTTTAAGGTAAGCCATATTGCTTCAGAATTTTCCACAAAGAATCTCGATGAATACTGTCAAATGCTTTTTTGAAGTCGATAATCAAAATATAGGCTATGTAAAATGAAATGGACATTTAGATTGTGCATTTTTACTTAAGTGTGGTCAATTTCAAGGTAATATTATGAACTATATTTTTGCTGTCAGCAATTAAGTGATCTCATCAATTAAGTGATCTCATCATATTTTATTATTCGTCATAATTAACTTATATTATATTACAACGGTCTTGTCCTCCAAACAGCAGGGAGGGTTACCTGAACTTTACTCCAATAATCTTATTATTGGTTATCGCTACATGAAGTATGTTTTTACAACACTGACAACAGATTTGACACAAACAATTTTTTTTAAAAATGTCAAAAGTTGTAACTTTAAAATATTAAAATTGAAATACACTAGTAATACAGATATTAATTACATATTTTTTTAATTTTGGATACTTTCTCTAATGTCTACCTATATTTTATTTATGCTCTACATTTTTTTGGTACTTTATTTTAAAGTATTTGGTGACCACAAGTCAAATCAAGTTACAGAACCAATGACTGACTGACTCACCTCTGTTAAGTATATTAATATTAAAAATAAGTAGGTCTTTATAGAATCAACAAAGACCCTTATAAATACCTACTTAACTTTGATTATTGCGTCTAACCCGCTAGTTTAGGACAGTTAGCCTCCTGTAGTTCATTCAGAAATTCTGGCCCACTGAGTTGATCAATCAACTATCTCGGAAACTGATGAATTTCTGTAACTATTTTTCATTAAATCTTATTTTTTCACCGACCTTAAGATTTTATAACATTTAAGTACAAAGGTAGTCTGAATTTTGCACAAATCGTTTTTTGTTATATAATTTTAGGAAAATATCAAACCGTGGTGTGTGCTCTAAACATTATAATTTATTAATTTACTGCAAATTATGTTAATTTTCTAACAAACCTCTCAGTGGATTGCATCTTACAAGTTACGCTACAGTTCGGTTCAAGTTCAGTGAGATGGAGATGGTCAATGGTGCTAAGATTGAGTGGAGAGCATGTGAAATTTGCCTTTTTAAACAAAGAGTTGATTACAACAAATGTGGGTATGTATTGTAAAATCCTTAAAAAAAATTAGGACAACCGGACAACCAAGAAAATTAGGTAATTTCCTAGTTTGATCAGATATATTATTTCAGTTTGGAAGAGTGATGTCCCCTAAAATATGTCTGCCAAAATACAGTGGTTCTACGCATTCTTGGCGTTGGGATCATTACGCTGGCATGTGTCACTCACACTGGCGTTTGGGTCAGCGTGGCGTTCGGGTCAGCGTCTGCGTCCAAATCGAGATGTTAATTAATAATTGGCTGAACCCCTATCCTTTCTTATGCTTCTTCTTACTAATTATCCGCCTATATATATAGGCTACTTTGTCTAATATAGTTGGCATGATTTGGTGGAGGCGATGCTTGAGCGATTGGTAATCAACCGCACAATTCCCTTCGATCAGAAGATCATAATTAGGCCGAGTGGCGTCGTTTTTGTCACGCGTTATAATATATTTATCACTAAAGCTAAACCTAACCCCTGGACCCAACGCCCAATCAACAGATACTCCGAAATGATTACATGCCAGCGTAATGACCCCAACGCCAAGAATGCGTAGAACCACTGTATTTTGGCAGACATATTTTAGGGGACATCACTCTTCCAAACTGAAATAATATATCTGATCAAACTAGGAAATTACCGAAAATTATATATAATATTTATATATAATATTATATATAATTATATACCTCAAAGAAGCAAAAATCTTTCCTAAATGACTAAATGTATGCATGGCTGTTAGGGAAAAATATCAGACTTCAGGCAACTTAAAGTTAAACTTAGTCAGTGAGAAAAAAATAAGATTTCGTGAAAAACAATAAAATAAAAACGTACAGAAATAGAAATTCATCAAACAGTTTTCGAGATAATTGAGTTTATTGAGGTCGGTAATAAACTCAGTGGACACGAATTTCCTGAACGAACTTTAGACCTACTACATTACATTACTTAACACTCTAGACTTACCAACCAACAGGAGGCACTGATTAATTTAATGATCCTTTTATGATGGTTCACATTTTCAAAAATCAAATAAAACTTTTTAATCAAATAATTTTATAATTTAAATTAAAATGTAAAAATGCGTACAATTTTAAAATTAAGTTTAGTGAATTTAGTGTTTTTTTGTTTTAATTTTTAATTTTATTTATTGATTTAGTTTAGTTTATCTTATCACTTGTTTTGAACTCACATAATCAATGATAATCATATTCATATATAACGGTATTGAAGTGAAATATATATTTGCAAAAAATTCCATTAAAAACTAACTAACAGGCTTGAAAAATGGAAAAAAAAAATGGCGTCAGCTCACAGCTGTTACTAGTGTTACTGTTAGCTTTCATGATGATTCGTTTAGTCAATAAAACAAGTCTAGGACGACGCCATTTTGATGAAGATCTCACCTTTCAAGATTTGCCTTTTCAACAAATTATTTCAATAATACTGCAAAGTACGTCGATATAATAATACTGATGTCTCTGATGACACGTCTTCTTCGCTTGTAACTGCTATTAAATATCGAAACTTTAAACTCTCGCAAAACTGAAACTGAAAGAAATATCGCTCTGAAACCAGAAAATACTTCTCTTTCTTCATGTCTTTCATCTCAAAACGGTGATGACGTATGTCCCGACAGGCCTTCTCGACCAATGAAAATACGGCATTGATGACCCAATCATCTATTTATACCATCACCGTGACGTGGTGGTTATTTATAACTGTAGGCAAACAAGTTTTATAGAGAACCACAGCCGTATAGAACAAACGCGTTGTGCTGAACTCATATGCCGATTTAGACATGGTAAAGCCCTATGCTAAATTAAACTTTGAGACCCTACCCATTTAGACTGAAAATTACAACGTTTTCAACAATGTGAGCAGGGACTGCCGTCTGGCTCTCATAGCTGAAGACAGAAGTTCTCTCTCTCTCTCTCTCTCTCTCTCTCTCTCTCTCTCTCTCTCTCTCTCTCTCTCTGCGATCAGGACTCAATCAGAGTAGGATTCCAGAATCTCACATGAAGTCAGCTGTCAGGTTAAGTGTGTTGATCGCCCCCACAGACAGAACATCACAATTAGAATCTGCCAGATCCACTCTGGCTTTTGCCTGAGCCATTCTGCATCTCACCTCTTTTGTACATCTTCCGTCTGAGGTTAACAAAGTTCCCAAATATTTAAATTCATTTACCTGTTTTAATATTGTTCCACTTGTCTTTATTTTGCACTGAGGTGATGTCTTTTTCTTTGTTGTTACCATTACCTCTGTCTTTTTGCTATTAAGGCTGAGTCCTTTATTTTTGCTTTCTTTCACTATAATGTCCAACATTTCTTGTAACTCATTTTCACTCTTAGCGATTAAGACTGTATCATCAGCATACCTTAGATTATTTATATTATGACCTCCAATTGTTATTCCAGGCATGTCCCTTATGAATCTTAAAATAATCTCACTATAAATATTAAACAAATCTGGCGACAGTACACAACCTTGTCTAACACCCTGTTTTATTTGTTGAAACATTCCCAATTGGTTTCCATTTCTTATGGCCGCTGTTTGTTGCCAGTACATGTTCTTTATTATTCTTAGATCTTTGCTGTCTACGTTTATGCTTTCTAAAATTTTGATTATTTCTTGGTGCTTTACTTTGTCAAATGCCT
Source organism: Megaustenia siamemsis (assembly GCA_032433765.1). Classification (NCBI taxonomy): domain Eukaryota; kingdom Metazoa; phylum Mollusca; class Gastropoda; order Stylommatophora; family Ariophantidae; genus Megaustenia; species Megaustenia siamemsis. The sequence continues at coordinate 174,095,148 of JAVIAB010000092.1, read as the reverse complement.
TGGTGTAATCTATGGAACATAGGTATAGATCTGTATTCACCTCTATGGCTCTTTCTACTAAGATCTTATGATATAAATGGCATTGCTTGTTCCTTTATCTCTAAGAAAACCACACTGTTCATCGCTAATTTCTGGACTGGTTTTGTTTCGCACTCTTCGCATGATGATTCTTAGTAATATCTTAGTCATATGACTCATAAGGCTTATTGTGCGTTGATCCTCGTATTCAATCGCACCCGATTTCTTTGGTAGGGCTGTGAATATTGATTTGAGAATGTCGTCTGGTATATATCCGCTGTTGTAGATATCATTCAATATTTGTGTTATTATTTCTATTCCAAAATCACCCATATTGTTTTGCTCAGAGGTCAAGAACAGCAACAGAGCTGAGTGTAATCAACGACCCATAGTTGACTGCAAGTGTCAGGATCGTCGAACAACTTAGCAGTGTGGGATCAGCGACCCCCAGCTGACTGCATATATCAGGATCGTCGAACAACAGAGCTGAGTGCGGTCAACGACACATAGCTGACTGCATGCGTCAGGATCGCCAAACTATAGAACTGATCAAGACCCTCCTCCACCTCCCTACAGTGCACCTGGAAACATTATCCAGTCTGGTCAATCTAGTAGGAATCGAAGAGGGAAGGTAACCGGGCACTCACAAATGCAGAAGTCGGATATGTTAGGCCAAAGGGAGGAAATACACAAATAACGCATCTACTCGCACTTAGAGTCGTCCTTTGTAAGGGTGAATGGTGAGGGTGATTATTAATTCCTTTTAATATTTATCAGATGAATGCAAAAAAAAGAAAGAAAGAAAGAAAGAGATTATATGTGTTTAGTAGTTTACTTAGCACTTTTACAGTACCTCTAAAATATACAAGTCCCAGCGTCTCCGGTAGAACTCGAGAAATCTAGAAAGCCAGAACTATTAGTGCGTCAACTTCAAGAGTCTAAGAATCAATGGTGACTGCAAATTTCGGAGCATTCAAACATCATCACCCATACAATAATTCTCCTATACTTAATTGTATGGCCCTTTTCGTCTTGTCAGACGGTCTATTGTGTATTTTTGTTTTTGTTTTTAAGGTTTTGTTTTTGTCGAACAGCTTCTCTCGTGGCTAATTCTACCAATCAGACAAACACACACGGCCACAGAATGAACAAGTCAGACCCACTGATCCACGGGGTTTTCCATCCTTTTTCATAAGTCTTTTCTCTTCTAAGTGTTGCCTCTTCTAAGTGTTGCCTTAGCACAGTCTCAAATGATGTTACACCGTTCCTTATACATGCTCTCCATGATGTGCGATCACTTGCCTGAAGTTCCCAGTCATTTTCACAGATGGAGATGTCATTCAGAGATGATTTACATATATCTCTATATCATAGTTTAGGTCTGTCGATTTGTCTTTTTCCGTGTGTTAGTTCACCATATAGTATTTGCTTGGGAATGCGTTTTTCTTCCATTCGCTGGACGTGCCCCGGCCATCTTAGTCTTCGACATCTGAGCATCGACATGATTGTTGGGGTCTTAGCACTTTGCAGGACAGTTAAGTTGGTTATTTTGTCCTGCCATTTAATGTGCACTATTCTGCGGAGACATCGCATGTGGAAGACACTTAGTCTTTTTTCGTGATTTGAATATGTTGTCCAGGTTTCAGATCCATATAATAGTGTGATAAGCACACAAGTTTGATATATTAAGAGTTTGGTCTTCAGTGTTAGTTTCGTGTTGTTCAGGCCCTTTCTGTGAGTTTGCCGAAAGTTGTAGCTGCCTTACCAATTCGGCTTCTTATTTCATCATCAAGAGAAATGGTTTGCGTAATTGTGGATCCAAGTTACGTGAATTTCTGAACTGATTCTAGTGGACAATCTTTTAGAGTGATTAATAAAGGTTTGATGTCGCCTTGACTTAGTATTACTGTTTTCTGAACACTAATTGACAGTGAAAAAAGGTCGCATGCTTTGTCCAGGTTGTTGATCAGCGATTGTAGGGTGGCTTCACTATGAGCGACTAGGGCTGCATCGTCAGCAAATAAAAGTTCTTTAAGTAGGGCAACATTTGTTTTTGTTTTTGCTCTTAGTCGTGCTAAGTTGAACAGTGAGCCATCTCATCTTGTGCGAATGTAAATATCTCCTGAGCTGTTTTCGAAAGTGTAATTTAGAAAGGCAGCAAAAAATATACCAAAAAGGGTGGGGGCGAGGACACATCCCTGTTTCACTCCGTTGTTGATTTTAAAACTCTGATGAACTCCCATCAAAGTGGATTTTAACATTCATGTTTTCATGAAAGGACATAATTAACTGAAGTATCAGCTTCCTATGCTTAAAACGTGTATCACAAATGTTAAACTGTTAGTTATCAATATTTTTACTGAAAGGCAAATGAGAAAAGAAGAAGACAAAATACATACAACACTGGATTCCAATCAATGTTAAATGTGACATATTTTAATGTCTTTTTTAAAAATTGTAAGCACATTTTCTTTTTTCTGGGCTTGTACCAAAAAAATGTATACAATGACAATCGTATGTTGTTTATGACAGCAGCAAAGTTGGTCCACTTTTCTCGTCAATGCTTTCCTTCATACTTCACAGGATTTTGCAATTCAAATTAATAATTTAAAATTTCTTTTTTAAACTAAAAAATTTTCCACACTGATATCTTCACCACTCCCGTTCTATATCCAGCTACCCATAGTCTGCCTCTCTTACGCCCTTCCTACCGGGTCAATACCAGTGTTAATCTTGTAATTAGTTTCTGGATTTCTGACTGCATTTTTCCCGCGGACCTTTCCAGCGCCGTTGTTTGCTTGTTTTTATTATTAGTATATTTCATCTTGAGCAGTTTTTGGTTGCTATTTTATTTACCAAAATATTTTGAAAATTTTCCATGACATTTTTTGCGAAACGATGACACTGCTTTATAGTATTTGCGTGTTGTTCCCTCATATTAATATCATTATTATTCTTAAAATGGTTGTAGTTTAGTCTCAGTGCGCAAGTGATTGAGTACAGCAGTTTGTTTCCATCTTAATGTATGTTTGTTAGTTTAGTCTCAGTGTTCAAGTGACTGAGTACAGCAGTTTGTTTCCATCTCAATGTATGGTTCTTAGTTTAGTCTCAGTGCGCAAGTGACTGAGTACAGCAGTTTGTTTCCATCTCAATGTATGGTTGTTAGTTTAGTCTCAGTGTGCAAGTGACTGAATACAGCAGTTTGTTTCCATCTCAATGTATGGTTGTTAGTTTAGTCTCAGTGCGCAAGTGACTGAGTACAGCAGTTTGTTTCCATCTCAATGTATGGTTGTTAGTTTAGTCTCAGTGCGCAAGTGACTGAGTACAGCAGTTTGTTTCCATCTCAATGTATGGTTGTTAGTTTAGTCTCAGTGCGCAAGTGACTGAGTACAGCAGTTTGTTTCCATCTCAATGTATGGTTGTTAGTTTAGTCTCAGTGCGCAAGTGACTGAGTACAGCAGTTTGTTTCCATCTCAATGTATGGTTGTTAGTTTAGTCTCAGTGTTCAAGTGACTGAGTACAGCAGTTTGTTTCCATCTCAATGTATGGTTGTTAGTTTAGTCTCAGTGCGCAAGTGACTGAGCACAGCAGTTTGTTTCCATCTCAATGTATGGTTGTTAGTTTAGTCTCAGTGCGCAAGTGACTGAGCACAGCAGTTTGTTTCCATCTCAATGTATGGTTGTTAGTTTAGTCTCAGTGCGCAAGTGACTGAGCACAGCAGTTTGTTTCCATCTCAATGTATGGTTGTTAGTTTAGTCTCAGTGCGCAAGTGACTGAGTACAGCAGTTTGTTTCCATCTCAATGTATGGTTGTTAGTTTAGTCTCAGTGTTCAAGTGACTGAGTACAGCAGTTTGTTTCCATCCCAGTGTGGTATTGTAGTTCTAGTCCTGGAAATTGGGCATCGTTTACTGAGGAAAATGTCATGAGGACATTCCATCGCTCATTCTTGAAATTGATATGTTAAAGAAGTGTGGCACCAGATGCAAAATAAAAAAAAGCAATATTTTCAGCTAAAGGCAATATTTATAAATGAATGATATTTTAATATTGTTATAATAGTTAAGAAGAGTAATGAAAACGTTCTGAAAGAGGGTTCAAGAGAAAAAGAGAGCTAATTTCCAATATTAAAAAAAAAAAAAAAGAAAGTACCCCCGTCACGCCAAGTGGCGTATAGGGAAATATGGTGTTAGTGACCCTATATTTTACAGACCTTCAGCACATGATTTTTAGGGTAATGTGGTCGGTATTACGTCCGTGCTGCTTTACTTTCCCAGAAAAAAATCCGGTACCCATTTAAGACTGGGTGAACCCGAAGCCGTCGGTTGGATCGAACCCTACCCCTGTCCTTTGTAGTCCAATTCACTAACCACTGAGCTATCGCGGCTCCCAATTTCCAATATTAGGAAGAAAAAATCATAATCTTTTTGCAATGTAATGAGAAGGAAATAGCTGAAATATATTGTAACAACTGGGAAAATTGAGAGACGAAGAGATAGAGGGAAGCAAGGATAAAAGATACCAGACAGGTTTAAAAAATGGCTTGGCATAAAGTCAACAACAAAATTGATAAATAACTGTCGAGCTCGAAAATTGTGGAGAGGCATGATCACCTACGTCAGCAGGCCCAGTACTTGATGATGATGATGATAATAGTTAAAGATCGTAACAAGAAGATCAAAGAAATAGCAAATCACCTCATCAAGGCCAGCTCCTTGTCGTGGGGATGGGGCTTAACAGTCACCAGGGACTGAAAACCAAGATGGCCAGGCCTTCCTACACCCGTGCAAGACCACAGTCTGCTCTAGTAATTTTAAGTGCTGAAGTCGGAGGCAACCAGCCAAAAGGCGCACTACAAAAATCAGGATGCCACGCACTCACGACAATGGGAAGCATGTCTATAACTGCAAATCGATATGGCACTCGCCCTGTGATGGACACTCAGGCAAGTGCAGCGCCGGGCCCTCAGCCTCGAAAGGGCCCAACCTCTATTACTGGATGTCTTTCTCAATCGCTCTGTGGAGTCAGGGGGCGAGAGAATAGAGCTACTGGCCAACCCAAATAAGACCACTCAAAATAATGCACTGGAATGCTGAAGGCATCAACAGCAACAGAGATGGGTACAGTAAAAAGATAGAATTAGAAAATATCCTGCATGAAGAACAAGTAAGCATATGCTGTTTGCAGGAAACCCATCTAAACAACGACATAGCCTTGAAGATTAGGGGATACCAGTGCTACCGATCTGACAGAAAAAAACAGACAAAAGGGCGGTATACTGACACTTGTAAGGAGCAACATTAATGCATGTCAGATTGAAGTGTATATGGATGGGGCAGAATATCAAATGCTGCACCCCAGGACAGAAATACAGACTTTCACCTACTTAACTACTACTGTCCGAGTGACCGCCCACTAGCACTAGACACAATTACATTAAAAGAAAGAATAATTGTATATGGAGACTTTAACAGCCATTCACAGAGTTGGGGCTATGAAGATATGGACAAGAGAGGTGAAGAACTTGAAAAATGGCAGGATGACAATGGGCTTATACTATTAAATCAGGCAACAGATCCACCAACATTCTATTCCAGATCATGGCATACTACATCTACACCAGACCTTGCCTTCCATTCACCAGACCTGGATTGGAATATCACACGTATTGTGGGGAAACAACTTGGAGGCAGTGACCACTGACCTGTCTTTTTAGTGGTGCAAAATGAGGCCGTCAGGGAGAGCAGCACTCTCTCCAGATGGAATTACAAAAAGGCAGATTGGAAAATGTATCAACATTACACCAGTGTACTGACTAAAGATCTAAAACAGACAGAGACATCAACAAAATAGTTGATGAATTCAGTAGACTAATAATACAAGCTGCCAGTGAAACAATACCTAGAGGGGCACGGAAACACTACAAACCATACTGGAGTAGTGAACTAGAGCAACTGCATAATGACATGGAAACATCTCGAAAGCAAGCAGAAAATAACCCCTGCCAGGAACACCACAATAACTATCAACATGCTAAAGCCAAATATCAATGGGCTAAACTACAAGCCAGACGGAGAAGCTGGAAAGAGAAAACAGAGTCCTTGAATCTCGAACGAGACACAAGAAAAGTGTGGAAGCTTGTAAAACAGCTGAATGATGAGGGTACAGAAAGGAGTACAAAAATTACACTGAAGAAGGATGGAAACATCCTAACAGGTAAGCATGCAGCAGATCACTTTGCAGACTCCTTTGCAAATGACAACAATATTGAAATTAGCCTAGAGAAACGTCAAGAGACCCGTTTAAAACAACAAAATGAAAGACAAGAAGAGACCGCACATGAAGTCATGGAAATACCCATTACACAAAGAGAGCTAGAGCTGGCAATATCCAAATTAAAAATGAAAAAGTCACCAGGCAGTGATGGAGTGTCCAATGAAATGATTAAGAACTTGGGAACTGCAGCTAAAGCAAAACTACTGCAGATCTACAACATTTGCTGGATCACAGGTAGAGTGCCACAGGCATGGAGAGAAGCAATTATGATACCATTGCTAAAGCCAGGAAAAGATGGTTCAATGACATCCAGCTATAGACCAATCAGCCTTACAAGCTGTTTGTGCAAAACAATGGAACGTATAATCAATCTCAGACTGCAGTGGTACCTGGAAAGTGGAAATCTCCTTGTCCCACAACAAGCAGGATTTAGACAGTGTTACTCTACCGAAGATCAGGCAACCTATCTTTCCCAGGAAATTGAGGATGCATTTCAAGAAAAGAAACTGGTACTAGCAGCATGGATAGACCTAAAGAAAGCATTTGATAAGGTATGGAAGGAGGGGCTTTTGAAGAAACTGAGAAATTATGGAGTAAATGGCAAGATGTACAAATGGGTCAAAGCATACCTGCATAACAGGAGAGCCAGAGTGCAACTGGATGGTCTTAAGAGTAAGAAGGTCTTACTGCGCCAGGGCGTTCCACAAGGAGGGGTACTATCTCCAACACTTTTTCTGATCTACATCAATGACCTAGTTACTGAACTACCACATGGCATCAAAGTGACAATGTATGCAGATGACTTGGTAATGTGGTGCACAGAGGAGTATGCAACAGTGGCCTCCAAATTGTTACAAAGAGCTATGAATGCACTGAATTCATGGACAAATAGATGGTGTATCAGCATGAATACGGACAAATGCAGTACTACACTTTTCACTCTCTCCCCAAAACAAAATGCAGGAACCATCTACATAAACAATGAGCCTGTGAAAGAAGACATACAAGCTACGTATCTCGAAGTTACATTTGATAACAAACTATCTTGGAAACCGCAGATAAATAAGGCAACCCAAAAAGCAAGGAGAAAATTGGCTATTCTAAGAAAGCTGTGTGGAACTACGTGGGTGCGAGTGGGAAAATACTCAGTAAAGTTTACCAACAGAGTATACGCCCACATTTAGAATATGGATCATCTGCATGGTGCTCAGTATCAAACACCACACTGCAAGAACTGGATAAAGGCACTTAGGGTCATCACAGGAGCAATGAAATCAACACCAATATTGGAGATGGAGAAATTGTGGAGGATACCAGCACTGAGAGAACGGAGGGACACAAAGGTGCTGATAAAGGCAAAAGATGTGCTTGCATGCCGAGACATCCAATGAAGGACCGATTCCAAAATCTTGCATTGGGACGACTTAAGAGAAGCAGTTTTATCCACCAAGCCAAGCGTATTAGTAGACAAACACCAGACATGCCAAGAGTTGTTAACCCCCTACTGCCCATACCAGAACAGACTCCCTGGACAGAGGAATCAGGATTATCAGTTCAAATACGGACAGAAGTGAAAGGAATAGTTGACAAAGAGGGACAGAATAGTCTACAGCGAAAAACAATAACTCTCAGTTTCCTGGATGAAGAATATCCACAAGACCTATGGATGCGTGTGTATACAGATGGATCAGCACAGAATACAGTACAAAATGGGGGAGCATGTGCATATATAGAGTACCCAAATAACACTAGGGATATGTATAAAATAGCAACAGGGAAATATTGTCACAACTATGATGCAGAAATACAAGCCATAAAGTTGGCAATAGAAAAACTGCTGAACAGTAATCTTAGCCCGCAGCCTGTAGTGTTTTTGACAGATGCAAGATCAGTACTTGCCAATAGCCAGCAAAATTGGGCTTGAAGTCAATCATGAAAAGACTAAAGTCATGAAAAGTTTAATTCCAACAAGTGACAAAATATACATGGAAAACAAACCAGTAGAAGAGATCGATCACTTCATCTATCTTGGAAGTCACATTGATCGAGAAGGGGATACGAGCAAAGAAATTAGAATCAGACTGGCTAAAGCAGCAATGTCTTTCAGAAGCCTTGAAAAGTTGTGGAAATCAAAACTCATTAGCACAAACACAAAACTTAGGCTATTCAAATCAAATGTACTATCAACCCTTACGTATGCGTGTGAAAGCTGGAAAACAACAAGAGATATAGAAACAAAGTTGAACGCATTCGAAAATAAATGTCTAAGGAAAATACTTGGTATAGAATGGAACGAATTCAAAACAAACGAGGAAATTAGAGAAATCGCCAATCAACCACTAATATCTTCAGTAATAAAGAAAAGACGATGGTCATACGTTGGACATGTGATGAGAAGAGATAATAATCGAATAGCAAAGCAAGCCCTCATATGGGAAACAACAGGTAAAAGAAAAAGAGGAAGACCCAGGGAGACACTGAGAAGAACATTGATGGGAGAGGCAAGAGCAGCAGGAATCGGCTCCCTCAATGAGATAGAACTGCTTGCACAGAACAGAGACAGATGGCGAGATTTGATAAAATATCTCTAAAAGAAAACTGCTAGAACAAAAATTCATATAGGAGAAGGTGTATCTTGGTCTACGCCCTATGGGCCGGTTACGGCTCGAAAGGTCAATAGATAGATAGAAGATCAGTACTCCAGGCACTACAATCCATAAAATTACCACATCTGCAGACCTTATTGACTGAACTCTGCTAGCACCACAGGGTTGCCCTGCAGTGGATCCCATCTCACTGTGGAATACCAGGAAATGAGAAAGCGGATCAGTTGGCAAAGGAAGGTTCAACAGGCACACAACTAGATACACCGGTTACATACCATCATAAGAAACAGATAATCAAATCAATCAGAGGACCACAAGCCCCAAATCAGGATGCCTTTCATAATATGAATAGATATGAACAAGTTATCATTATACGCCTCAGAACAGGACACAATCGACTCCATAGTCACATGTATACAAAATTCAAGATCGGCACCTCAACTACTTGTACATGTGGACAGGTGCCCCAGACTGCTGAACACATACTTCAAGACTGCACTGAATATAGTAGACTGAGGAAAATCCATTGGCCCATAGATACAACACTACGGACAAAACTATTTGGGCCACTGCAAGAATTACAAAAGACAGTAACATTTATACAGGAAACGACATTGCAGATATAGACAATACTTCAGACGAACGAAAGATAGATAGATAGCACATCTGAAAGTTTCAGGGGAAGCAATATTATAATTTTTAACCATAAACGATTTTTAATTTTGAAATACTGCCTCTTAGAATCACTTTGAATGCACAATTGAGGAATCTAGTGTACATTGTACTTTATTTTTCTGGAACCACGCAATTTGAGCAAATCGACTAAAGTATCAGTGTCAAACAACTGTGTGCGGGCTCTGATTGTCTGAATAAACTACGTCACTATAGAGAGGTAATAATTACAGCTGGTGGTGGATCTGTTTCATGAGCCTTTCCAGCCTGTCTCCATGTTTGGCTGCTACTCCTTTCGATGTCTCATTTGTTGCAGCCTCGCGTCAAAGAAATGTGCGCCATGTACTCATGTCCTGTGCAACATCGTTCCATGTATCGAGATTAATATCCCAGGTACCTCTAGTGACTCGGGTAGATGGTGCTCGTTAATCTGGGAGGGCCGATCATCTAAGGGTAGAATCCCCCTACAGAAAAGACAATCTGCTGCCTTGCAGGAAGATTGGGGACAATCAAAGGCTAAGGAATGCAAACCTGAATAAAATTCTGGCTGAAATCGGATGCACTGGACCAATGGCGCAAAACACAGTACAACGGTTTAACAGGTACTCAATCAGAGTGGATCTAACAGACTTTAATTATGATGTTCTGTCTGTGGGGTCAATCAATTCACTTAAACAGACAGCTGTCTTCATGTGAGAATCTGAAATCCTACTCTGAGTCTTGATCGCAAAGAGAGAGAGAGAGAGAGAGAGAGAGAGAGAGAGAGAGAGAGAGAGATCTCAGGTTTTTGGGCGCATCTCTAAAATACTTGTATTGTCCACCTTTCAAGCCGTTACTTTTAAACAGCTCTCCATAAGTATAGTTGAGTTTGCAGGGTTTTCTTGCAGTACTTAGATTCACACGAAAGCAAGGACCGTAAAAGACCATCACGCGTCCTTATTCGGTTTGTATGTTGTACTATGTTTAACTTCTAAACGATTAAAAAAATTATTTTAAGCTTTGTTTGTCGTTGTGTTGATACATTGATCAGCTCCTACATCGCAATGTATGTTATTGTTTTCATTACTATGAGCTCCATGTTCTCTAATTTGATTACATATTTTAGTGGAAATGTTTCGTGTGGTGTGATGACAGGGCACTTTGTTAGAAAATGACAGCCAGTTCTTTCATGCGTTTCCTTCAGCTCACGTATATTTATCCGAGGTATTTACTAACGGTTTTAAGTTATTTGTGGGTAATCGTCATTGCACTCCTAACTGCTTCGGAACGCTTCAAAGGAGAGCCGAGAGGTAGGTAGTGCATTTGGCAAATCACTATCTTCATGTTATTGGCCCAGGTATTACAAGCAAACAGAAATGTCATTTCCATCCTCGTTAAGACACAGCAGAAGAAAACACCATCTCTCATATTCGGCACATGGAACGTTAGGACCATGTGTCCTGGATTAAATAGCTTTCCAAACTCCCATCCATCATGACAACACTTAGGAGTCGTAGACTAAAGGTGGCTGGGTCATGTAAGAAGAATGGCAAACGTTCGTGTTCCCAAACAAATATTGTATGGCGAACTTAATGACGGAAAGAGACCAAAGGGCAGATCAGTGAGGAGATATAGGGAACGTTTGCAACGATTCCGTCAGGGAATTATCTATCAGTGAAAGAAATTGGGAAAATCTAGCTGCAGATTGTAGAACATGGAGAACACAAATTAAAAATGGCGCAGCAAATTTTAATGTAACGTTGATGTCAAATTAAGAAGACAAAAGGCGCAGGAGAAAGGAGACGAGACCAGGCACTACGATTACATCTTTTTCGTTTTGTGGATGGATCTGTCTGTCAAATATTGGCAGATTCAGCCACGAGAGAAGCTGTTCAGCAAAACAGCATCCAGCTTAAGACACTAATATAAAATGTTGATTATCATTGAATTTTGCTCGGTTTCATGTATGTAGAAACAGTGATTTATTCTTCAGCCCATTTAGCTAAGAAAAAGATATGTCTATTATAGTATGCGCCAATCACCGTCTCTATCGAGTTTTCCCTTTTCTTTCTTTCTTTCTTTCTTTCTTTCTTTTTCTTTCTTTCTTTTCCTCTTTCTTTCTGTCTTTCTTTACTCAACGACTACTTCTCTCCATCTTTTTTTTACAATAATTTTTACTTAAAATGGCTTTAAATGGACGTAGATCGGTTTTGTTGCCGTTTACAGAAATCGATATTTTGTGACTTTCAACTCAACAGGTCCTACCTCTGCAAGACATTAACCAATATGTCCCCACCCCTTTTCGATCCCCACATACTTGGTCTGTTTCCAAAGACACCCCGGGGAAGATGGTGTCCGCTCTGCAACAGCTGTTGCTGCAAGCAGTCAGCTATAGGCCGTTGACTACCTTGGGGGTCCTGATAAATTAGATTAAGTTGGTAATTATATTATTGATTGTTCTAGAAAATGGAAGTGTGAATTTGGCATTGTTGCATGTTGTGATAAAGATCTGCTTCATTATAAACATGGCTTCTTCTTCTTTTCTTTTTTTTTTTAAAGCCGGAACACATTCCGATAAACTTCTAGAACCTTTTGTTCCTGAATTTTGTTATAAGTAAAAGAAAACTAGAACTACAGCCAGTTTAAATTATTATGTTATGGTTGCTTAAGAACGATAATAGCGTGTAAATGCGCAACAACTTCACAATTGTATATTAATATTTTCTCTTGTTTTAAGGGACGTGATGAGTTCCTTTAAACTTTTTTGTAGAAAAAAAAAAACATCGATATAATGACTTTAATACAAGTATGTTATTATTTCTTTAACTGTCCAAAATGTCACACTTGTCTTGATGGAGTTGTGTTTCATATGCAATCATTTTCATAAATGCATTATAGGGCCCTTTTCGTCTTGTCAGACGGTTAGTGGAGACTATTGTGTATTTTTGTATTTTTTTAGGTTTTTTTTTGTCGAACAGTTTCTCTTGTGGCTAATTCTACCAATGTACGACAAATACACATGGCCACAGAATGAACAAGTCAGACCCCTGATCCACACCGTTTTCTAGCCTTTTTCATGAGTCTTTTCACTTGTAAGTTTTGCCTCAGCAAAAGCAACGATGTTATACCATTCCTTATAAATGCTCTCCATGATGTGCGATCACTTGCCAGATATCATATCTTGGTGTGTGTCATTTTAGTCATATCTTATATCTTGGTGTGTCCGTGTTAATCATGTCTCATATCTTTATGTGTGTATGTGTTTAGTCATATATCAGTATGTATCTGTGTTAGTCATATATCAAATCTTTGTGTGTACATGTTTGGGTTAGTGATATCTCATATCTTTGTGTGCATGTTTATGTTGGTCATATCTCATATCTTTGTGTGTGCATGGCTATGTTAGTCACATCTCATATCTTTGTGTGTGCATGTCTATGTCAGTCATATCTCATATCTTTATGTGCATGTTTATGTTAGTCATGTGTCATATATCTTGATGTGTGTTAGTGTTAGTCATGCCTCGTATCGCTGTATGCATGTCTGTGTTTGTCACATCTCATATCTTTGTGTGTGCATGTCTGTGTTAGTCACCTCTAGTGACTCGGGCAGATGGTGCTCGTAAACCTGGGAGGGCCGACCATCTAAGGGCAGAATCCCCCTACAGAAAAGATCATCTGCTGCCTTGCAGGACAATTGGGGACAATCAAAGGCTAAGGAATGCAAACCTGAATAAAATGCTGGCTGAAATCGGATGCACTGGGCTACTGGCGCAGAACACAGTGCAACGTTTTAACGGGTGTTCAATCAGAGTGGATCTGGCAGACTCTAATTGTGATGTTCTGTCTGGGGGTGATCAGCACACTTAACCTGACAGCTGACTTCATGCGAGAGTCTGGAATCCTACTCTGATTGAGTCCTGATCGCAGAGAGAGAGAGAGAGAGAGAGAGAGAGAGAGAGAGAGAGACTTGCCAGATGTTCCCAGTCATTTTCACAGATGGAGAAGCCATTTAGAGATCGTTCGTTCGTTCGTTCGCTTTCGTCAGCTTTGACCTCTGACGAAGTCCCACCCACTCAATTTTGTGGGACTGAATTTTGCGTGTAAAGTCTGTTTTATCCCATTACAGGATGCCCCTCGCCATGCAGGCAGATTTACTCCGACTTCAGAGGTACTAATTTTTAGGGAAGTAGTAAAACCCAGGTGTCCTCGCCAGGGTACGAACCCCGGCTGTTGCCGTGGTAAGCCAACCGCCTATCGATTGCGCTAACCGGACACCCGCCATTTAGAGATGATTTACATATACCTCTATATTGTAGTTTAGGTCTGCCGATTTGTTTTTTTCCGGTTCACCATATAGTATAAATGCATTATAGCTTCAGTTATCATCGCTTGTTTTCTTCTCCATCCCCAGTTTTTCCTTTTTCCTTTCCATACTCCAAGGGCGTCATTTATAAGTATTGAGTGGACATAACACTATCAAATTCAGTTTTAGCTTTGAACGGGATGTTATTGAGTTTTTGAGTTATTTGCGGGTCATCATCATTGCACTCCGAACATGTCCATAGGTGCTCAGATCCCCTCCTCAGCAATTCCCTCAGTACACTCGTATAACTTGGGAGCCGTGATAACTCAGTGGTTAGTGAACTGGACTACAAAGGACAAGGGGTAGGGTTCGATCCCAACCGACGGCTTCCGGGTCCACCCAGCCTTTAATGGGTATCGGATTTTTTTCTGGGAAGTGAAGCGGCACGGGCGTAATACCGACCAATTACTCCAAAAATCATGTGCGAAGGTCTGTAAAATTTATGGTCACTAACACCATATTCCATATACGTCACTTGGCGTGACGGGGGCACTTTACTTTTTACTCGTATATCTTGTTTATCTCCCTGTTGTTCATATTTGTTGTCTTCTACAATGTTAAAACAAGGGAATGAAGCCTCGAGACGTTAGTGACGGTAGCCAGTGATCAGACAGAGTTGCCGCCTTTAACAACCTAGAAGTTTTGAATCCGTTGGGCCGACATTGCTGCAAACTGTGCATCGTGTCAACTGTTCTTGGCCGCTAACAGCAATAATACACGTAATCATTCGTGCTGATGTTACGAACCGATATACATTCATTGCGTTTGCTGGTAGTTACAGCAAAACCGATTAGTTCTATAGTTTTCTATATTCGCTGATGGGATTGTCGATTGTCACTTGAAGCAAGCAAGCGAAAAGTAAGTGTGGCAGACTTGAACAACACGCGGGCCAGTAAAAGAGGCAGACATTTCAGTCTACGCCTAGAACAGGGACTCAGCCTTCACTTCTCCACAGTTCGTGCTTAGTTTTCTTCTCGGAGTTTGTTGTGTAGGCTCTGTTGTACATCGTTCATTCGTTGTTAGAAAGACACGACACAGTACACTTGAGTACACGGAGTACACTGTACAGTTGAGTTAGAATATCTAGATATAATATGTAGGTTAAAATTCAGTATAATTATAATTTATATAGTATTAAATTTAAAGTTAAAGTATTAGTATTAATTCGTGACATTTTTGCTTAGGCCAAACTACTAAAACTAGTTTTATTTATAATTTGGCTTGTTTTATCTAATCTAAACGATCATGAAGTTGATGAAGTAATTATTGTAATAATAATAATTACTATACTATTATATAATTTATTACAAAATAAACGAAAGTAGTAAAGTTCTGAAATAATAACATATATTATATCAGTCATATCACATATAACATATATATAATTATAATACATATATTATATTATTATTATTGATATAGTATAGATATAGATAAAAAAAATGTGTATATATTTTGTAATAAAGGACGAGACGGTTCAGTTTATAGTTTATATAGTTTATACAAGTATTATCAGTCTACTTTTCAAGTCTTTTACTTGTAGTTTGTAGTAAAAAAACATCCTTAGGACTTTACTTTATGACTGTTATTTGACTTAGCCGTAGCGAGAGGTCTACATTCCTTGAAACATTGCACATATAGTATGATGATATAGTTATAGTTATAATAATTATAATATAATAATAATAGTCAGTGTAGAAAAATAATTTGATTTGAATTATAATTAATTGAAAACAACTTATACTTATTTATTCTAATTTTTAATTACTCGACAAATGTAATAATAATACTGTTAAGCAATTATGTAGTAGATCACATAGCCCAAACTAGTATCACCTATTATCATCATCATGAAGTCTCTCCAAGTAAGTGCCTGCTGGCTTAGGTGATCATGTCTCTCCACAACTTTCGATCTCAACAGTTAATCATTTCTGTTGACCTTCTGCCAAGCCATTCTCTTAAGCTGTCTGATGTCTTTTCTCTTTGCTTCCCTCTGACTCTTCGTCCCTTAATTTAAGGCTTAATATTCCCAGTTGTCACAATATATTTTTCCAGCTGTTCCCTTCTCCTTCTTTTGTATGGTCACAAAAATATTTCTTTTTTCTTCCTAATAATATTGAAAATTAGCTCTCTTTTTGCTTTGTTCTTTTTCAGAACATTTTCATTATTCTTCTTAGCTGTCCATGGTGTTCTCAATATTCTTATGTAAAATCACATCTCTACCTACAGCCTTCAGTGATTTTTTTTCTGTAGTCCTATTGTCCATGGTTCACATCCATATGTTGATACTGGCTCTATATCTATCTTTCGCTCGCCTGAGTATTATCTACATCTGCAAGGTCATTTCCTGCATACATTTTACTGTCTTTTGTAATTCTTGCAGTGGTCCATATATAGTTGTGTTGTATCTATGGGTCAATGGATTTTCCTCAGTCTACTATATTCAGTGCGTGCAGTCTTGAAGTATGTGTTTAGCAGTCTAGGGCTCCTGTCCACATGTACATGTAGCTGAGGTGCTGATCTTGAATTTTGTATACATGTGACTGTGGAGTCGATTGTTTCCTGTTCTTAGTCGTATAATGATAGCTTGTTCACATCTATTCAGATTATGAAAGGCATCTTGATTTGGGGCGTATGGTCTTCTGATTGATTTGATTATCTGTTTTATCTATTTTTCTGATGGTATGTAACGGTGCATCTGATTGTGTGCCTGCTGCACCTTTCTTTGTCAGCTGATCTACTTTCTCTCGTTTCCTGGTATTCCACAGTGAGATGGGATAGATTGCATGGCAACCCTGTGGTGCTTGCAGAGTTCAGTCAATAAGGTCTGCAGATGTGGCAATTTTCTGGATTAGTGCCTGGAGTACTGATCTTGCATATGTCAAAAACATTTATCATTACAGGCTGTGGTCTAAGATTACTACTGTTCAGCAGTTTTTCTATTGCCAACTTTATTGCTTGGATTTCTGCATTATAGTTATCCCTGTTTACTATTCACCCTGTTGGCTCTACATAACATTACAGAACTCTTTTTCTTGTTACTGTTGTGAAAAATGGATTATTACACAGTATCTTCCTCATTTTTTGGAAAGCTGCTTGTGCCTGAGCTATTTTACATCTCACGTCTGTTGTACATCTACCATCCGTGGTTAATAGTTTTCCCAGATATTTAAATTCATTTACCTGTTTTAATATTGTCCTTTTTGCTATTAAGTCCTTTATTTTTTGCTTTCATTCACCATAATATCTACTGTACACTATAACATTTTTTGTAACTCATTTTAAGTCATAGTGATTAAGACTATCATCAGCATACCTCAGATTATTTTTTATTATGCCCTCCAATTGTTATTTCAGGCATGTCCCTTATAGATTTTATAATAATCTCACTGTACATATTAAATAAATCTGGTGACAGCACACAATCTTGTATAACACCCTGTTTTATTTGTTGAAACATTCCCAATTTATTTCCAGTCCTTATGGCCACTGTTTCAGTGTTTGCTGTCAGTGCATGCTCTTTATTATTCTTAGATCTTTGCGGTCTATCACTCTATGTTCATGCCTTCCAAAATTTTGATTATTTCTTTGTTTTACTTTGTCAAATGCTTTGGTATAATCTATGACACATTGGTATAGATAAGTTTTCACCTCTTTTTTCTAAAGAGCTTATGATGCATATAGCATTGTTCGTACCTTTAGCTCACACAAAACCACACTATTCGTCACTAAATTCTGGACTGATTTTGTTTCACACTCTTCACATAATGATTCTTAGTAATATCTTAGTGATGTGATCTCTGAGGCTTATTGTGCGACGATCATCACATTCAATCACACCAGATTTCTTTGGTAGGGCTATGAATATTGATTTTAGCAGGTCGTCTGGTACATATGAGCTGTTGTAGATTTATGCTTTAAACTTTAACTTTAATAATAATTATCAATTTATTTGTGCATCAGTTTCAGACATAAGACAAGAAAATGATCATATATATATTATATTCATTATATTTTGTTGATGTATTGTAATTATACTTTGTTACTTTTCGTAGCTTGTAGTATTTTATTTTAAATCTTTCTAATTAATAAAAAAAAAGTACAAAATTATAATGTTTGTAGAGTGCAACTAAGGCAACTTGAACTTTAGAGAGCATTTGAATAATTGATTTAAACACAATTTTTTGTTTGTTTAGCTAATGTTCTTTATGTGTCCAGCTGTACTTGCAAACACACCTAGTGTGTGAGTCACCAAGTAAAGTTACTCATTGCTTTTATTAATTTGTAACTGATTAATCATTAATCTGTTTAGTAATTTGTTGTGTATGACTGTTTTAAAAATTATCATAGTTTAACTGACTTTTCTTCAAATATCAAATTAAATTATAAAAATAACATAGTAAGCATGGTATTGTGATATAGTTGTTAAAAAGTGCACACAACAGAGTGTTGTTGTAATTATAGAAGTTTTAAGTTCGATTAAATGTTACTGGATTTTATGTGTAATTTCTATTTTTGTTATTCTAAATGAATAGATCTATCTATCTATTGTCCTTTCGAGCCGAAGACGGCACATAGGGCAGAACCACAATCTCAAAAACAGAAACCTTGCGTGCCAAAATGGCACATATTGCAGAGATCACTGCTCTAAAATCTATGGCGCTGTTTCCATAACAATACTTTTTACAATGACAGCTTGTCAAGCCATCGATCAACCTCCTTAGTCGCCTCTTACGACATGCCTGGAAGGTCACAGTGTCACTATTCTTTACCTCCCTCATAATGAGGCCCCGGTAACACACGGGAAAAATGAATAGATGATTATATAATATAAAATTGATGTGGGCAGGTATATTTTAAAACAAAAAAGTTTATAGGAATTATCAATCAATCCCATAACATGTAAAGTGATGATATACTTGGCCTCTGAAACTGTGGTGAGCTTATACTAGTAAGAATCTTGAGAATGATTTAAATCTATTTATCACCTACCCTGTTCTCCAAAGTCACTCCTTTAAAGCCAAAATTGTCACTGAAAATTTAAGCTTTTCTATTGCAAAGGCTTTATCATAAAAAAAAGGCTCACTGTTTATTTCCTGTCTTCAGATAGCCAAAAATGTGGGATTGTGAGGATTAATGTCTTCGATAATGATAAATGAGATGTCACAATTCTTTTATTACAAATGTTACACCTATGCCAATTAATTTGTAATAATGAAATTATAATTACAGTAGTTGTGTCACAAAGAACAAGTTAAACAGCATTAGTTTTCAGTTGTTTATAAAATATTTATCATGGAATCATTAATATAATAAAGGTTTATTGGTACTACTCTGACTGAAAAAAAATCCCTGGTTGTGAAATTATAAACGTGGAAAGTAAGCGAAAAACAATAACTCTCAGTTTCTTGGATGAAGAATACACACAAGACCTATGGATTCGTGTGTACACAGATGGATCAGCACAGAATGCAGTAAAGAATGGGGAACAGGTGCTTATATAGAGTACCCAAATAACACTAGGGATATGAATAAAATAGCAACAGGGAAATATTGTCACAATTATGATGAAGAAATACAGGCAATAAAGTTGGCAATAGAAAACTGCTGAACAGTAATCTTAGCCCGCAGCCTATAGTGTTTTTGACAGATGCAAGATCAGAACTTCAGGCACTACAATCCATAAAATTACCACATCTGCAGACCTTATTGACTGAACTCTGCAAGCACCACAGGGTTGCCCTGCAGTGGATCCCATCTCACTGTGGAATACCAGGAAATGAGAAAGCAGATCAGTTGGCAAAGAAAGGTTCAACAGGCACACAACTAGATACACCGGTTACATACCATCATAAGAAACAGATAATCAAATCAATCAGAGGACCACAAGCCCCAAATCAGGATGCTTTTCATAATATGAATAGATGTGAACAAGTTATCTTTATACGCCTCAGAACAGGACACAATCGACTCCATAGTCACATGTATACAAAATTCAAGATCAGCACCTAAACTAATTGTACATGTGGACAGGCCCCCAGAATGCTGAACACATACTTCAAAACTACACTGAATATAGTAGACTGAGGAAAATCCATTGGCCCATAGATACAACACTACAGACAAAACTATATAGGCCACTGCAAGAATTATGAAAGACTAAAATTTATACAGGAAACGACATTGAAGATATAGACAATACTTCATGCAAATGAAAGATAGATAGATTACATGAGACCTAAGATGCGCAATATGAATGTCAAGGTTAGTGAACCACAACTGACCAAGCATGTATATAAGTATGAGATAAATGAAAATCTGGAGAAACACTATGTACAATCTTTTATGAACATGAGATAAATGAAAATCTTGAGAGACACTATGTACAGTCTTTCATGAACATGAGATAAGTAAAAATCACCATCGCTTAGGTACAAGTTTTTGATTATTTTGTTCCCTTTAAATAAAAAATTTTTTTTTAAAAATCAATATTTATTTTATTTTTTTCTAGATTAGATCACTCCTAGGTTGTGTGGATTATGCCAGTAGAGTCACCGCAGGACACGCCACTTGTGCAGTATCATCATCATCACCACTCTGGTCACCATCATCACCACCATTTTGTGCCATGCTACAGTGAAGATTTAGACCTGGTTTCAGGACCAGATGACCTGTGTCTCTCCAGCACAGCAGAACACATTGCAGCATCTGCAGCTGCTCTAAACCTTGACAGCAACGACAACCTTATCAGCACTCACAGTCCACCTCTCATTAACCTGAGCCCTAACCTCAGCCCAGCATCAGATTCATGTGTTTCTCCATTTTATGATTTTAGAGAGACAACACGCAGACGAAGTGCCCAGGGTGAGTTTGTTTTGTTTGTGTGTATTTGGTAAGTTATCTTTCTCATCTGTCTGTCAACTCCCTGAGGAGCATAGACCATTGATAAACCAAACCGGTTTGTTAACAGATGCCATTCTCTTAAGATCGCTTCATGTCTTCCCTCTCTTCATTTCTGATTCCACTTGTTTTCTGTAAGTTTATTTTGGCTTTTCCCCATTGCTTCTTGATCTGGATAAAAAAAAAAAAAGGGGGTGATGTCATGTAATACTTTATTTGATCTATAATGTATGTGTTTGTGTGTTATTCAGCACCCATCTCTTTTGTCAAATTTCTTTAACCACTGGTGTTTGTTTATCTAATATTTTTCAATAGTTCTGTTTGCAATTTTGTCATGCCATTTCCATCTTTTTGATTTTGCGCAAGCATCCATTAAAAATGTTTGAAAGTCTGTATCATTTATGTTTCTTTACTTTAAAAAAAAAATCTGCCACAGAATTTTTCATCACCCGTTCTTTTGCTCTTGCCTTTTAAATTTATTGTTAGCAAAATTAGGTTAATGGAACATCTAAATGTGTTTTGGGACAGTATTAAAACAGGTAAATAATAATAATGCTTTGGAATGGTGTTAACTTCAGATGATAGATGGAGGTGAGATGAAGAATAACCTAATTCCAAGGAATTATAATTAAAACAGATATATAAAAAAGTAAGTAAAGTACCCCCATCACGTCAAGTGGCATATAGGGAATGGTTAGTGACCATACATTTTATAGACCTTCGGTACATGATTTTTGGGGTGATGTGGTCGGAATTACACCCTTACCGCTTTACTTTCCCAGAAAAATCCGGTACCCATTAAAGGCTGGGTGAACCGGAAGCCGTTGGTTGGGATCAAACCCTACCTCTTGTCCTTTGTAGTCCAGTTCACTGAGCTATCGCGGCTCCAAAACAGATATATACATCTCTGTTATGTTTCATCCACTCATAATTCTACAGTTAGCTCAGAACATACGTGAAACGTTACCATTGACCTATTATTTGCTGTTAACTTCGTTACAGCTAATCTTTTCAGTGGAATAGGTATGTTTACAACACTCTGAAAATATTAAGGAATAATTAACATGTGCCCCTGAAATGATTTGCTGACCTTTAGCCTCAGAAGTTTCTGTTCACAATAATATTTATTTATTATTGTTTGTCTCCTTACTTTAATGACACCAGATTAAAAAAATTTTAAGTGTTACTTATATAAGTAGTTGCCAATTAAAAAGAAATCCAAATTAATTGAGTATAAAATTGTTATTGACTGTTATGCTAGAGAGCAGTAAACTGGTCCTTTGTGTGTTTTGGTACAAACCATAGAACATAAATGTCTGTCCTTTCGAATCAAAGATGGCACATAGGGCAGAAATTCTAGACTCTTGTGTACAACAATCTTTGAACTGTCAGACCTTGCACAGGACCTGCATTGTGTCTCGCCACATGAGTCTGTTCTGGGTAATTTACTCAATCTCAACGAGGGAGGTAATGCCTGCTGTTGTTACCTCTCACCTCAGTGTTTATTTTAGTGTTGCTCTAGGTTGGCATCTTTTTCTTTTACCATCTGGTTCCCATTTGAGGCCCTCTTTGATATTCTTTTGTTGTCTTTTCTCACATAGCCAACATATGAGACCATTTTCTTGTCTTTATTATAGTTTATATTTTTGATGCCTTGTTATTTCCCTTATTTCTGCACTAGTCTTCAACATATGCATCTATGATAAAACCTGTTTAAGACACACAATTATATTAAAATGTAATTGCCTGCCATTGATATAGTTTGTTGTAACATACAAAGTATATTTTAACAATCTTAGTGGGCAAATGCCAGTCTATGATACTGTATAATACTTGGACAGATACCAGATGTTGAAATAATTTTTTTTACGCAGTCAACCTATTGAATAGCAAAGCAAGCCCTCATGTGGGAAACAGCAGGCAAGCGGAAAAGAGGAAGCTGAAACAAATGGCGAGATTTGATAAAGGATCTTTACAAGGATTGAAAACTGCTAGAATAAAAATTTAGAGATGAGTACTATCTGGGTCTATGCCCTATGGGCCGTCTACGGCTCGAAAGGTCAATAGTTAGATAGTCAACCTATGATTAAAGAAAAATACTACATGTAGACTCATGCCGGTTAGTGGTTGAGACATTTTTGTGAGACACGTATCAGCTAAGAAAATATGTTAACTCATGAACTGTGCCTGTCAATTATATATATTTTTGGACCAGCAAGCCCTGGCCACAGCAAATGTGTGTGCTAAATCAGCTGATAAATACAATTTTGTGTAACACATGCCAGCCCCTGATAAATAAAAGCATGGACACTTGCCAGGATGTGGTAATTTATTTAGGTGGGTTGATGGGAGATATACCAGACTTTGTAAAACAATTAGTTTGGGATACGTTTACCTGTGTTGACATTATATGCCATGAGCAAAATTGTCTTTACTTTATTAGTACATAATTATTATTCATTTGCAAAATGATAGGCTCAACTGTGTTTAAGGTAGACCATGATCTTTCCTGTAGCTTGATTGTTACACACACTATTTATCTATCCGTTTAGCTTCACCTATCTCATGATCATAAATTATTGTGCCTACTGTTTCTCAAGATCTTCACCTATCTCATGATCATAAATGATTGTACCTAGTGTTTCTCAAGATCTTCACTTATCTCATAATAATAAATGATTGTACCTAGTGTTTCTCAAGATCTTCACTTATTTTTAATAGTCATAAAGGCACATCAACATTTACTTGTCAAGTTCTAAAGTTTTCCATTTTCGGTAACCACTAAAGCAAGCCTGTTCTTTCCTCATTACCGTAGACTTCTAAGTGATGAGGACAATAGAAGCACAGCTGTTAATGAAAATTGATTCTTCATCAAATGTCTAACCCGGGGAGCCACAAGGTGGTTTTCGGTGTATTTTTTTTTTTTTTTTTTGCATTATTACTTCTTTGACCTTTCTTTGTGCACATGAACAATTAACTACTGAAGTCCAGCTAGACTTGTGAATCAACATGTATCTAGTGGATTGATGGTCTTCTTCTGTGATCATGCGATTCATGATATGATTAATTAAAAAAAACCTATATATCTTTTATTTATTAAAGTCATGAATAATTGTATTATAGGTCAGTATTATCTGATACCCATTTTTAGAAGTAGTGATCTTTGCAATATGTGCCCTTTTGGCACGTAAAGTTTCTGTTTTTGAGATTGGTTCTGCCCTATGTGCCGTCTTCAGCTCGAAAGGACAGTAGATAGATTATCTGATACTGAATTTGTGGACACAGTATTTTAGTACTTCATGTACCAAATGATCTGCTATGCCTGTATGCTTTTGCTCTAAATAAAATATGACCACTAATCATTACAGAGTTCTATTTAAGAAGTTATGCTCAGTGTTGTATGGCAGGCTAAATGGAACATTATAACAATATATACTATCTTATTTCTTTTTTTGTCAGTGTATTTAATTAAGCTCCTGTGTATTTTTCTGTATCTGTTGTCCTCAAGGATGTTTCAGCATTCACAAATGCTTAGCAATCCTAGTTTCTGATGTATAAGGAACTGTCAACCTTGCACAGGGACAATATCGATACACCAACCTCAGGCCCATTCCCCAGGAAAATCTATGTCCCATCCAGATCATCATCATCATCATTGAGTGCCATCTCCACATCGACGGTTGGCTACCACAGAGTGCCATTCCGCTCTGTCTCTTGCATATGGTGCAGGTTCCCAGATAAATGATTATAATTTGTCTAATGATGGAAGAATAGTTAGTAAACAATCTTTTGTCTGAGACCAATGTACCATCTAACTACTCTACGTATAATAGTTTATAACTAAAATCCTCACTTTATATTGGATTCATAGATTATGAAAAGGCGTTTGATAGTTTAGACAGAGGAATGCTTTGGAAGTTGCTGAGTCATTACGGAACCCCCATAAAGTTTATTAACCTGATAAAAACAATGTATGAAGGAACAAAATGTAGTGTGGTGCATAAAGGACAGCTTACAGAAGTATTTGAAATAAGAACAGGAGTAAGGCAGGGATGCCTTCTGTTTCCATTTCTCTTTCTACTGGCCATAGATTGGATTATGAAAATAACTCAAAACAACAGAAATGGAATCCAGTGGCCACTGACCAAACAACTTGATGATTTAGACTTTGCTGATGACATAGCTCTCCTATCACACAGCCATCAACAGATGCAGGATAAAATAAGCATACTTGATGAGAGATCACAACTAGGACTGAAGATTAATAGAGATAAGACCAACATTATGAGAATTAATACAGTTGGCAATAACCAAATAAAACTAGGAGAAATACCTCTACTAGATGTACAATCTTACATATATCTGGGCAGTAATATAGATAAAGAGGGAGGAACAGAAAATGATACCAAAATAAGGATAGCAAAAGCAAGAGGAGCTTTCATTGCACTGGGAAACATATGGAAATCCAAAGAAATTAGGTTAATTACAAAAATACAAATTTTCAACTCAAATGTTAAGTCGGTCCTATTATATGTCTGTGAAACATGGAGAACAAAATTGACAATCACGAAAATACAGACTTTCATTAATGGATGCTTACGCAGAATAAAAGGATGGAAATGGCAGGACAAAATCACTAACATAGAATTATGGAAATGTACCAGTCAAACACCAGTGGATAAAGAGATACAGCGAAGACGATGGCGCTGGATAGGACACACACTGCGGAAGCCAACTGAGAGTATTACACAACAGGCCCATTTTTGGAATCCCTAGGGGAAAAGACAAAGAGGAAGACCAAGGAATTCTTGGAGAAGACAGATAGAAGCAGAGATGAAGATGATGGGGAAGACATGGAATGATCTTAAAAGAATTGCAAAAAACAGAACGACTTGGAAAGTGTTTGTTGAAGACCTATGCTCCACTGGGAGCTAAAAGGTAGAAGAAGAAGAATCACTCCTTTTCATCGTCTGCCCCTAGTAGGATGTGAAGTGGGTGTTGATGCTGGGTTGTTGCTTGCAGCAGAGCTAAGATTCATCTTTCAGTCCAACATCCGACTTATCACAGAGTTTTGGAGCACCGAGTTGCCACTTCTATCATTACCCTCTTAGCCAGACTAGATAATGTTTCCAGGAGAGCTGCTGGAATGTGGAGAAGTGGTCTTTAATCAGCTCGGTTCTTTGCAGATCTTGGAGGTGCTTACTGTTTTCTGTTCAGTTGTTGCTGTGTTTTAGCCCACTGAATGAGAATCAAGCCGGATACGTTTAGGCATAATGTTGCAGGAATTTTGATCTTTGTTGCTATGGTGATAGATCGCTTGAGCTTAGTAGCAACACTTAGATATGGATAGATAATAGCAGCAACACTTAAATGTAGATAGCTATTGCCGGCAACACTTAAATGTTAAGTTAAAGATATATATAAAGAAATATATTTCAATGCCATCATGACCAATTTTTCAAGCAAATTTAATCTCGCTGTACTTGTTTCTCCACAATACTTTAACACCACAAACAATTCCAGAATAAAAATATACCATTTTTATAACCCATTTATTTATTCTGCCCTACTAGTAAATTGTATTGTTGTATATTTTAAATATATAGTCGTGGATTTAATTTAAAATCCCACCACCTCCTTCCTGCCTTCTTTTTCTTTGGAACTCCATCAATCAGTGAACTCTCACCCCCCCCCCCCCCCTTTTAAAATTAAATATTTCGACGTTATAATTTTCTTCTTTCTCTCCGCTCATTTCAAATCTGGCCATCTCGTGTCTCCCCCTTCAGTCTGTGCCAGTTTTGTGTCTCTTTCCCTCTTTCTGACTAGATCTCAGTCACGGTTGCAGTCCGCTCCTCTCGAGTATCCAATTTCCAGGAGTTGCCTGCCTGTAGGGCTTTGGGGAAGATGATTGGCAAGCCAGCAGCACGGCGAGGCCTTTCGTCTCGTCTGTGTTTGAAATAGCAGTCTTCAGATTTTGGCGCGAAGGTACAACAGAGTTTTCTTCCACCACCTCACACCATGTCCATGTCACAATTCGTGTGCTCCAACACACATCCACGCCTGCAAGCAAATGTATCCACTGGACTGTGGCGGGCCTAAATTACTTGGCTGTCGATGCGGGTCCTTTTGATACCCTGCCCGTCCAAATTTCAATGTTTTTTGTGTGTGTTTTTTTAAATAACGTGTAGGTATTGGGCGGGTTTTAACTTCCTAGTACTAAACATAAAAAAATTAGCTCTGACTCACAGTTAGGGAAGATAAGAACAAGCAGAAAGAGCACACACCTCATAAGCTCAGACACTTCACAAGCAAACTACCCTTTAATTTGTGGGAAATTATTCTTTTAATATTTATAAATTAAATAAAAGAAAATGGTAAAAAGGAGTAGGAATTTAGATCTTTCAGAAATTACCGGCTTTGTTATGTTGAGCACTGTACCTTTTTTTTTGTTTGTTGAGTTTCCACATTGCAGTAACATACACATGATACACTGTTGACTGAAAGTTGTAAAATCTTATTTAACAAATACTGGCGTTGTAGTGCCCAGTATAAAACGTTTTATATGCTACACCTGATTACCATTGACGCAACGCCCCTTAGATATTTTTTAGATAGAACGATAGGAGAATATTTGCGGGTTACAGTCCATTAGCTTGGACATAATGAATGCTCGTTAACAATTTTTTTTTTTAGGACAAACGGTATTAAACGTTTACCCATATATGACCAAGATCGTATTGACCTAACACCCCTTTGCATGTTGATTAGAACAAAGAAGGATAAGCGTTTGCACACTTCCGACATAAGATTAGGGGAGACTATAGGCATTGAGAGAAAAGGGGATCGTTCAGAAAGACTTTTAGAGCGAACCTTTTTGAGAAATGTTAGAGGCAATGGGATACCAGTGCCAAAGACCTTTGCGTTACAAGTACACAGATTTCTTAGGAGAGAGAGTGGCTACAGATTATGCAAAGAAGTTATTATCGTTTATTTGATTTTGTGTCAGCTAAAGAGTTGTGCTGATTTTCTTACAGAGACTGGGGAGTGCCATACCACCGGCATTGGCTACACAGCAAATATCATCTATCTTTTAGTTGTATACCTCATATATTTTAGTATGATGTGTTTATGTGCCATTTACGGTACATTCAGTTTGATTAGAAGTTTATCTGACCATTTTAAAAACATTTGTGGTTGAAAATGGAGAAGTTCACACAATAAGGCATACGATTGAGTATTTGAAATGTGCATTCTTGTAAGCATCCATGTTCTAAAATTATATCAGTAGTACGTAGCTAATTAAGGTAGGAAACCTACATTTGTTTTTGATATCCCATACAATATGATATTTAAGAGAATGTAGCTCATCCATAGCGCCACCCGTTACTCATAAATGCTGTTCCATAGAAGCACATAATATAAATTAATTTCATTTTTTTTTCTGGGGATGTATATCAAACACTTGTTGCAAAATGAAAGAGACTGTAATTATTGTTTCTAAAGTAGTGAAAACTTCAAAAATGATTCAGCCGTGTGTCCTTTGAAGTTTGCCAACATTATGTGTACTTCCATTTTTACTGATTTATATGTCTACGTAATTAATTTCCAATGTTAGGGAAAAACAATCATCATTTTTTTGGTCATGTAATGAGAAAGGAACAGCTGGAATATATTGTAGCAACTGGACAAATCGAGGGACGAAGAGGTAGAAGGAAGCAAAGAGAAAAAAATACCAGACAGCTTAAGAGAATGGCTTGGCAGCAAGTCAACAACGGAAATAATAAATAACTGCCGAGATCGAAAGTTGTGGAGAGACATGATCACCTACGCCAGCAGGCACGGTATTTGATGATGATGTTTTCTACATTGTTGTTGGCAGCCAGATATGTTTCTATACTTCTCTGGCCTGCTCCCGTCTCTTCTCTCATGCTCAAACGTCTCTGTCTGATACCATCGCCTATACACCAACCTTTCTCTCTATCCTAGTCAAATTTGTGATACGCTGTAATGTCACTGATTAGATTTATCAAAATATACTGGTTTCTGTGTTTGTGCATAGATGTGGTTGTATACTTGCGGTCTGTGAGATCCCCATTATAATGTAACAAGAGCAAATGTTGAGAATGGACTGCCTGCCTCTCAAACTAGGCTAGGGCAGAGGTCGATAACAGTCAGTTAGCCTAGGCGAGTGTGAACCTCTACAGCCTGGTAAATATAACCACGAATTCGCTATTATGTGTGTGTGTGTGTTTGCTGCGGAAACTTGGCGTCGATAGTTTTTAGTTTGCCAGAATAATTGTAGTCTCTCTCCTCTCCTCTCTCTCTCCCCCCTATGATAACACATTTTTAAAAATTGAGGAGACAAAATTATAGAAGAAAATATGTTAAATAAATCTAAGGTGTACAGACATAAGCTAGGGAAGATCTGCCATTGGTGCGTGGTGTAGATTGCAATAGTTAGATTTATGTAAGTCATTTAGTTCCAGAATTATTCTGCTGATGCTTCTTCTGCCTATCGAGGACCTACAAGGCAGGAGCAGCACCTCAGAGTGACAATTTAGTCGTGATCTTTGACGTGTTTTGCAACGTCTACTTTAGTGTTAAAGTGTATTTAATCTAGTTCATCCCTCTCGTTCTAAAGATTGGTATTTTATAGAAGTGGTTTTAATTTGTGATACCAGACACTAAACGTAAGTTTTTTAGTTAAAGCAAATATTTATCTGTGAATGATATTTTAGTAGTTAATACTTATAATTAAAAGATCAATTTATGGCAAATCTGAGTTAAGTTTCATCTCACGAATACACTGTTATCCTGAGGAGGAGTGATCACGAGTTTACATGACAAACTTTTGCATTGCTTGCCAAGATAATCAGATTAATCTCTGTGGGCAGACTGGTATGCACAGCTCGCGTAGTAAGCAAATATTGAAGGTTTTTTTCTTGATGAATGTCATTTAGAGCTCCAAACGTCATGATGAAGTTCTCTTAGAACATGGCTGTGACTGGTTGCGGACAGTAGATTCAATTTGAAAGTTTTAAAATATTCTACAATTTTAACTCTTCTTCTTTTTCTTTCCTTCCTCATTTGCCATTTAACGTCGAGGGGAGATATAATTTGCTGGTCTGTTGGCCTCTGCTGTTTTGTTTTACTGATATTCAAATAACCCATCTTTTTCGTGGTCGGCTCTTGAGTCTCGTATTCTCGCAATGTTTATTAAATGCTCGTTCTGTTGTGTTTTGGTATTTCTGCCATATCACTTGGCCAAACTATTTTATCTGTTTCTTTATGTATTCCATGGCGGGAATAATTTCTATATTTTTTTCCATTTCATAATTTCTGATCTTATGTCCTTTGTCTAACGCATTTTATCTCGGTACTGGTTATTACTATTTTTTTTTATTTTATTGATCATGAGTCTAGAGGCCTAGACTGGCTTTGGTAGCATTTTAACCATTATAAGCCGGTAATTTAGTCTGATTCAGCCTGTTTCGCAAGCCTCCAAGTTACCTCCCGCTGACAGCTGTGTTGAAAGTTTCCTATCATTGTATACTTTCTGAACGGCCAGGGCTGTTGGTATCGAGATAAAGAGTTTTAAGAACGATGTATGGTCTGGTATATGTCTGCGTCTACAGAAAAAGAATATTGCTAACGGATGTACTCATAGCTTACTTTAAATAGGCCTGGTCGTATAAAGGGAAACGTGGGAAAACCCCCACTAGCTTGACGTTGTTAGTTACACGAGCAGGGGTGGTTGTGGTCAGCCGCAGCAAACTGTAGATAAGTCCTGCAGTATGAAAATAAAACCGGAAAATCCTCCAACGAGCGTGACGTTTCCAGCTATAGGAGATACAGACATCATACGTCACACTAGTTATTTTTCTTAGTATTTCCTCTCAACCTGCTGGCCTGGGTAAATCTATAGTTGGCTGTGGGTCAGCCGTCTGTATCTCGCATATTTTGAATACGTCACGCGAGTGGACGTTTTCCAGGGGTTTCACTTTCTGTCATCAGTCCTACCTAAAGTAGGTTATGGTTTACTACTCTCCAGCCACAGACAATAGACTAAGTCAGGCTGACCAAGTTGTTACGCTTGAAGGTATTTAAAAAAAAAATAAAAAAAAAAACCTCCACTCTTGTTTTCTAACGTTGCTGTGGCGACGTGTGATACATCACCTAGAGGGTCACGATATCGAAGTATAGCTTTGCATTTTTATACAGCGCAATTTGCGCCCTTTTCATGTCCTCTTCGGGATGATTGACATGTCACTAATAGTTCCTGATGTGGGTTTGGTGGAGGCAACATAAGCAGGACGATATATCCTGGGTCGGGAAGTACATATTTATACAAGTTGAGTCTAATATACGAGCGGAGGTGGACAGTGGGCAGATAGATTAGATGAGTCTAATATACGAGCGGAGGTGGACAGTAGGCAGATAGATTAGTTGAGTCTAATATACGAGCGGAGGTGGACAGTAGGCAGATAGATTAGTTGAGTCTAATATACGAGCGGAGGTGGACAGTAGGCAGATAGATTAGTTGAGTCTCGCAGTAGGCCGATAGATTAGTTGAGTCTCGCAGTAGGCAGATAGATTAGTTAAGTCTAGCAGTAGGCAGATAGATTAGTTGAGTCTCGCAGTAGGCAGATAGATTAGTTGAGTCTAGCAGTAGGCCGATAGATTAGTTGAGTCTAGCAGTAGGCAGATAGATTAGTTGAGTCTAGCAGTAGGCCGATAGATTAGTTGAGTCTCGCAGTAGGCAGATAGATTAGTTGAGTCTAGCAGTAGGCAGATAGATTAGTTGAGTCTAGCAGTAGGCCGATAGATTAGTTGAGTCTCGCAGTAGGCCGATAGATTAGTTGAGTCTCGCAGTAGGCAGATAGATTAGTTGAGTCTAGCAGTAGGCAGATAGATTAGTTGAGTCTAGCAGTAGGCAGATAGATTAGTTGAGTCTAACAGTAGGAAGATAGATTAGTTGAGTCTAACAGTAGGAAGATAGATTAGTTGCGTCGGGCAGTAGGCAAATAGTTTGGTTGAGAAGATTAATGAACCGTATGTGTCAGACTTTGAGACTTACAATTTATAGAGTACAAATGGAAGAGGTTTAACTGTTTTGTTATTGCTGAAGGAGAGTACCTTATCAGGGGCCGTTGGTGTTGGTCAATAAAAAACCGGAGTTTCAGCAGTAAGTAAAATAATGGAATTTGATTGGAGCAGTAAGAAAAATAATGGAATTTGATTGGAGCAGTAAGAAAAATAAGGGAATTTGATTGGAGCAGTAAGTAAAATAATGGAATTTGATTGGAGCAGTAAGAAAAATAAGGGAATTTGAGTGGAGCAGTAAGAAAAATAATGGAATTTAGGTGGAGCAGTAAGTAAAATAAGGGAATTTGAGTGGAGCAGTAAGAAAAATAATGGAATTTGGGTGGAGCAGTAAGTAAAATAAGGGAATTTGAGTGGAGCAGTAAGTAAAATAAGGGAATTTGGGTGGAGCAGTAAGTAAAATAGAGAAGTTCAAATCAAATGGTAGAAAATGAGGAATTTTTATCAGAGCAGTATAATAGCGGAGTCATTCAAGTCGAGGATTTGACTCACTGGCTTCACACCATGACAGTAATGCTAACATCGTCCACATTTCAGCGAAGGATTTGACTTACCGTGATAGAAACCATAACATGGTCCACATTTAAGCGAAGGATTTGACTTACCGTGATAGAAACCATAACATGGTCCACATTTAAGTGAAGGATTTGACTTACCGTGATAGAAAAAATAACATGGTACACGTTTAAGCGAAGGATTTGACTTACCGTGATAGAAACCATAACATGGTCCACGTTTAAGTGAAGGATTTGACTCACTGGCTTCACACCGTGACAGTAATGCTAACATCGTCCACGTTTAAGCGAAGGATTTGACTCACTGGCTTCACACCATGACAGTAATGCTAACATCGTCCACGTTTAAGCGAAGGATTTGACTCACTGGCTTCACACCGTGACAGTAATGCCGACATGGTCCACATTTAAGCGAAGGATTTGACTCACTGGCTTCACACCGTGACAGTAATGCCAACATGGTCCACATTTAAGCGAAGGATTTGACTCACTGGCTTCACACCGTGACAGTAATGCTAACATGGTCCACATTTAAGCGAAGGATTTGACTCACTGGCTTCACACCATGACAGTAATGCTAACATGGTCCACATTTAAGCGAAGGATTTGACTCACTGGCTTCACACCGTGACAGTAATGCTAACATGGTCCACATTTAAGCGAAGGATTTGACTCACTGGCTTCACACCGTGACAGTAATGCTAACATGGTCCACATTTAAGCGAAGGATTTGACTCACTGGCTCCACACTGTGACAGTAATGCTAACATGGTCCACTGTGTCTCTAACATAAAGTTGAACTGTCTAATCAAGAACTGCATTATTTGTTTTCCTCCTCAGACCTTCACGGCAGTAGCCACCCAATGCAACACTCCCCACAAGTGATATCTGGATACATTACCTCCGACGATTCAGGAAGAAAGGTATTTCTCAAACATATTTTTACATTGATCTTATGCACACTCGGTCAGGGGCTACCTACCAACACATTAACCTATACTTCCTTCTTATTATTTTCTTTCTTTATTTATGCTTGACTCTTTCATTTTCCACTTTCTTTCTCCTTCAACTTCTGCCCAGTTTCCATATTTTTTTCACAGCCCTTTTAATTATTTTCTTGTAACATAATTACCTTTTATCCCCATTTCCTCTTTCATTAATTTTTTAATTATGTATTTATTTCTGTATTTTCCATATAAATTTTTAATTATAACTCTTTATGTATTTCGTTGTAATCTTTTTATTTCTTTTCTTGTACTTTCTACTTACATCTAGTTTATTCACGTTTACACTTTTTGTATTGCCTTGCACCACCATCTTTTCCTACTGTTCCTTTCATGCTAGCGTAGTATACTATAGTACACTATGTAGTTCACGATCAATTTGTAACTACGTTTTATTTAACTTTATATTTTTCTTTGTGGCAGACTTTGCATTTTTTGTTAGTGGTGTTCAAATCATGTTCACTGTTTTAGCAGTTACATACACTAGTTTGTGTATTCTCGCAATTAAATATAGCAGGTTGTTGTATTGGAGTCTTAGTGGCTGAGTGGTGCTTTACTTCTTGATTAGAAGGGTCCGGGTTTGATCCCGAGAAGCGGACCGACAGTGCTGCGGGGTTCACCCAGCTTCTAAAAAATTGGTACTAGAGACTTTTTTGAGAAGTAAGTGTGGCCTGGCATGATACTGACCACATTACCCACAAATGTGTCGTGGTTATAGAAAAATATAGTCTCTGGCCCCCATATTCCACACACACCTAGCATGGCTTGGAGGGAACCTTTACTTTACCATGTAGGATAGCTAGTGGTGGATTATTTCGTTTTCGCAGCATTTTGATTCTGGAAATTGCCGTATTTGAATAGTATGTCTCCTTGCTACCCACCAGACGATTCCTTATTCAACTCCCAGATGTGGACAATTTTATTCAGACAGACACAACCTCAGGGCTTACTCACACTCTAAAGTTGGTAACAGATTTCTGCTGGCAAACCCAAGCACGTCAGCCACAGCCATTGACAACTAGGTCACTTAACCAGGAGGATCTCACACTTTCTTTTTTGCATTATATTTACTGTTACTGCAGTGTGTTTAAATGTACTACATTTAAATGACTGCTGATAACTTTTGTCACGTACACATTAGTCAGTATACGATTTATCCTTGTTGCCTTTACAAACTTTACAAGCTCGTTTTTTTTTTTTTTTTAAAATCGTTTGTTCCTGTTTTAATTTAAATCAAGTATGTGTAATGAATAGCAGTGCATTGTTGTGTGTGGGGAATCATACGCTGGTTTCCTATCTTGCACTTTTGTTACCTATTGCAGGGTGGATGTGGTTAAAATTATTGAGTTATATTTGGTAGGTATGTATTTTTGAAATTTTAGCCTTACAGCATATGCCCTGATCTTTTTTTTATGTACAACAGCTGAAGACTAACTGTTATGATGCATTGAGGTCAAGAACTACCAGCTCACATTGTCTTCTCTCTCTCTCTCTCTCTCTCTCTCTCTCTCTCTCTCTCCTCCCCAACCCACGCATTCTTTTATTTTTAAAATATATATTGCTAACTTTTTCATTTTCCACTTTTATTGTACCGTATTTCCTTTACTCATTTGAATAAGAGTATAGAACTTGAATTTGTAAACAAAACTATGAATATCTGGGTAACTAACAATTCAGACTGCCAGAAAGAGAGAGAGAACAAAAGAAGATTAATAATAGCAGCACACAAATTAAACGCCATGAAGAACATGTTGCACAATACCATAAAGACAGAAGATTAAAAATTACTTAGGGCATGTATCTTCTCGATAGTAGTAACTTACGGTTGTGAGTCACGGACAATTTCGCTAACAGCAAAGAAGAAAATAGATTAATTCGGTACAAAATGTTAGAGAAAAATCCCGAAGTTACTTTGGATAATGAAAAAAGACCAACTACAACATATTAAAAGATTTAAACATTAAAAAGTACAGGCTTATAATCACCCTTCTACAGAGGAAAATAAAACACTATGACCTCGTCAAATGACACAGCGGGCTGGAAAAAAACAATAATGGAAGGCATGGTTCCTGGGCGACGCATCAGGGGCAGACCAAGAAGAAGATGGTTTTAAGACATCAAGAAGACCTTGAACATGACAACAGAAGAAGTGGGGGATCTGGCTAGAGACAGATATTCTTTCAGACCGATTATGGTTGATGCAACTTTCTGCAAAGACACGCGACCTGATGATAAATAAGAGATCTAGGTATCCCCGCCTTCTGCGTTAGGAGCGAAGCACTATACTGAAATAATTCAACACTGTCTCGCTCCGTTATGGACTCAAACTGGCCACGTCTAGATGTGATACCAGAGCAGTTACTTCACTTTACTATAGTAAACAGAATTAGTTTCCAGCCTGTCAGTCTCTCTCTCCTCCACTCTTTCTTACTCATCTTTTTCTTCTTTCGCTTTACACGTGCGCACGCACACACATTTTCTTCACTCCTGCCCACACACGCGCGCTGTACCACACTTTTCCGGTCCGCACGCACACAACACATTTCAGTTATCGACTTCCCCATTGTCCGCCTCTTCAGCGAGCCTTGGCAGTACCCACAGCTGGCTCAGTGATTGATTATT
This sequence comes from Megaustenia siamemsis, assembly GCA_032433765.1. Classification (NCBI taxonomy): domain Eukaryota; kingdom Metazoa; phylum Mollusca; class Gastropoda; order Stylommatophora; family Ariophantidae; genus Megaustenia; species Megaustenia siamemsis. The sequence continues at coordinate 174,059,090 of JAVIAB010000092.1, read as the reverse complement.
CCATTTCCACATCAATCACTCTCACCCCCTTTCCCCTCTCCACCCACATCCCCTACCTTCAGTTACCATCTGGGTCTCGCTCTTTCCTTTCAGTTCATCAGACACACACACACACTCTTAGGCTACTTTCATTCTTCCTTTCTCTTTCCTTTGTTTTGGATCCCTGCATGCACACACACACCTCTCTGTCCGATGTTTCTATTTCTCTCGTTCTCTCCCTCTCTCTCTCTCCCATTTGAAAAGAAAACATTTTGTTTAACTAATTATGCATGCGCGCGCGCCCACACACGCAGTGACACAATGCAAGTTATTGCTGACAAGAATCGGAAAGCGGTTGTTTTGTTGAAGTCGGTCATTTAAGTTTGCGACAGAAAGTGATGTTTATGTTCTGAGAGTAAGCCACACAGCCCTTGAAGAGTGTGGTACAAAGCACACAATTGCTGGTGAGTACAGAGTCGGCATGTAGGCGAGGAAGAATCTAAAGGCAAATCTCAACAATTATGTACAACACGACGCAGACATTACAAATGTTGGGAAGGTGTAAGTGGCCGTCACGTGTGTTATTAGTAGCTGACAGCTCGCCCAGATAACAATTTTCTTTTGCATAAAAAAAAAAAAATAACATTGCGCATACTACACTACCGAAGACCCACTACATATAGAAAAAATAAAAAGTATGTAGCTTGTAGAAATATAAAGTGTAGACACAAATGCAAGTGCAGAGCTTCAAATACTTGGGCACAATAATAATATCAGACGGAAGATGTACCACTGAAATAATAAGAAGAATAGCTCAGGCCAAAATAGCATTTCAGAAATTTAAAAACGTCTTATGCAACAAGTTTATGTCAATAGAAGTGAGAAAGAGAGTTCAACGGTTATATATAGAGCCAATTCTCACCTATGGAAGTTAGTCATGGACAGTAGACAAACAAATGAAAAGACGATTAGAGGTCACAGAGATGGGATTTTACAGAAGAATTTTGAGAGTTCCTAGGACAGCTAAAAAGACCAAAACCGAGGTCATTCTCAAAGTGGCCAACACAAAAAGGGAGATCATAAGAAACACCAGAAAGAAACAATCAACATTTTTCGGGCACATTATGAGAAGAGGAAAGTTGGAGTAATTGGTTACAGCTGGCAAAACACGGAAAGAGATATCGCGGGCCACAAAGAGAAGATACTAGATAGTTTGGTGTCGAGGCATGGAATACAGTCAACAACAGAATTGATATGATGCACTGTGGATAGAAGATTGTGGTAGGACATGATGACCTTCGCCAACCGGTACGGCTCATGATGAGGATGATACACAGTGAATGTAAGAGAAATTAATAAGATTTGTTAGCGCTCGTACACATAAAGGGTTGACTGTTTGGGCGTATCATTCAGAAAGAAGGAATGGGAATATCGAAACACAATTATTGCGTCACTAATTCTGTGTGGAGGCAAAGACACATCACAGCAGCTGTGCTGCAAGTTGTCAGCACCCCACGGCTGATGGCTTGCGTCAGGATTGATAAACCAGAACCATCCAGACTCTCCTCCATCTCTCTGTGGTGCCTCCAGAAACAGACCAACGTCTCTAGTCTGGTCAAGTGAGTAGGGGTCGAGGAGGGAAGACAACCCTATACTAAAAAAATGTCGTGCTGAAGTCGGACGTGTTGAGTTGAAAGACACAAATATCAGTTTTATTGCAACCCACAACACGACCCAGACAAGCGCAGTTAACGTCCTTTTAAGGGCGGATGATGAAAAGGTGTGATCCTTTAGTCATCAGGTGAACGCAAACCAACCAACTAATGCTGTTTCTGATTGACGATTCTCTCAACATTCTATCGCATCAATGGAAGCAGTTTCGTTGCAGTCAGGGACACTCCATATCTGCTCCACCACTTGTCACAGCGTTTCCAAAAGTGCGTTGATAAATTTTGTCGGCAGGTTCGCAACGTACACATACTTCTCGACTGCGCAGGCGACAATTATAAACCTCCTTAGTCGTCTCTTACGACATGCGCGGCAGATAACAGTGGCTCTATTCTTCTCTGCTCTCCCCTCACAGTTGGAGTCCCGGTAGCCACACGGGCAGATTCTCTACATGTCTGCAGTTAATATTTAGCGGATTCGTATCCCAGCTGAAGATTACTCACTTTCCTGGAATGCCGACAAAGACATTAAGTTGGGGGGGGGGGGGGGCGAATGTGTTGTGGCGTTGTTATGCAGTAAACAACGATCATCTGTGATTTTCAACTCAACTTATCCGACTTCATCGCCGCATTTTTGAGTCCCGAGATTGCCTTCTGGCTACTCCTAACTCGCTTGATCAAATTTGTTATTCTGCTTTCGGGACTGCCGTAGTGGGTTTAGGTTTGTCTTGATCAGTTTTGGTTTTCTGAGCGTAGTTTGGTATGGTATGGTGTAGTAAAGTATAAGTTGGTCTATCTTTCCATAAGTCCCTATGATGAGATGGGTCTGTAGCAACCAAGAGTAGATTTATTTTGTGAGCTGCTTCTGACACAACTGATAGACTGAGAAAGTCCGTTAATGTTCGAAACTATTAAAATTAGCTACGAATTGTTAATAATAAGATATTGCTGTTAGCAAAATGCCAAAGTTGCTCCTAAATTTCTAAATAAAACCAGGAGTGTACATAGATTTGCAGACATAGATATAGTTGCATATTTTGACGTATTTCATATAAGCACTTCACCACAAACTGATAGTCCGATGCATGTGCTGTAGAACACATCGTATCAATCTGAAATCACAAACATGGTGTCGAGAATACGCGTAAAGAGAAGTCTTGAACTCTGTAACACCGGCGAAGACTGTCCCCAAAACCTCCTTAGTCGCCTCTTACGACTTGCTTGGCAGGTCACATTGGCTATATTCTTTTCTCTCTTCGCCGTGGTCAAGGCCCCGGTAGCCACATGTACATCTGAGCTGAAGGCTTCTTCACAGCTTTCTCTAGTCTGTGGCGGGTGTGCTTCTTATTGGAGAATGCGCTAAGGAGGGGATCTGAACACTAAGTGGTTGTTCGTTGTGCAACGAAGATTTGCTTCTGACTAAACTAAAGTGAAGGCTACTAGTCACTCCTAGTACCATACATGGGATATGGTGTTAGCGCTGCCAATCACTCCTAGTACCATACATGGGATATGGTGTTAGCGCTGCCAATCACTCCTAGTACCATACATGGGATATGATGTTAGCGCTGCCAATCACTCCTAGTACCATACATGGGATATGATGTTAGCGCTGCCAATCACTCCTAGTACCATACATGGGATATGATGTTAGCGCTGCCAATCACTCCTAGTACCATACATGGGATATGATGTTAGCCCTGCCAGTCACTCCTAGTACCATACATGGGATATGATGTTAGCGCTGCCAGTCACTCCTAGTACCATACATGGGATATGATGTTAGCGCTGCCAATCACTCCTAGTACCATACATGGGATATGATGTTAGCCCTGCCAGTCACTCCTAGTACCATACATGGGATATGGTGTTAGCGCTACCAGTCACTTCTTGTACCATATATGGGATATAGTATTAGCTCTGCCAGTCACTTCTAGTACCATACATGGAATATGGTGTTAGCGCTACCAGTCACTTCTTGTACCATATATGGGATATAGTATTAGCTCTGCCAGTCACTTCTAGTACCATACATGGAATTTGGTGTTAGCGCCAGTATTTTTTCCAATAAATATCGGTACATTTAAGGGTGATAATTGCACTGGGCGTGCTTCATATATTCTTCCGCTTCAACAGAAACTCTCGCCATGCTCCAGAAAATAAAATAAATGCGGTAGTTTAAAAACAAAAATTACTATAAAGACCCGCGAAAACTGACTTTACAAAAACGACCGCCTCCACCGTATAGATCTTGAAGCATAAAAAACACCAAATGCAGAATTATTTCCTTTTTTAAATATAAAGAAACCTTTTTTAATAAATGGTACTTCTTTTAGTCTGATAATAACTTTATAAAAATGCCAATATATTATTTAACTCTACCTCCTGGAAATATTGGTGTGTGCATAATTGGACGATTAGCCAGTAGTAATCGGTGGCAACAAATATTTCAGTCTATAGCATAATTTATGTATTAGAATCATTATGTGCTTACCTGTCACATGAAAATACTTAGGTATCGGCTTTGCCGTCATGAAAATAGTCGCTAATCGGATACTGTCAAATCAGATTTAATGTAGTGACGATCAGGACAAATGGAATATGCAATTTTCTCAGTGTAGCTGTATTTTACCATGGCATGTGTCGCTGGGGGCAGTGGAGGTTGGTGTGGTCTGGGTAATAATGTGAGGGGTAGAACAAAACGAGTATCTTGATAGAGGGTTCTGCTTCAGTTGTCGGTCCGGGAAATAAGTGTATGGTTCTAGACAGGTAATTAGTGCATGGTATGTGATTGTGTGGAGAGAGAACAGAATTGTTGAGCGGAAACGACCTGCTGGTGTGAATGTAGATTTTTACGGGAGTGTAGTTGTAGGGGGTGTAGACTAAGGAATGTAGTTGTTTTGGGTGAATCTAGAGAATGTAGTTCTTTTGGGTGACCTAACAAATGTAGTTGTTTGGGGAGATCTAATAGGTGATCTACAGAATGCAGTTGTTTTTGGGATGATCAGAAGAATATAGTTGTTTGGGGGTGATCTAAAGAATGTAGTTATTTTGGGTGACCTAATGAATGTAGTTGGAGTGATCTAAATAAAGATTGTAGTTGTTTGGGGGTGATCTAAAGTATGTAATTGGTTTATGTCATGTAAAGATTGTAGTTTGGGGGTGATCTAAAGTATGTAATTGGTTTATGTCATGTAAAGGTTGTAGTTGTTTGGGGGTGATCTAAAGTATGTAGTTGTGGGGTGCTCTAGGGAATGTACGAGGGGAGGTCAAAAAGTAATGCACACCAATTTTTTTCTCGGCTAATAATAAAGATAGGAATATGAAATTTTGCACACTTGGAATATGACATGTTCCAATTATGTGCACTAAATTGCACAGCATTCTGATAAATATTACGCAATCTATGAACCGTTAAAATGGAGCTTGTCAACAATGTCCGTTACAAACAGCGAATTGTCATAGAATTTCTGGTTGCGGAAAAAGAAACTGTGGCAAACATTCATAAACGACTGTGTGCAGTGTACAAATGTTCTGCAGTCGATAGGAGCACAGTTAGTCGCTGGGTTCGGAGAATTAAAGCTGCAGAAAGTGTACGAGTGGAGCTGCATGATTTACCGCGTTCTGGACGTGTTGCCTCGGCTACCAGCACAGACATGTTAAACCGGGCTGATGCCATTATTCATAAGGATAGGCGTATCACTAGTCAGCAATTGGCATTACAGCTTACAGTCAGCAAGGGAAGTGCAATCGCAATTTTTAAAATTCTCGGATATTCAAAGATTTGCGCTCGATGGGTTCCTCGGTGCCTAGCAAATGATCGCAGAGTTCAAATGAAAACATTCTGTTCTGAATTGTTGGAGCGTTTCGGTGTTGAAGGAGAAATGTTTTTGTCCAAAAATTGTTACCGGTGACGAAACGTGGGCACATTATTATGAGCCTGAAACAAAAATGCAGTCAATGGAATGGCATCATCCGCAGTCACCAAAAAGAAAAAAATTCAAAACATCTCCATCAGCCGGAAAGGTGATGATCACTGTCTTCTGGGACATTGATGGTGTAATTCTTGTTGATGTAATGACAAGAGGTGAGACAATCAACTCGACAGCTTACATCAATACACTGACAAAACTCAAAAATCGGTTCCACAGAGTTCGGCCTAATAAGCCATCTGCAGATTTGTTGCTTCAACATGACAATGCGTGCCCTCACACAAGTCTGGTAACACGGGAAGCAATCAACAAATTTGGTTGGACTGTACTGCCCCATCCTCCTTTACAGCCCTGATCTGGCTCCCTCAGATTTCCATCTGTTTGGACCACTCTAAAATTCCTGCGTGGGACACACTTTGACAATGATGAGGATGTGATCCGTGCAGTTAAAAAATGGCTACGCGAGCAGGACAAAACTTGGTACAAACGAGGCATTCATGACCTAGTTTCGCGTTGGCGTAAGGCAATACGCTTGGACGGAGATTATGTTGAAAAATAGGTAGTGTAAAGGGGATGTTCAGCTACAATCTGTGAAAATTTCACACATTTTGCCCGAATAGTTTCCGAGAAAAAAAATTGGTGTGCATTACTTTTTGACCTCCCCTCGTAACTATGTGGAATGGTCTAAGGAATGTGGTTGCTTTGGGTAGTCGGGAGAATGTGGCTATTTTAGATAGTCAAGGGCAATATGGCTATTTTTGATAGGCAAAGGAAATGTGGACCTTTGGAATGGTCGAAGAGACGTTGGGACAATTTTTCTTCTAATTTTTTTTCTTCTTCTTTCACTGTGTCCACATTTGGCAGTGATAGTATAGGGCCGGCTACGGCTCGAAAGGTCGATAGAGAGATAGATAATATGGGACCCATTGTGACTATATTTCATGTTTTTCCATTGCACCAGCCTTGGCCAAATTGTGGATCTACATTCAACGATTTTAAGTTTTGTTCCCAAAAGAGCAAAGTGGCCACTCATTTATAGAACTGATTGAGGATTTATATTGTCTCTTTCTTATGTTCACCCGATGACAACTAAGGGAATGGATAGTCCTTTTCATCGTCCATACTTTAAAGGGCTTTGAGTGGGTGTCTAGAAAGATGATGCTGTACCTGAGTTTGACTTTGTTGTGGGTGATGTTATTTAGTGACATGTAGGGAGTATGGTTTTAGTGACCATACTTTTTACAGACTTTCGATACATGATTTTTGGGGTAATGTAGTAAGTATTACGTCCCTGCCGATTTACTTTCCCAGAGGAAAAAAAATCAGATACCCATATAAGGCTGGATGAACCCGGAAGCTGTTGATCAGGATCGAGCCCGACCTCTTGTACTTTGTAGTCCAGTTCACTAACAACTGAACTATCGCGACTCCCTGATGTTATATACATCCTAACCCTATTATTTCCTTTCACTGTAACTTCTCCAGTGACTCTAATAATGAACTAACAGTCTGACCAAGAAATTGCTGCCCAAGAAGGAAGACAACTCAGTACTAAAATATAGCAATCTGAAGTCCTTGAAGAACACAATCTGTGTTTGATTGAAAACTGTAAACAACGCATTTAAAATAAAGACAATATGGTATTAATCAGCTAAACTAGTAGAGAGACAATACAAACTACTGTTTTGACAAAAACCTTCATCTAGTTAAAAAAAAAAAAAATAATAATGGTTCCCTCCACGTCCTGCTAGGCGTATGGGGAATATGGTGTTAGTGACCATATTTGGCCACTATGGTCCTTGGCACATTTTTGGCTGGTGTGGTCGGTATCACGCTATGCCACGTTTACTTCCCAGAAAAATCTCTGATACCCATTTTTAGAGACTGGGTGAACCCCCGAGCCTTGTAATTCCAAAAAAAATCCGCCACTCCTGGGGGTCGAACCCAGAGTGCTTCTGGTCAGGAAGCGAGCACAATAACCACTCAGCCACCGAGGCTCCCTTCATCTGGTATAAAATAGCAAGTATTAATACAAAAACAAGCCGCGATAGCTCAGTGGTTAGTGAACTGGACTACAAAGGACAAGGGGTAGGGTTCGATCCCAACCGACGGCTTCCGGGTTCACCCAGCCTTAAATGGGTACCGGACTTTTTTTCTGGGAAAGTAAAGCAGCAAGGGCGTAATACCGACCACATTACCCCAAAAATCATGTGCTGAATGTCTGTAAAATATAGGGTCACTAACACCATATTTCCCTATACGCCACTTGGCGTGACGGGGGTACAAAGAAGAATACAAAAACAAGCAAGGCAAGTACTGATCTCAAATCACAAAATGGCTGAAGAGGAACTTCGCAGCTTGCCCGTAAACCAGAAGTTTGTCATAAAATAACTTTTTTGTTAGACGTCTTTCCAACGTGTAAACAACATATCTTGTTTACCGCAGGTGTGATCCACATATCAATCCACATATGCTTGTCATGCTAGATTATGTCAGCACATTTTGTGCTTGGCAACATATATATTATCAAATCATCACTAGCACATCTTCAGGATTGCTCACGGGCAATGCAAATGGAAGATATTCAGGGCTCACTGTTATCACACACATGTCACAATCGTCATGTCATAATTCACTGTGTTCACACATGTCACTATATTCTTCCAGTAATTCACAGTGCTCTCACATGTCACTGTATTCAACCAGTAATTCACGGTACTACTAAATATAATTCAAACGAGACAAATGAGATATTTTTTGGGCATGTTAAAAAGTCATAACAGCCACTAAAAGTAATCTTGGAAGAAAAAACACAAGGTAAAAGAGGCAGACCAAGACTAACGTGGACGAGTAACTTCATGTGATCGACAAGTCAGCCTATGAAACCTGCATTATCAAAGCAAGAGACAGAGCGTTATAGCACTCCATGGTAGCCAACCTTCGATGTGGGGACGGCACTCAGTGATGATGATGATGAGTTCATAGTGCTTGTACATATTTTTCTTGCATCCACTCGATGACTAAAGGAGCAATTGCTCTCCTGGGTACTTCTGGTTCACAGATCCCGATACAAGTTATCCCTCTTTGTCGTCCACCCTTAAAAGGACGTTAAGTGGGCATAAATGCCTTGTGTTTCTGTTTGCAGTAAAAAAAAAAAAAAACTATGATATTTGCACTGTTTATCCCAAATTATCATTCCTCTTTATGGCGTTTAAGGAGGTGTAGTAAGGTTTGGATAGTTGTAGTTCACTGATCCTGATGCAAGTCATTAGCTTTGAGTTGCTGCCAGCTTCAGCTCAGTTGCTGTCACATACTTTTGTCACCATGCTCATACACGTATCTTAACCCATGTCACATTGCTCGCATATATCTTTAGCTTAACCCAAATCACAGTACTCACACATATCTTTAGCTTAATCCAAGTCACAGTACTCACACATATCTTTGTCTTAAACAATTCACAGTGCTCACACATATCTTTGACTTAACCCAGGTAACAGTGCTCACATATATCTTTGACAAAACCCACATCACAGTACTCGCATATATCACCATCCAAAAAAAAAAAAGAGTAAGGAAAAAACCGAGAAAAGTATTCCCCGTGGAAACCTCTTTGGCTGTAAGACTGGGAGTTTCTGTTGGGCAGGAAAATCAAGACCTCATGCCTGGTGGAATGATCAAGTCTTACATGTTGATTGTACAACTGTCTATCACTTTTCTCAGCATTTTTTTTTTGGGTGGGAAGGGTCACGGTGTCAAACTCGCTCCTCTTTTCCTCTTTTTTCATCCCAATACCCGGGGTATGGTTGGGGGGGGGGGGAGAACTACTGATAGACTTCATCTACTTCTCCATAAATATATGACTTCAGTCATTCTTTAGGACGCTGCAGAGTCAAGCACTGCATATTCTTTGCTATCGTCCAAATCTCTTTCTGTGTCACCGTAATCTTCTCACCGTTCCTTTAATAGTCTTTGCCAGGTACAATGATTGAGATACACGAAAAAGTCATTTTCTTTTGCGTTTCTTCACAATGGTCAAAAAATGATAATCTCCTCTCGATTGCGTGTTGTATATTTTGAGCAAAAGAAGAGGATGTAAGTTTTTAACTTGGCTGGGACCTATCGGGTATGGAATCCAAAAGTCTGTTATTTGTATCTAACGGACTAGGATTAGGATAACCCCGCCTGCGACCAATCCTGTAAGGAATCTGAAAGTCTGTCATTTGTATCTAACTGGCTAGGATAACCCCCACTTGCGACCAATCCTGTAAGGAATCTGAAAGTCTGTCATTTGTATCTAACTGGCTAGGATAACCCCGCCTGCGACCAATCCTGTAAGGAATCTGAAAGTCTGTCATTTGTATCTAACTGGCTGGGATAACCCCACCTGCGACCAATCATGTAAGGAATCTGAAAGTCTATCATTTGTATCTAACTGGCTGGGATAACCTAGCGGGGCCCAATTTTTTTTTCCAGGACTGCATTTATTGTAGTAGTCGAAAATTGCAGCCATTGTCTCTACACAATTGGGATAATCTTCTACCTACTATCACTGGAATGAGTGGAAACCGTAACCCGCACTACTATCGGCTGCTCACACAACACCACCTGCTCCAGATCACTTGGTCTTTATGTGGTTTATCGGCTTCTTTTATCTCAGTATAAGCGACAAGAACAGCCAATGAAGATCCTAGAAGTCAGTCGGGCCGAGAGATTGACGAGGGATAGTATTCCGGTACCAAAAAGATACTGTTAAGTTGGATATGTTGCACAGATAGATGTAGACACCATAACATAATATATGGTAATAAAAAAGTAAAGTAAAGTACCCCCCGTCACGCCGAGTGGCGTATAGGGAAATATGGTGTTAGTGACCCTATATTTTACAGACCTTCAGCACATGATTTTTGGGGTAATGTGGTCGGTATTACGCCCGTGCTGCTTTTACTTTCCCAGAAAAAATCCGGTACCCATTTAAGGCTGGGTGAACCCGGAGCCGTCGGTTGGGATCGAACCCTACCCCTTGTCCGTAGTAGTCCAGTTCACTAACCACTGAGCTATCGCGGCTCCTACTAATTTTTAGGGAATTAGTAAAACCCAGGTGTCCTCGCCAGGGTACGAACCCCGGCTGTTGCCGTGGTAAGCCAACCGCCTATCGATTGCGCTAACCGGACACCCAATATATGGTAATACCATACCAAAACATAGTAGTCAGGCGAAGACAAGATTTCCTGCCTGTTGTTTTCCTTTGTTTTCCCGTGCAACTTTCACTGCATACCATGCCTTGATATTGCCAGCAGAAAGTTCTATGCTCATAAAAATGAGTGGGCATGTGCATAAGCACCGCGTCCCAGTCTGAGAATGTCAGCCCAAGGTAGAAATAGCTGCCAGAACGCTGTTACATGGGAAGCTATTTATCTTGATAAAAGACACTTATAGGTTTAAAATGATCACGGAGGGAGACATTAACAACTCCAAGAGCCATGGTTTGCCTCTCCGCTCATAAAGAATAATGATCTTTGTCTCTGTCGAAATATGTATACTTTTGAAGTGTTTTGATTTGTATTTGTCTCATTGATCTCTAATGCCAGGAGGTTATGTTTGAAAGGTACAGGTAACGAGACTGAATCGGCGTTATTGGCACGCGAGTTTTCACCCATGTTTGCTCGGCCGTCTATCCAGAAGTGTTCGGAGACTTATTGATATGAATAGTGTCGCTTCAACCATCGAAATTCACGATAAGATGCGGCATTCCTCACCTTCACAGAGTGCTACAGGGGACTGGTTGGTCTCGAGGCAAGACGCCGGCCTCGAGACAGAGAGGTTTGGGTTCAAATTGCGGCAACCACCCCTGGTCTCAGCAGCGAGGCCCGGCTTGAAACGTCAGTTACTCATCGACGGAAAAAATATGAGTACCTCCGAAGTCGGAGTTATCTGCCTGTGCGGCGAGGGACCCCTATGCACACGGCTGCCATGGAAAAATGGATTAACGTGCAAAATTCAATTCATAGTCTCTAGGGACTTCGTCAGAGTCAGAACTGGCAAAGGAAAAAAAAACAACGGAGTACTACCCTGGTACCCAGTTCTGTCAGCGGCTGGGTCGACCGCGGATGTTTTTTTTTTCCAACTACGAGTACAATTGACACTACTTGCAGCGGGAATCGAACACGGGTTGTCCGAACGTCTGTAGCCCAGTCAATTCAAGAAATGTATAACATTTATGGATCACCATGTGCTTGGTCTAGAAGAATCATCTCCTCTCTCTTTTATTCCTTTTCCGAAAAAAAAGAAGTTAAGAGTTAGAAACAACCTGAACCTATTTAACACTGGTCGAATCTTTCATGCCGGAATCAACTCAGTAGACCAGTTTACTCTAAAAAAGGCCGCCTCCCTTCACTAGACCAGAAGTTGCTTTGTTTTCTTCATTTCAATTTTTTTTTTTTTTTTTTTTTTTTTTTTTTAAATTTTTGGCCACATTTGACTGAGGTCCCTTTCTTTGGCCACGTTTCGTTTTTGGCCCATGGTGGTCGATGTATCGACTCAGTGGATTTTCCTTTGTGTTCATTTTTGCAACATGCCTGATTGCGTCAGTTCCGGTTTACTGTGACGCAGGCATTGTGACTCGCTACCAAAGTAAAACTACTCCCGCACTTAAAAACTGTAATTTCAGCGAGAGAATAAAGATGAGCATAGCAAGTTTTTGTATGCGCGCCATCCCCGGGCTTGTGTCGCTCAATACACGTGATGTGCGGGGGAGGGCAGCTAAAGTAACCACACTTGATGACGTCATTTTGACTTTCATAGACGTGTAAGATGTCGTATTTTATTCTACTTCTTATTGAGAGGAACTTCTAGAAACTTTCAACGGGATTTGATACAAACTCGTAGGTATGACGTTACTTTTACATTTCTATTGACCTTGTACCAGTGCGCCATATTTTACGTCGATTCACTTCTAGTCTCCTCCATTATGTCGAATGCGCGGGAAACACAAATGCAATAGACATGTGGAGTCAATGTGTTTGACATTTCCAGTACAGACGACGTATTTCTCTGAGATTTTCCTTACGTATTTTTATAATTTTTAAAAGTTATGTTTTTATATAGTAATGTTTCTGAAACTGCGTACACTTCCGACTACAATGCCAATAAAATTTCAAATTTAGCAGGGGTCAGTCTAATTTTGGCGGCATCATCATACCACGCGCTGTGGAATTGCGCCAGTGATGTTGCTCTCTGTAGATAGTTCAGATCTGCCTGTCATTGCATGCTGGACAGCTCTTTAGCCAGCAATCATTGTGCTTATGTCAGTCGTCTGAAGTTAGTGGTTGTTATCAATAATGTATTTGTCATGATTTGTGCTTAGCCTGAATATTAGTGCTTGATGTTTTCTGCCGAGCTTTTAGTGTACATTGTATGTCCGATAGCCCTAGTGTTCTCTATCGGTCTCGACTTGTGGCGTCTGTGGGACGTATAGTATCAACTTGTATTTTCCTTAACCATTCGTTACATTTGTGAGTGATATTGTCAGTACAACGTCAGGCCATTTTACTTTCCATGAGAACATTTCTGGTACATATTTTCAAGGGCTGAATGAACATAGTGCACGTGCGTCAGGGCTTCTGTAAAAAACACATTTCGTTGCATTTCTTCATCAAGAGAATTTTCACTGCAGTTTTCATAGGATTTGCCTAAACTTTAAGGTTACTTTCTTAGCTGCTGGGCCACCATTTGTGTCTTTTCTGAGCTTCATTTATATGTAGCCTGTCATTTTTACTGCATTGCAAGCACTGACTCAATTTATTTACTCGAGTTTACTTAGCTTTGGATCGTTTTTTTTTTTAATTATTAAGAACACTAGATGGGATCTATAGTAACTAACAATGGAGACTGTCAGAAAGAGATCAAAAGAAGATTAGCAATAGTAACAAAACAAATTAAACGCCATGAGGAACATATGACACAATACCAGCAAGACAGTAACTTTTATCTTCCCGATAGCAACTTACGGTTGTGAATCATGGACAGCTCGCATTGAAGAAAATCGATTCATTCGAAACAAAATGCTGCAGAATAAATCCTTTAGATGCTTTGTATAATGAAAATGAGCAATGAAGACATATGAAAAGATATAAACATTTAAAAAGTACTGGCTTATAAAAACTCTTCTACAGAGGAAATCAACACAGTATGGCCACGTCAAAAGAAACAACGGGCTGGAAAGAAAGGTAATGGAAGACATGGTTCCTGGGCGACGCATAAGGGACAGACCAAGAAGGTGGTTTCAAAACACGGAGACCTTGAACTAGACAAGAGAGGAAGTGGATCTGGCTAGTGACATAAGATTCTTTCAGAATCTAGCGTTCTGCAAAGGACATGCGACATGATGATGATGAACTATCCGAAACTATTCTGACATCTTCTGTAATGAAAGTTCTGAAAATTAAATCTGCTTGATGTTTCTTTCTTTGAATATGCAAAACTGAACATGTTTCTGCCAACTTTGACGCTGCACACTGGCATTAAAATGTGATTTGAGGAAACGTTCCCACATTGAGTGAGATGCTTTTTTTTTCCGGGTGATTGTTTTGATCCATATTTTAACATTGCAATCTCATAAACATGGAGGGCAACAAAAATAACAATCATGAAGATATATAATTTAATTAATGGATGCTTACGCAGAATAAAACGATGGAAATGGCAGGAAATGGCCACTAACATAGAATTATGAAATGTACCAGTCAAATACCAGTTGGTAAAGATATACAGCGAAGACGATGGCGCTGGATAGGACACATTGCAGAAGCCAACTGAGGGTACTACACAACAACCCTTTTTTGGGAATTCCCATTGAAAAGGACAAAGAGGAAGACCGAGGTATTCTTGGAGAAGACAGCTGGAAACAGAGATGAAGATGATGGGAAGACATGGAATGATCTTAAAGGAATGTCAAGAAACAGTACGGCTTGGAAAGTGTCCGCTGAAGACATATGCCTCACAGGGAACTGAAAGGTAGAAGAAAAAGAGCACGGATCTCTTAAACTGTCCCAGGAAGTTCCTTCTCATATTCAGCCAGTATCATCTCATCAGCATGATGTACAGGAGGCAAAAGCGCGCCTCACAGCAGCAGAGCTGGAATTTGTCAGCGACCCACACCTGACGGCTATGGCCAGGGTAGGTCAACCATAACCATCCAAACCCTGCTCCACCTCTCCGTGATGCCACCAGTAACAGACTACCCTGTCTAGTCTGACAAAGCGAGTAGGAATCGAAGAGGGTAAGACAATCCGGTACTCAAAAATGTTGGGCTGAAGTCGGATGTGTTGGGCCGAAAGGCGCAAATATGACAGTTGTACTACAAACTACAACACGATGCAGACACGCCCACTTAACGTCCTTTTAAAGGTGGATGACGAAGAGATGTACCGATTTAGTCCTGGAGCGAACGCCAGCAAGCAAGCAACATGATATATCTGAACACCTTTTTAACTTAGGTCGTCTTTATAACAGTTCTTTGATTACAATCACTGCTAACGACACACACGATAGTAGGCATTGAGTAATGTGACTGTCATTTTAACATTCTCACTGTGGATAGAAATTTGTGGAAGGACATAATCCCTATACCGGTGTGGCGCATGGTGATGATGATTCTCTTATTTGTTCACGTCTGCTTTTTATGATATTTTTTAAGGGGAGGGGGCGTTTAAAAATTAAATGTCTGCAGTTTTCAACACAGACAAGCCCGTGTGACCTGCGCATGTCGCGTCCACAATCTTGGCCAGCGAGGTCCACATTCCAATGTCCTTATTCAGGTCTGGTCGCGCCCGGGCTTTCGGTGGGGAGGAAAAAAAAGAGGTCACATTCCAGGCATATACGGCTGGATGGAAGTCCTGAAGGCTTTGAGGAGAATCGCTTTCCCTTTTGCTTCCGTGATCGAGAACTTCCTTGTTCATCTTTATCCTTATTAAAAACGGCGTGTCTTCTGTTTTTTTTTTTTTTGACTGCCGGAAATGATATACATTCATGTTTCAACATGTCACAAAATTTATGTGGTCTAAAATGCAAGATAAAATCTTCCCCACCCTCCCCCTTTCTCTTCTACGTTTATATTTGTTCTCTCTCTTTGTTTCTATATCTAAAATTGTGTATATGTGTGCGTATATGTTTTTCGTTTAATATAAATAATAATAATAAAACCTAATAATGAGAAATGCAAAAGTGAAGCAACAACACTTAAAAGTAAAAAAAAAAATCCACACACGATACAGACTGAAAAAACGATGTGGATATTGAACATGATATTGCATTTACCAGAAATAGAAAATAAAAACACCAATGGTTGAATTTAAACAAATAAAAATGCTCGAAAATAAAAAAAAAAAAGAATGTAAACATGACTCAGCGGGCGCTCGAAGACATACATCTTCTTCTTCTTCTACTTCTACCTTTCAACTCCCAGTGGAGCATAGGTCTTCAACAAACACTTTCCAAGTCGTTCTGTTTTTTGCCATTCTTTTAAGATCATTCCATGTCTTCCCCATCATCTTCACTCTGCTTCTATCTGTCTTCTCCAAGAATTACTTGGTCTTCCTCTTTGTCTTTTCCCCTGGGGATTCCAAAAAAGGGCCTGTTGTGTAATACTCTCTGTTGGCTTCCGTAGTGTGTCTCCTATCCAGCGCCATCGTCTTCGTTGTATCTCTTTATCCACTGGTGTTTGACTGGTACATTTCCATAATTCTATGTTAGTGATTTTGTCCTGCCATTTCCATCCTTTTATTCTGCGTAAGCATCCATTAATGAAAGTCTGTATCTTCGTGATTGTCAATTTTGATGTTCTCCATGTTTCACAGCCATATAATAGGACCGCCTTAACATTTGAGTTGAAAATTTTTATTTTTGTATTTAACCTAATTTCTTTATACTTCCATGTTTCCCAGTGCAATGAAATTTCCTCTTGCTTTTGCTATTCTTATTTTGGTATAATTTTCTGTTCCTCCCTCTTTATCTATATTACTGCCCAGATATATGTAAGATTGTACATCTAGTAGAGGTATTTCTCCTAGTTTTATTTGGTTATTGCCAACTGTATTAATTCTCATAATGTTATTCTTATCTCCTTATTAATCTTCAGTCCTAGCTGTTGTGATCTCTCATCAAGTATGCTCATTTTATCCTGCATCTGTTGATGGCTGTGTGATAGGAGAGCTATGTCATCAGCAAAGCCTAAATCATCAAGTTGTTTGGTCAGTGACCACTGGATTCCATTTCTGTTGTTTTGAGTTATTTTCATAATCCAATCTATGGCCAGTAGAAAGAGAAATGGAGACAGGAGACATCCTTGCCTTACTCCTGTTCTTATTTCAAATGCTTCTGTAAGCTGTCTTTCATGCACCACACTACATTTCATTCCTTCATTCATTGTTTTTATCAGGTTAATAAACTTTATGGGGATTCCGTAATGACTCAGCAACTTCCAAAGCATTCTTCTGTCTAATCTTTCAAATGCCTTTTCGTAATCTATGAATCTAATATAAAGTGGGGATTTTAGTTATAAACTTTGTTCAAGTATTATACGTAGAGTAGTTATTTGATCAGCACATGATCTGTTCTTCCTAAAACCTGCTTGCTCATCTCTCAAATATTTCTCTATGGCCTCTTTTAGTCTCCCCAGAATGATTCTGCTTAATATTTCCTGGCACTGATAGTAGCATAATTCCCCTATAATTTGTGCACTCCTGTAAACTTCCTTTCTTTGGTAGTTTGATCATATAACCTTCTTTCCAGTCTTTAGGTATTTTTTCCCTCTCCCAAATTTTATCTAATAGATTATGTAACATCTTGGTAGAGGTGTTAATATCTGCTTTGATGGCTTCCGAAGGAATTTCATCTGGTCCTGTGGCTTTACCATTTTTTAATAGTTTGATGGCTTTCATTATTTCTTCTTTGCTTGGTTTTCCACAGTTAACGTGTAACTCTTCTTCTGCTGTTAGTATATCTGGAGGATTATTTGAGCCGAGTCTATTCAAACGTTCTTCAAAGTGCTCTTTCCATCTCTCCATTTGTTCCATTATATTACTAAGCAGATTTCCTTTCTTATCTTTAATAAAGGCATTGATCTGTTTGTATTTTCCACTTCATTTCTTTGTGCTGTTGTACAGTTCTTTCATATTCCCTTTATTTTCTGCTTCTTCTGCCTCTTTAGCTAGTTCATCTATATATTTCCTCTTATCCCTTCTAATGCATCTTCTCACTTCTTTGTTCACCTCTGTGTAAGCTTCCTGTGTCTTGGCTTTATTACTTCTCGTTTTGCTTTTATTTATGTCTGCTTTCTTGTTCTTTCTTTCTATAATTTTGTCCAGGGTCTCTGCTGTCATCCATGCCTTATTCTGGCGTTCTCTTTTCCCTAGTGTTTCTTCGCATGTCTCTTTCCATATATCTTTTACCCGTTTCCAATGATCTTCTATATTTATTGTATTTTCTAGTTGTTGGAGGACTTGGTATTTGTTTGATATTGTGACTGCGAATTTATCTTTAATTCCTTGTTCTTTAAGAAACCCTACATTGAAATACTTTAAGACATAAATACAGACGAACACACAAAGTGAAATATAACGATGAAGCAACAGAACACGTGTAATTGGTGTGTATGAGAATCTACTTGGTAATGAATGAGAAAACTACTTTTTCTTTCCTTCCTCATTTGCTTTTCGGCGTCGAGGGGAGATATAATTTGCGATCTTCTGTTCTTCTAGGTATGTTTACTAGTGTTTCTAATATTTCATCAATCTATTCATTTTGTGGTCAGCCCTTGAGTCTGGTGTTCTCGCAACGTTTATTAAAGGTTCTTTGTGTTGCGCTCTGGTATTTCTGCACTATCACATGGCCACACCATTTTATGTGTTGTTTCTTTATGTATTCTATTACGGAAATTATTTGTTTTTTCCCAGTTCTTCATTTCTGACCTTATCTCTCAGGCTGTTCATGTCATTCGTCTAACACATTTCATCATGGTATAGGTTATTTTTGATATTGTTCTTAAGTCTAGGGTCTAGGTCTGGCATTGGTAACACAACTTTGGAATAACGATTGTATTGTAGAATGCCCGTTTTGCCTCTAGAGTTATTTCCTTTTGTGGACAATAGTGACGATCTCTGTCCGATGATTTGACAAGCTTTGTTGCCTCTTGAGTCCATTTGTTCTTGTGAATTGTCGTTTGTCACTAGTCTTCTTACATATCTAAATCCGCATACTTTTATTAATTGTCTCTTGTCTATTATTGATGTCGATGTTCTGTTTCTCCTTTGATATATCCATGACTTCTGTTTTATTGATTTTGATTTTCATGTTTTATTGAGTGCCAGTGCTGTTAATTCTTTTAAAACGTTCTTGTAGGTCTTCTATTTTTCAATGTGCCAGATGGCTTGCAAATAGAAGCTCGTTGGTCTCCACTCTGTCTGACGGGTTGGTTAACTTGCATATGTACTCAATGACGTTTATTAACAATAGGGGAGATAATAACACACCCCTGTCTTGCTCTTCTCGAATTGGTCTGTGTAGCCTGCTGCTATTCAGAGTATGCAACTGCTGTTAATGTAGAAACTTTTACATAGGCTGGCTAGATGCTAACTTATTTCGTATGTTGTTAGTATCTCCATAGTTGTTATCTATTACTCGGTCGAATACTTTTTCTTTGTTATGGAAGCTATGCACAACATTTGATTGTGTTCTGTCGACAAAGTTGAATGATATTGAAACCTTTATCTTTCGTATATTACGTTGCTAACATTGAATTTAGTAGATCATGCTCTTTTACATGTACCAGTGATGGTCAAATGGCGGCCAGCGCGCCACATCCGGCCATTCAGTCTAATTTTCTTGACCCATGAAGTGTACACACAAATTACTGTATTAACTACCTATACATAAAAACCAAAGCTCAGTTCGGCGGGAAAAAAATTATATCACGGTAATTTTGAAATAAATAATTACATGTCTTGTTACAAATGATAAAATATGTCGTCATCGTGCAAGCATTATTTATATATTACTAAATCACATCATGTTGGCCCTCTGTTCATGGTTTTGGCTATAATCCAACCTTCTGTCAATCTTAAGCTGGCCACGACTGACGTATACCATTGACGTGTTTTATTAGAAAACTAAACCTTACATATATACCGACCATGTCATCAATACAATTTTACCGTTGGTCCATTAAAGATGTGAGCACTGTCATCGCATTTCCCAGTCGTCATTAAGACGTTGAGGGAGGGAACCGCTTACCCTTCAATTCTAAGATCCCACCGAGCTAACTTTTCTTGTATTAGTATCTGACCATTCACCCAGTGTGTCGTTCGTTCAGTGCTGTCAGCTACTGCCAGAGGTGCCTGGTGTAGTCGTTGATGATTGTTATGGTATCATTTATGATTTTTATATCATTGAAGAGAAGATAAATTGTGATCCTTCAACTGTAACGTTTTCTCATTAACGAGTGATTATTTTAACGTCATGTGTTCTTCTGTTTCATCATATTTCGCGTTCTTGTGTGTGTACTGCGCGTGTTTCTCTTAGAGCGCCCGTTGAATTAGGTTTACATTCTTATTTTACAATGTTTTATGCATTTGAAAAACAAAATTCAATAACCAAACTATTGGGTTTTTCCCCTTTCTCTTATTTTCTATTTCTTGTAAAATCAACGTCGTGTTCAATGCCCATTTCGTTGTTACAGCCTGTGACGGGTGTGGATTTTTTGTTGTTTTTAACTTGTTTTTACTTCCTTTTGTAATTCTCATTATTAGTTTTTTTTAATGTAGCAAATAATACATACACAACAAAAACAACAACACAAATATCAGCAGGGCTGAAACTAATAATGGCAAAATATTACATCTTCTCAATATTCCTGTATGGTGCAGAAACATGGACATTAGACAAGAAAACAGAACAGAAAATTGAAACCTTTGAAATGTGGATTTATAGAAGAATAGGTAGAATTAATTGGATGTAAAGAAAAGAAAACAAAGGATGAAGTTTTAAAACAACTGAAAATAAAAAGAGAACTACTAAATACGAATTAAGACAAGACAAATGAAATTTTTGAGGCATGTTAAAAGACACAACAGCCTACTAAAAGTAATATTGGAAGGGAAAATACAAGGTAAAAGAGGCAGAGGCAGACCAAGACTAACATGGACGAGTAACATCAAAAGATGGACAAGTCAATCTATGACAGCCTGCACCATCAAAGCAAGAGACAGAGTAGAATGGCGATCCATGGTATCCAACCTTCGTTGCGGAGAAGGCACTCTCTATGATGATGAATACATACACATCTGAAGTACAACACGTAGTTTTAGAATATTTAGTAGATAGTAACATTATCTTCCGGTGTCATGGCGACTACGTGATGTAGTTTTTTTTATAATTCGGCTTTTGTTGATATATTGAAATGATTTACGCGACAGTCTAGTTGTGAAATTATGTGTTGCTACTCCCCGTTTGGTGTATGTTTTACTTCTGACGGGTGGATGGACTGAAATTTACCGATATTTAAGTGACATATGATTTATTCATCTTTGTGTCGTGTGTTCGCGGTTCGATAGGCAAGCACATGGTTCGACAATAATGGCGCCGGCAAACCGGGTGTGTTCAACCCGTATGTGAAAAGTCTGTAACGGTGGATGGGGCGGAAGAATTAGAAACAATCAACGGCTCAGAAAGCGAAAACAGCAAAGTGTGTGGTACACATGAGGCATATTCAGAACACGAAAGATGAATATGGCAGACCACCGTGAAAGAGATTGGAGCCTTATCACGTAACAATCCAAAGAAAGCCAAGGAGAGAAATTCTAACTACTGTTTTAGGAACGAACTAAAATAGCCACATGGAATGTTAGGACCTTATACCAACAAGGAAAACTAGAAAATCTTATGGTAACAGTAGAGCGATTAAATATAGATATTTTAGGCATATCAGAAACATGATGGAAGGAAAGTGGATACATACAAGACGATAAATATACATTTATATACTCAGGTAACACAACAGAACATCAAAGAGGGGTAGCCATACTAATAAAACGAGAACTACAAAAATATATAAATATTCACTTGACATACAATGATAGGATTATATTAATAAAAATGAAGGCAAAGCCATTTGACATAACAATAATACAGGCATATGCACCTACTCAAGACTATACAGATGAACACATAGAAGCATACTATGAAGATCTAAATACAGTTATGAGGCAACTGAAATCTTCAGACATCTTGATTGTAATGGGTGACATGAACGTAAAAGTAGGAAAAGGCAGATATAAGACCATTATAGGAAATCATGGTTTAGGAAAACGAAATAACAGAGGAGAAAGATAAATTCAATTTTGTGAAGAAAACAGGCTGATAACATATAACACCTACTCTGAGCAAGAGAAAAGGAAATTATACACATGGAAAAGCCCTGGATATAGAAAGAGGAATCAAATAGATTATATAATGATAAAAGACAGATTCCGGAACAGCGTCAAGAAAGCCAAAACCTATACAGGTGCAGATATTAATTCAGATCACAATCCTGTAATGATTAAAATGAAAATCAAATTAAAGAGAAAGAAACAAAATACTAATTCAGCAGTACCAATAGATACAACAGCTTTAAATCAGAAAGATGTAAAAGAAACTTATACTGTACAAGTAAAGAACACATATCAGAGGCTGCTAGAAGAAGGGATTGAGCAGTAGACAAGAGAAAATCCTGAAGAAAAAGTCACACCCAAATGGCAATGCATAAAAAAACAGCATACAAGAATTCTGCATCACCTTACCCAAAAAAAAAGTAACAAAAAACAAAAATGGATAACTGACAACATTTTAGAAAAAAATGGAAGAGAGAAGACAAGCGAAAACTGCCAAATACAAGGAAATTGATAATGAAATAAGAAACATGTGCAAAAAGGCAAAAGAAGACTGGCTCAACCAAAGATGTCTAGAAGTCGAAATTATGGAAAGTAAACAGAATTTAAGAGGAATGCACACAGAAATAAAAAGAATGACTAATAAAGACAAAAAAGTTGCAGGAAGCGAATGTATTGCAAATAACGATGGAAGAATGCTAAAAGACAACAAAGATATAGTCGATAGATGGCAGGAATACAGAAAACAGAATTATTTCATGACGAAAGGGACAAAAAACCATTTATAAAATGTACATCTAGCTATAAAATCCTGAAATCTGAAGTAGAAAATGCTATAAAAACAATGAAAAAGGGAAAAGCAGCAGGACCTGACAATATACAGATAGAGATGATACAGGCACTAGAAGATTTTGGCATTGAAGTGATCACAGACATATGCAATCACATATACCATACAGGATACATATCAAATGAACTAAAAACATCAACTTTCATTGCATTGCCTAAATAGAAAGGTGCAGTTGAGTGCAGTGATTTTAGAACAATAAGCCTAATGAGCCAGGTAACCAAAATTTTACTAAAAGTTATACAAGGAAGGATTCAGAATAAAATTAATAATGAACTAGATGAGCAGCAATTCGGATTCAAGAAAAACAGTGGGACAAAAGAAGCCATATTCAGCATGAAGACATTGATTTAAAAGTACATAGAAGTAAACAAACCAATATATGCCTGCTTCATAGACTACACCAAAGCATTTGATAGAATATACCATAATCAACTTATAGACTGCCTAAAAGATATAAATCTGGATGACACAGACATACGACTGATATGAATTTGTACTGGGAGCAAACAGCAATAATAAAATATAACAAGGAGAACTCTACACCCATTGATATAAAAAGAGGAGTAAGGCAAGGATGCATCTTATCACCAAGCTTGTTCAATTTATACACTGAGAAAATCTTTAAAAACATCACAGATATGCCAGGCCTAAACATTAATGGGAAGATAATCAATAACCTAAGATATGCTGATGATTCTGTACTGCTAGCAGATAATCCTAAAGATCTACAACAATTACTTAATGTAATAAACATGACAAGCAAAAAATATGGACTAGATATGAATATCAAAAAGACTAAAACTATGATCATAAACAAAGAAAATTCTCAAGACCTACAATTAAATATCAAAGTGGAAGGAATACATCTAGAGACAGTTCAGAACTACAACTACCTGGGACATACTATAACCAGTGATGGAAAATGTACAACTGAAATAAATAAAAGAATAGATATGGCAAAAAGTAATTTCAATGCCATGAAAAATATACTAACATCAAAACAAATAACACCAGGGCTAAAACTAAGAATAGCAAAATGTTACATCTTCTCAATATTCCTGTATGGTGCAGAAACATGGACATTTGACCAGAAAACAGAACAGAAAATTGAAGCCTTTGAAATGTGGATTTATAGAAGAATAGATAGAATTGGATGGAAAGAAAAGAAAACAAACGAGGAAGTTTAAAAACAACTAAAAATGAAAAGAGAACTACTAAACGCAATTGGAGCAAGACAAATGAAATTTTTTGGTCATGTTAAAAGACACAACAGCCTAATAAAAGTAATATTGGAAGGGAAAGTACATGATAAAAGAGGCAGAGGCAGACTAAGACTAACATGGATGTGTAACATCAAAAGATGGACAAGTCAGCCTATGACAATCTGCACCATCAAAGCAAGAGACAGAGTGGAATGGCGCTCCAGGGTAGCCAATCTTCGATGCGGAGACGGCACTCAATGATGATGATGAACATCATCTATTGGCAATGGTTGAAGCTGTCTGAAGGGCGAGGGGGAAGAAAAACAGTTTTGTAGTTCCCTCGACACCCGAATCTGTACAAAGGAAGTAAAGAAATGAAAGTCTGACCAATATTTACGTTTTCACTCTTTTTAGTGTTGGTACGTTGTTGGTTCGTAGGGGTCGCACACTAATATGTGGGTCACAGAGTGTGACCTGGTTTTAATCTCAAGCCCCACCTTCCTCCCTTCAGAACAAACCTAAGAGCTTTCAGTTAGGCACGTTTTAGCTTATCACTGGAAAATTGCCAAGTCCTTATCCAAAAACCTCGCACTGTTCTCAACTTCTTTTCATTCATCCACTGCACACTTTCTCTATCCTTATTCTTTGTAAAAACTAAACAGCATTACTTCAATAATGTGACTTGTTACGCCAGACATTTGTTAAAATATAATATACATTATGTGCCAGTCAAATTAATCTTGTACGTCAACAGAAACCTTTCAGAAAGTGGCTGAGCTGACCTCATTGCACTCCGGTGCTTCGTCCGTCCCTTTTGCCAATTGGTGAAAATGTTGTCAATATAAGCTAGAAAAAGAGCATATCACAGCTTGCTTTATACAGCCAGCCCTAACTTGTGTAGATGAAATGTGGACAATCTTTGGGGGAAACATAAATGTGTTTATAAAATAGATGTTCATAATTCGAGGACAATCCTAGCGTACGTGCACGAACTCCGTAGAACGGCCTGGGATCCACGGTGTTGGTAGGTTTCTGCCAATAATTTTTCTTGGGAAACTGCCGTGTTTGTGGCCTACGCTTTTAGATTTTAACTGCTAGGGTTCTTTAACGTGCGCGAGTACATGCTTGTTTATTGCCGTTATCCGAGATGGCTAGACATCAAAATCTCACTACACCCAAGAGATCAGGTGAGGGCAGCGTTTTAAGGAAACCACGGATTAATTTTCCTACTTATTTGTCTCCTGTGGGCTGGACTACGCTGTTCCAGAGAGTTTGTTTAGGCGAAACTGTCTGGAGTAGTTCCAGCTCACGTTGGATTATGAATCGGGACAATTACTTTTAGCTTAGGCAAAGAAAATATTCTTTGAAGTCTATATCTAAGATTCCACGGGGTGGAGTATGGAATTGCTCAGCTCTTCACTGATCGGGACGTCAGTTCAGTCAAACTATGAAACACTGGCAGTCTTCCGCTCCTCCACTGTATTTTGCAGACCTGATTAATGGTTTGGCTATGATGCATACTCCTTTATTCTAAAAGGGTTTACAATGTAATAAATACTTAGTATACAATCTTATCTTTTTATAGTTGTAAGTGTGGACACTGAGACATGCACATTATGTTTTAACCTTTTATGAATGTTCCACCATTCTATATTCATCATCATTGAGTGCCGTCTACCATGGAGCGCCATTCCACTCTGTCTCTTGCTTTGATGGTGCAGATTCTCTTAGTTTGACTTGTCCATCTCTTGATGTTACTCGTCCATGTTAGTCTTGGCCTGCCTCTGCCTTTTACCTTGTATTTCCCCTTCCAATATTACTTTTATTAGGCTGTTGTGTCTTTTAAAATTGCTACATCTGCAGACCTTATTGACTGAACTCTGCAAGCACCACAGGGTTGCTATGCAGTGGATCCCATCTCACTGTGGAATACCAGGAAATGAAAAAGCAGATCAGATGGCAAAGGCAGGTTCAACAGGCACACAACTAGATGCACCTGTTACATACCATCATAAGAAACAGATAATCAAATCAATCAGAGGACCACAAACCCCAAATCAGGATGCCTTTCATAATATGAATAGATATGAACAAGTTATCATTATATGTCTCAGAGCAGGACACAATCGACTCCATAGTCACATGTATACAAAATTCAAGATCGGCACCTCAGCTACTTGTACGTGTGGACAGACCTATTCTTTTGTTTATTTCAGTTATACATTTTCCATCACTGGTTATAGTATGTCCAAGGTAATTGTAGCTCTGAACTGTCTCTAGATGTATTCCTTCAACTTTGATATTTATTTGTAGGTCTTGAGAATTTTCTTTGTTTATGATCATAGTTATTCGGTATTATTTGTTTATGAAAATAATGGGCAGGCGTATGCTGGTATTCCTCGTATACAAGACGACTTCTGTAGACAATTAGAACATTGTAGGTGACTATATGTGAAAGTTAGAGATCCACCGAGACTTTAGATATGAGATTAAATCCCTTTGAAAACAAATGTCTTTGTAGGATCTCATATGAGATTAAATCCCTTTGAAAACAAATGTCTTTGTAGGATCTCAAACATAGGCTGGAAAGAATACAGTTCAAACGAACAGATAAGAAACGAATGAATACAAGAATATGCGTCGAGCTTTATAAGGCGGTGGCGTTGGAAATACATCGGTCATATGCTGAGAATGAATGAAGAAAGACTTTACCATCAGGCATTCATGTGGAAACTATCTGGTAAATGGAAAAAAAGTCATACCAAGAGAACCGCGACGTAGAACAATTAATAGGGAAGGCTCAACTATGGGACTAAGAAACAACCAAGAACTACATGGACTAGCAGCAGATCATCTAATAGTTGGGAAATATGACTTCCGCACAATGTGCTGTCTTCTGCTCGATACGAAAACTAATAAATGAAGAATTCATATGTCATGGTAGCATTGCTCTACCTTGAGAGAGACTATGTGCCTCGCCACAAGTACTTGGGCCTACGCATTTGCTCTAACTTGCGCCTTGTGTAAAATGGCGGGTTGGGGTAGTAATACTGGCTGGAATTGACTACAGCCTAAACTTGCTTCTGCTAGCTGTAAGTAAAAAGTAAAGTACCCCCCGTCACGCCAAGTGGTGGCGTATAGGGAAATATGGTGTTAGTGACCCTATATTTTACAGACCGTCAGCACATGATTTTTGGGGTAATGTGGTCGGTATTACGCCCGTGCTGCTTTACTTTCCCAGAAAAAATCCGGTACCCATTTAAGGCTGGGTGAACCCGGAGCCGTCGGTTGGGATCGAACCCTACCCCTTGTCCGTAGTAGTCCAGTTCACTAACCACTGAGCTATCACGGCTCCCACTAATTTTTAGGGAATTAGTAAAACCCAGGTGTCCTCGCCAGGGTACGAACCCCGGCTGTTGCCGTGGTAAGCCAACCGCCTATCGATTGCGCTAACCGGACACCCTTCTGCTAGCTGTGATTGATTGCAATTATGACAGCTTGGAAGTAAAGTAGGTATCTACAAATACGTTTTTAAGTCTTAGGGCAACGCATATTTTGTTTTAAGTGGATGAACGGCGTGTATTTTGTTTTCATGGATGAAGAGCAGTGTATTTTTTGTTTAAAGTGAATACATTGAAGCGTATATTTTGTTTTAGGTGAATGGTGTACAGAGAATGATACAAAAGGCAGGAGGTTCCTTCTTTGTACTAGGAAACAAAAGGAAATATAAAGAACTTAGGTTAAATACAAAAATATACATTTTCAACTCGATTGTTAAGTCAATCCTACGCTGTGAAACCTGGAAAACAACAAAAAGGACAATCATGAAGATACAAACCTTCATTAATGGACATTTGTGCAGAAAAAAGAAGGATGGAAATGGCAGGACGAAATCACTAATGTAGAATTATGGAAAAGTACAGTCAAATACCTGTGGACAAAGAAATAACGATGGCGCTGGATAGTACACTAACTGCGGGAGCCTACTGAGAGTATTACACGACAGACCCTTTTTTTGAATCCCCAAGGAAAAAGTACAAAGAAAAGATCAAAACATTCTTGAAGAAGGCAGATGGAAGCAGAGATGAAGATGGCGGGGATGGGAGGGGTATCGGAGCACCTGTTGGTTTAGTCTGGTATGCAGTTATGATGATCGTAACAACAATTTCACTGATATCCGACCCTCATAGCGAACATACGAGACAAATGAATATTCAGCAGCAATCAACGTGTTGTTTTGTGTACAATTAGAAACAAAAGACAACACTGCACTGTTGCAACTGTGCGTGTGTGTGTGTGTATATATATATATATATATATATATTTATACGTGTGTAGATAATGCACAGAATAGGGTTACGTGAGAATTGTGTACAGCGAGATAATATCACTGTATAAAAGTAGCGGAGTTTACTTATTGATTATACGTCACATGCAGGAGCACTTGTCGACTACACTACAATGTGGGGTTATTGAACAAAAGTATGTGTTGAGACTCCAATAAATGTCTGCCTTTAGTCAGTCTGACAAGTAAATACCATGCAATTAACAGAGAGAAGACACAGACGCACCAAATACAATCGGCGTATTAGTAACTTTAGCATTTTCTGTTCATGCTTGTCACTGTCAGAGGTTTCTGCTTTCTTTATATGATCTGCCATTTTTTTTTAGTTTCACTTTAAATACATATTTCATTCTTTTTATCTGGTCTTTTATGTGCTAAATAATACTCATTAAAAATATATAATTTGGTTGTGATTGTTTGGTGCATACAAGCCTCGTCAAGTGAGTTTACAGCGTTAATCACATAGGATTGTCTTAGAGTTTGTGTACTTAGCACCACAATGAGAAACATTGCGCAATGAAAACAATTCACACTTTTTTGTATGTCTGCAGTTTACGTTAAAAGGAAAAAAAAATAACAAGGCGACTTCCAATGTTTAGGGGAAAAATATTTTCAATAGGAAACTATCATCATCCTCAAAGTACCATGCTTGTTGGCGTAGGTGATCATGTTTCTCCACAACTTTCGATCTCAACAGTTATTTATCCTTTCTGTTGTTGACCTTCTGCCAAGCCATTCTCTTAAGTTGCCTGGTGTCTTTTCTGTCTGCTTCCCTGTCTCTTCGTCCCTTAATATATATTTCATCTTATATATGTCATCTCATATATATATACTATATTTCATCCCCACATACTCATTATCTCCTATCTCTCCTCTCAAGTACTGTTATCTAAAATACTGATTATCTTTCACCTACAGGTATTCATTATCTCCTCTCTCCCTTCCCGAGCACTCTTATCCCACATCTCTTCTCCTCACAAATTCATTATTCTCTCATAGCCAGATACTCGTGATCTCCTCTCTCTCTCTCTCTCTCTCTCTCTCTCTCTCTCTCTCTCTCTCTCCCAAGCACTCTTATCTCACATCTCTCCTGCAAAAGAACTCAAATCTTTCATCTCTCCTTTCCACATACTCTAATTTTCTCTGATAACAAGCTTCCCAACATACACTCATTATGTCATATTTCCTTCCCACATAATCTACCATCATTCCTCCTCACATACTCCAATCATCTCATTCTCTTTTCACACATACTCTCATCTCCCATCTCCGACTAATCTGCTTACATGGGCAACGCTGTTAGGTGTAATGGTCTTTATCTTTATCAGATCTGGTCCATTGATGCTAACAAGTAGTCAAACATGAGTCTCCGGTCACTTTTAGCCCTGTTGCTGTCAATGCCTTCTTTTCGCATGACATGTCCTATAAATGTAGATTGTCTCTTCCTTATGATTTTGATATTTCTGGTTTCACCAGCTCGTTTTAAACATTCTTCATTTGTAATTTTTGCTGTTTATGGAATTCGTAACATTCTTCTGATAAACCACATCTCAGCTGCCTCTAATGTTCTCTGTGCTGTCTTACTTATCGTGGCTCACTTCTATATAGTAGAAAGGTAAAATGTAGCAATCCAGGGCACGTTTTTCAACATTAATTGACAATGATTTGTTACATAGGATGTTTTTCTTTTTATGAAATTCTGTCTTTGATCGTCCTTTTCTGCTTCTAATTTCTGCCGTGCATCTGTCATCTAATATTATGGGTTACAGGTATTTGCATCTATGCACTTGTTACGTGATTTAATTTAGTGTTTTCCCCATTCAGATGTATTTGTTTTCTTTAATATTATCATAGCTTCTGTCTTTGTGATGTTGAGGCTAAGGCTTTTTTGTTCACTTTCTGTCATAATTTAATCTAATCAATTTTGTAGATCTTGTTGGTTTTCTGCTATCAACACTATATCATTTGTACGATAGTCAGAACACTCGTATGTATGTGATATACGTGAGCCCGTTTATTGCCTAAAGCTGCGTTAGAAAAGACGAAAGACATAACAGTTTTTCCCCATAAGATGGTGGTCTTGCAATAGCCGAGATAACGGCTCGCTGCCGCTCAATGTGAGCCATCGAAGCCAAGTTCTTGCTAGCTAGTATGGCTACAATGCCTGTATTTTGTTTAATGACATGCTGGCTTCCGGTCTCCATATCGGGACTTCGCGGCCCCTTATAACTAGTCCACCCCGCTGCGTTGACACGACAATGGGAGACTTCTCTGTATTTTAAATGTGTGAACTTTCAGGAGGTTCAGATAACTATTCTAAGGCTCCTATTGACCCGCTCCTTACAAGAGCCGGCTGGAAGTTTAAAAAAAAAAAAAAAAAAAAGAGAGATCCCTGTGATGATCCTAGCCATAGGGGAACTATGAGCTGTCAGACGCAGACTGGGGCGTATTTGAGTAGAGACTGTGCTTGCCTGTTACCGTGGGAACGGATCTTTCCCGTACCTTCCAGTGAAATAGTACCTGATTAGACCCCTCCGCATTCAATCTATTTCTCTACTAGGGCTGTCCACGTTCTCTCTCTCTCTCCCTCTCCCTTCCTCCCTCCCCATGTTTATACATTTTATTGTGATTTCATTTTCACTACTCATGCGGTTAGTGTTTCAAGTTGTTGCTGTATATAATATACAATAAGACTTCGATGATTTTCACTACTCTGTGTGTGTGTTTGTGGTGTGTGGGTGAGAGAGAGAGATTGATTGATTGATTGATTGATTGATTGATTGATTGATTGGACTTGGAATTTCTTGCGATAAAGTCCCATCAGTTGATTCTATATGTATCATTATTAGCATATTTCGACGTAGAACTCTCTATTGCAGCGGTTCTCAAATTTTCCGTTACTGCGGACCCCCATTAAATACGTATTATAGTCACGGACCCCAGGATGGGGGCGAAGGTACCTATCAGCCTAGGGACAAGAGCGGTTAATGACTCATAGTTGGCTTCCTGCGCTAGGATATGTGAACCAGAACTATCTAGATCCTGTTCCACCACTGCGTGGTCTCCCTAGCAACAAGCAAGTCTGACAAAGCGAGTAGGTAGGTATCGAGAGGAAAGTTACCCAGAATACCATGTTAAAGTTGGATGTGTTGGGCCAAGAGCAAAAATATCGCAATTTGATGTAAGCCACAAAATTGCGAATCTTCACCGACCTTACCTCTTTTAAGGGCGAACTACGAATAGTAGTAGTAGAGTAAACTGAAGAAGAATAAAAGAAAGACAGAATGAATGAATCAAATGCAGAGCATAAGTCACGTATTAACTCGCTGGTTTTTCCATAAAGTTAATTCAGTCATACCTCGGCAGCTGTAATAATTGGTTATCTGGTTTAATGAGTTGGGAAAGGTAAATAACTAACATCACATGACTTTCAGCTTGGAGGAATTTTTTGTAGAACAATAAAACTATGTCACGGGACGGTCTTTAATCAACTTTGCTAAATAAAAGCTATACAAAAAAAAAAAAAACATCCAGTATATATGATGACCACATTCTAGCACTGTGTGTGTATAGAGACCAGATTAAGAGCATCACACCTTTTGCGAATGCGACGTATTCATCGAATTCGTCTTTGAATATCGTGCACTAATAGCAACAACACATCTTAATCGATATCCCAGTGAATCGAATCGTGTAACTGAGGTCAACGGATCTCCAAAATGAGAATTGTGTTGCACCGTTAAGTTTAGTTTTGTCTGGTCGCAACCCTTCGGTCGAGTCTGGGTGGTATAGAGTTTAGATGGTGACATCTGACAAGAAGTCAAGTGGTAGGGCTCCGCCCCAGGTAGCGTGAATTTTTCTCTTCAAATCTGCGGTACCTGCTGGCTTAAAACTCTCCCCCCTCTCTCTCTCTCGCTCTCTCTCTCCCTCTCTCTCTCTCCCTCTCCCCCTCCCCCTCTTGGTAGTGAGATCCGATGTCTAGCCATCTTCGATAATGACGAAAAACTGGAGGTCCCTTGTGAACTCTGCAGACGTTAAGTAACTATCTTCGTGGCCAAAAATTGTTAGAAAAAGAATATACCCTAAACATGAGACTCTCGACGAGTAAAATATGGATATCACTGAGGTCTTGAGGATATCCGCCTAAATGGCGAGGGCCGCCCGCTCACATCGATGATAATTTTGGCTGACTACAGAAGATGGCAGTGTGTACTTAGAAACAAAACAGATATTCTCGTAACAATGCCCCTGAGGAGGAGAAAAAAAAACCTACTTGGAAAGTTAGAGGCAGGTGAACGTACGCAAGCAAGTATGAGTGTTTATCTAGTTGTCTATTTCTCTACATTTTGTTTTGTTTTGTGTGTGCGTGCGCAAGAGCGCAACGACGAATTGTTTTATAACGTTTGTTATCAGTGTAAATTTGCCCCATGTCAATGTCTCTTTATCACTCACTGCTGCCAGCAAAATAGTTACTTCAGAAGGCACTCCAATTATTTTCCTGTTCTCTGCTTACTTCAGCAAGCACTGTAATTATTTGCTTGTTCTTTGCCTACTTCTGAAAGCACTCCAGTTATTTGCCTGTTCCCTGTTTACTTCTGTAAACATTACAATTATTTGCTTCTTCCCTCTTTGCTCCAGAAAGCACTGCAATTAGTTGCATGTTCCCTGCCTGCACCGGCAAGCATTTCAGTTATTTGCTTATTCCCTGCTTACTTCAGCAAGTACTGCAATTATTTGTCTGTTCCGTGTTTACTTCAGCAAGCACTGCAATTATTTGCATGTTCCCTGCTTACTTCAGGAAATACTGCAATTATTTGCATGTTCCCTGCTTACGTCAGGAAATACTGCAATTATTTGCATGTTGCCTGCTTACTTCAGGAAATACTGCAATTATTTGCATGTTGCCTGCTTACTTCAGGAAATACTGCAATTATTTGCATGTTGCCTGCTTACTTCAGGGAATACTGCAATTATTTGCATGTTGCCTGCTTACTTCAGGAAATACTGCAATTATTTGCATGTTCCCCGCTTACTTCAGGAAATACTGCAATTATTTGCATGTTGCCTGCTTACTTCAGGAAATACTGCAATTATTTGCATGTTCCCCGCTTACTTCAGGAAATACTGCAATTATTTGCAGGTTCCCCGCTTACTTCAGCAAGCACTGCAATTATTTACCTGTTTACTTTAGAAAGCATTAACAGCCAGATTCAGCACGAACTACAAGACCGTAAGTTCATGCAAAAGATGGATTAGCGACGTAGTAAACGGAAAGCAAATGATCGTGTTTGAGGCAAAACTCAGAGATCTGTCAGTGAAATATCTATCGACACACCGTAAGGCACAAGATGGCCCAAAACAAAGCAGAGAACACATTAACAGATTGGTGTGTCATAACGATTGGCATTTACTTTTGAATACAAACGTGTTAGTTATTTTACAATATCTGTGTCGCTGGAGTTTAAATCTAGTTAATTAATGCCTTTGATTTTTTTTGTCTTTGTGCGTGTATCAGAGAAAGAGAGAGACAGAGATAATGCGTGGATATTCGCTTTGCTGGATATCCACATGACCAACATGAACACCTTCGAGACGAAGCTTTGTATTCCCTCGCATAACTAGAGCACTTGTCATCGTCTTGTTTTTAGACAAGGAACCAGCCACCGTCCTCGTTACGTCTTCGGGCCCACCCTTTACACAGCAAAGTTCCATTTGAGAGAAGTGCTGCCGTTAAGACTAGTGTCATACCAGTCGAAGGGTCACAAATGTGGAACGCCCATGAGGGATTCACTGATTCGTAGACCCTTTTTTTCTCGACCACTCCTGACACAACCCCCAGTTTTGGAACTCACGGGTATTTGACTGGTACATTTCCATAATTCTATATTAGTGGTTTTGTCCTGCCATTTCCATCCTTTTACCCTGTGTAAGCATCCATTAATGAAAGTCTGTATCTTCATGATTGTCAGTATATATATATATATATATATATATATATATATATATATATATAGTAATACTTTATATCACTAGATTTGGGAGGGGGTGAGGGTGTGGTCTTTCAGCAAGACGCCGGTCTTGAGACAAAGAGGTTGCGAGTTCAAATCTCAGCTGCACCAGTTGGGATTTTTATTTGTGATTTCTCTCTGTGGCAATCACCCCCAGTCTCAGCAGCGAGGTCCGGCTTGAAAACTTGTCGACGGAAAAAATATGAGCACCCGCTAAGACGAAGTTATCTGCCTGTGCGGCGAGGGACCCCTGTGCTCACGGCTGCCAGGGAAAAACGGATTAACACGCAAAATTCAGTTCTCAATCTCTAGGAACTTTTGT
This sequence comes from Megaustenia siamemsis, assembly GCA_032433765.1. Taxonomy (NCBI): domain Eukaryota; kingdom Metazoa; phylum Mollusca; class Gastropoda; order Stylommatophora; family Ariophantidae; genus Megaustenia; species Megaustenia siamemsis. The sequence goes on along the minus strand of JAVIAB010000092.1, from coordinate 174,024,361 downwards.
GTAGTCCTCCATCGAACGAATAAATATTCGTTAATCGTGCATCAAGGATTTTGATATGCGATGAGATAGTGATTCATACACTGTCAACAACCCACAGGAACGAGCGAACCGCCATTTCGGTCTAGAATAGAGAATCATGACACATTCCAGTTGGACAAATACATAGGCCTTGACAGCAGTGCTAACATGTTAGCACTGGTAGCGAGTGCGTGGGATCCACTTGCTACATCTAATAAAGCGGCTGAGTCTAAAAGAGCAAAAGCCAGAAATGAAAATACAAGCTGGACCGGAGTTTCCACTCTCACGATCAGATTACTTTCTCCTGTAAAGCTCGGTTTTAAAGGTTTCATACCATCTCGATTATCTAGGTATAATAGTCCATGGTCGTGGACACTAATATATGGTGTACACTTTACACGTGTTTGAAATTATGTATCAATATCTGCTCGACATGCCCATAGACTTGCTCAGGCAAAGTCAGGGTTTCACAAAATAAGCTTTCTGTCAATATGTAAGAACAAGTATTTCACAGAACACCAGGGTTCTAGGAAAAAAAAAAAACACTGTTTACTACCATCTCAATGGGAAGATACAAGTAACATGTTGTAGATTAGAGCAGGCCGTAGCAAAAGGATTCATCATTTCATCACATTTGAAGTTAGGGATCTCTGGTGACATGACTGTTAGTTCTGCGAGAATTCAAAGTGTTTGAACGTCTGCTAGTCATATCCTGTATATTCTTTGTTCTTTCTTTTTCTCATTCATCGGACGATTACTATATGGATGAATGGTCCTCAACGTCGTCCGGCCATAAAGGGACGTAAAGTGAGAGCAGACACCTTATGTTACAGCTTGCAGGCAACACTGTGATGTCATCCCAACACATCATACTGAAGCATGGCGCTTTTGAGTTCGTGTTGCATTTTCTCTCGATACATACTCATTTGTTAAGACTAGTTAGTCACACTGCGAAGAATGAGCGTAGGATCTGGAAGTTCTGGTTCACCGATCCTGGCGCAATCAACCAACTATGAATCCTCTGACAGTTTTCATCTCTAGTGCTAATATACGCGTCTGCCCCAATGCTCAGTATATGATAGTCAGAAAAGGCTGTTGTGAGCGTCACTAGTAACCATTCCTAGAGAGGCTGTATGGTGAAGGCACCATGCTTTCTTTGAACTGATTGACACCTGAAGGTATACACAGCAGCAGAGGACGGTTTTAAGGTGGTTAACAAGACTGAAGTGGTCTTGGATATGGAAGTGAGGTATGGGTAATTAGAAGAATGAGTAAGAAGATCGCTGAAGGAAACAGAAATATTTTGTTTGGAGGGCAAAGGCGCCTCACAGCAGCACAGCTAGAAGCTGTCGCCAGGATCGGCGAACCAGAACCACCCAGACCCTACACCACCTTTGGAATGCCCCAGAAACAGGTTAATATGTCTAGTATGGCCAAACCAGGAGGGATCGAATAGGGAAGACAACCTGGTAATCAAAAATAGCATGCTGAAGTTGGACGGAAGACGCAAATATCGCAGTTCTACGGCAAACTACAACACAGCGTATCAACGCCCTTCTGAGGACGGAGAGGACAATTAAATCCTTTAGTATTTATTGGATGAACGACAGAAAGAACGAAAGAAATATATATTTATATATAAAATAAATTTAATTCTACATTGGAATGTTGAGATTAGTATGTATAGCTTAAATGATTAATTAAAACGTTTTGAAAGAAGCCACTGCTTACAGCGAGGGAGGACTTGTGTGCGTCACAGTGGGAGGCAAACCCTGAAAAATGTTAATGTCATGAGAAGAGTAAAACTTGAAAATAGTCATAACAGTGAAAGATAGAAGGAGAAAGAGACCGAATGACTAATACATGAATTACAAGGCATGTTCTGCGGTTGAAGTGGGAAGAAATGAATAGTAGAACTGAAAGGAATATCAGTGGCTGCAATATTTGGTGGTGGGCAACTGCTTGTTGACAGGGCGGTTGATGGGGGTTATGCTTTCAATGGTGAAATGTGAGATGTGAAATTGGTCACCTTTGCTTCATCATCTTTTTTTTTTAAACATAAGAAAGTGAATGAGAATAATTTTTATTGTAGCTTCTGTGCACAGAAAAAAACACAATCTATAATAGAGCTTAATGAGCACACGCATACTAGCGGGCACTCATGAATTCTCAATTACCAATTCGATCAGGATACATGATTTCACAGTCTAACAATATTTTAACATATTTGTGACCCAATCCCGGGTTTAAAAAAAAAAAAAGACCAATTGAAAAAAAAAAAAATTAAAGAAAAATGCTAAAATTTATCAAGCAAATATATTTATAATGCAAAGTATAAATCTACATGACATAGTTTTTTTTTACACTGCGCGATTGTTATGCATTGTATAAATCTATTCTAGTAAAGTCTTGATATTAAGGTACAACAAACAATATGACAGATTAATAAAAGAAACGCTGTTCTTTAAACTGCCGAAATTTACTCAGAATTTTTCGATACAGCTATCATCATCAGCCATACCGGTTGACGTAGGCGATCATGTCCTTCCAGAATCTTCTATCTACAGTGCATCGTATCAGTTCTGTTGTTGACTGTTTTTGATACAGCTATAACAAGATATTATACTACGTCCGTGAATTTTGGAGATATTACTTCTGTGATTTATGCGTTTCACGTTGTGGGATTTGTGAATTTGGGGGGGGGGGGGGGGATAATAATTGTGTAATTTATGCTTTATATTATAAGGTTTGTTAATTTTTAAGATATCGTGTGGTCCATATTGTAGGTAGTTATTTTTTTATTTGGCAAATTAAATTGAGTGGTTTATGTGTTTTATATGGTAGGGTTTATGAAATTTGGGATATTAATTGTGCGGCTTTATATGCATCAAATGGGGACTGGTTGGTCTCGAGGAAAGACGCCGACCTCGAGACAGAGAGGTTGTGGGTTCAAATCCGGGCTGCACCGGTTGGGGATTTTATTTATGATTTCTCTCTGCGGCAACCACCCCTGGTCTCAGCAGCGAGGCCCGGCTTGAAACGTGAATTATTCATCGACGGCAAAAATATGAGTACCTCCGAAGTCGGAGTTATCTGCCTGTGCGGCGAGGGACCCCTATGCACACGGCTGCCAGGGAAAAATGGATTAACATGCAAAAATTCAGTTCCTAATCTCTAGGGACTTCGTCAGAGGTAAAAGCTGGCGAACGAAAAAAAATATGCATAAAATAGTACCAGCCTTTTCCTGCATTCGTTCTTGTTATCATTAGCGATACACTTTCCATATCTTTACATGTGAAGTGCCTGACTACATGGGCTGGATAAATCAACCCTGAGCCTTCTTGGCGTGGAAATGGTAAGGATAAGGCAAGCCTGCACGCAGGGTCTGTCAAGGTGGAGTTCTCACAAGGTCACATACGGGGCACACGTTGACATATTCTCCCCTCTTCCCCCCCCCCTCTCTCTCTCTCTCTCTCCGCCCTCCCGTGACAGAGTTAGTCACCCAGGTAACCAAATCTGGAGATTTGAGTCCCGCTACTCAATCACCTTGCCTGAGTATGACCTCATTCGCAAGCCAGATGCATACTTCAAGTCTAGTCCTTCAGGCTGCACCCCTGACGCCTCTCGCACGCCGGTCCCACGGTTGTGTCCTCGTAGAGCTTGTATCCAGACAGGGGGTCGTTTATTGTCCTTTAATGACCAGAAGGGTGAGTCTAAAGGTCAGCCCTGACTGGAAAGTTCGGTGGCTGCCCTACATAGCGACAGTAGCAGTTTCAATATCCACCAGCATTCAGACCCTTTGATTGAAGAATGTTACAGACAACTTTCTTCTTGTGCTGGAATTATTTATTTATATATATATATATATATATATATATATATATATATATATATATATATATATATATATATCATGTAATATCATATGGTTAATAGAATGTTAGGAACAGATCGTTACTTAAATATCATCTTTGAAAAAAGTAACTTTTTGACAGGTCCAGTAATATCGTTTTGTAGAATCGTTAAGAAATACTCTCGTACTTTATCCTTTGTTATTAGTGTGTCATTGTGGTCACGCAAGAATTGTTGGTGACTGGAAAGAGAGAAAGATAGCGAGCGAGCATGCTAGAATCTGCGTGGACATTTTAATTCCTAACATTTCTGAACTCTGCATTTTTAGAGTGTTGTGTTACTAGTAAGTGTTGATGAGTCGATAGTAGCAAGAACCATTAGCGTGCACAATCACCGCCGTCTGTTGAAATGAACCGAATGCCAGTTGGTCTGATCTGTTTGTACTGCACGAACGATGAACGCCACTTCTTTGAAAGAAAAAAAAACAAAAAAAAAACGTTCAACATAATTACAAAAAGTGATTTCTTCACGGTTTATTCAAGCAAAAACTGAAAGTTGTTTCGTTAGCAAGCAGATTTGTTCATTTAAAAATTACAAAGAGACGTCTGCAGAAGTGATTTTTTTTCCCCGACGTTACACTAGACAAACATTTTGTATAGGATATTTAATAAAAATATCATGTGTCATGGCTGCTTGTCTTGTCGGTTTGTTGCTAGGAACAAGAAGAATAAAAGGAAAAGAATAGCAGAGCTGCTGATAAATATATATAATAAAACTGTTAAAATAAATGAGCTGATCTCAATACCCAAACGAAGTGCTAACTACCAGCCAGAACTGTTACCAGAACTACTGTAAATAAGCTCATACCTAAATAAATATACATACCAGAACTACTGTAAATAAACTCATACCTAAATAAATATAACGATCAGAATTAATTTAAATAAACCCATACTTAATTAACAGAAGTACTTCTAAATAAACGTTACTTACAGTTCCTTAGAACTGTTAACTTAATATTTTCTTTACAGTTAAACATGGCGTATACAATTTCATAACGTAATGTACAGGCTGTTCGCGTAGATGCATTATATGAATCATATATTTTCAATTGTGTACTTGTAATTTGCCATAGCCAGAAATTGAGTTAGGGAGCCGTGATAGCTCAGTGGTTAGTGAACTGGACTACAAAGGACAAGGGATAGGGTTCGATCCCAACCGACGGCCTCCGGGTTCATCCAGCCCTTAATGGGTACCGGATTTTTTCTGGGAAAGTGAAGTGGCACGGGCGTAATACCGACCACATTACCCCAAAAATCATGTGCTGGAGATCTGTAAAATTTATGGTCACTAACACCATATTCCCTATACGCCACTTGGCGTGACGGGGGCTCTTTACTTTTTTTTTTTTTTTTTAACAGAAATTGAGTTGCTGTCTCGCACAGACTAAAACAAGCCTGTACATTAGAACAGTGGTTTTGTTTTATGAGATGACCCTTTTCAAGTCTCACTAACCTAATGCTACGATTCTTAGATTGACGATGAGTATCAAAGTCAGCCTGAATGTTCTAGGCCATCTTATGATTTCCCTATGTTAACGTGTGCTCGTATCTAAGGTGACCAGACGTCCCGATTTTTCTGGGGCAGTCAGTGCCCCTTTGTGTGGGATTTTTTGTGGTCCTATCCGGGACGTCATTTTGTCCCGGAATGGCCGATTTTGGGAACTTCGTCCCGAATGTCTGACGCATGTTTTATTAACTGTTATTCAATATATTATCTACTTGTAAATAACTGTAAGAACAGTTTTATCAAATATATTTCCAATAATTTATTATAACAATATCCTGAAGGAAAAAAAATTGAATGAGCTGAGCTGCCGTAAAAAAAAAAAGTCTATTAAAGAACGTTTTTTAAAAATTAAAATGGCTACTTTATTTTCACCGATGGAAAAGGTCAGAGCCGAATCCCCCTGTCCTGAATTAGGGTTCGGAAAATATGGCCCCCGTCCTGGATTAGAGTTTGTAAAATATGGTCCTCATCCTGGATTAGAGATAGGAAAATATGGTCCCTGTCCTGGATTAGAATTTGGAAGATATGGTCCCTGTCCTGGATTAGAATTTGGAAGATATGGTCCCTGTCCTGGATTAGAATTTGAAAAATATGGTGCCTATCCTGGATTAGAATTTGGAAAATATGGTCCCTGTCCTGGATTAGAATTTGGAAGATATGGTCCCTGTCCTGGATTAGAATTTGGAAAATATGGTCCCTGTCCTGGATTAGAGTTTGTAAAATATGGTCCTCGTCCTGGATTAGAGATAGGAAAATATGGTCCCTGTCCTGGATTAGAATTTGGAAGATATGGTCCCTGTCCTGGATTAGAATTTGGAAGATATGGTCCCTGTCCTGGATTAGAATTTGAAAAATATGGTGCCTATCCTGGATTAGAATTTGGAAAATATGGTCCCTGTCCTGGATTAGAATTTGGAAGATATGGTCCCTGTCCTGGATTAGAATTTGGAAAATATGGTCCCTGTCCTGGATTAGAATTTGGAAAATATGGTCCCTGTCCTGGATTAGAATTTGGAAAATATGGTCCCTGTCCTGGATTAGAAATTGGAAAATATGGTCCCTGTCCTGGATTAGAATTTGGAAAATATTGTCCCTGTCCTGGATTAGAATTAGGAAAATATGATCCCAGTCCTGGATTAGAATTTGGAAAATATTATCCCTGTCCTGGATTAGTGGTTGGAAAAGGTCATAGCAAACGTGAAGGGAATTCCGTTATTTATTGTTATTAATCGAATATTTATTTGTTGGTTATAAGCATCTAACTTTTCTGTGTAGGAGACGATATGTATATAAACTTATCGTGTAGTGAAGTTTGGGTGGGATATAGCTGATGTGATGCCATATACCGCAGATTGAGAATCACACTTATGAGAGTTGCACATAATTGTATCTGTTTTATCACAGAACGAGCGGTCGCTCCACTAAAGAGATAACACATCAGTGTAAAAATAGATATAGAAAAAATACTAAATTTGTTTTGGACATATCAACACAAGACCAGGAGACACAATTAAATAAGGTACAAGCCATGAGGGGAGAGGGGAAAGCTAGATTAACCTGAGTTAGGGTCGGAGAATATGAGAGAGTAGATCAGCCTGAACAAGTGAGAACAACTGATAAGAGAAGGAAATGTATAAACCTTATCAGCTCTCTCTTTCTCTTTCTCTGTGTTTGTTTTATCCTCTCTGTTAGTGTTTTTTTTTTGGGTCTGTTTACTTCCAAGTTATGTTCCCTGCAACCAGTTAAAAAACAGGCTGACTAACGGGTGAAGATAGCTGCATTAAGTGACGAGGCCTGTTGAGATAGAAGACCTAATTTTGCAATTTGTCTAGTGTGGATAAGATCCAGCAGAAATTTGGTAATCAAGGCATGGTAGCTCATCACATCTTCGTCCTGGGACAGAAAACTAACCTCATGGAATGTGATGAACATTTCAAAACCATATCCACTGGAATATTCAGTTATAAAGCTGAAGCCGTCAAAGACACAGCAGAAATGGCCGTCCAATTCTGAAGTAAAATGCACAGGAATCAAACAATACTGACGTATGCTTTGTTGGCACTAACCGAACTGAAAACTCACAGGAATAGTGATCTGGATAACTTGAGGACAACCCTTGTACAACGCTGTTATAATTTCCAGAGTTGTAATTCAGGGAACCATCACATTACTACATAGCAGGTAAAATGCAAGCAGATAGACTAGCAAAATAAGAGGTGAAACTACAGCAAGAACATATAGTTGCCTGTGAATGTTATCATCAGCGTGTGCCATACCGGCTGGCGTAGGCGATCATGTCCTTCCACAATTTGTCTATCCGCAGTGAATCGCATCAGTTCTGTTATTGACTGTTTTCAATGCCATGACACCAAACTATCTAGTATCTTCTTTCTTTGTCGTCCGCGATCTCTCTTTGTCATCCACTATCTCTGTCCCTGTATTTTGCCAGTTGAACCAAGTATTCCAACTTTCCTCTCCTTTCCTCATGACGAAAAATATTAATTGTTTCTTTCTGATGTTTTTTAAGAGGCCTCCTTATTGTATTGGCCTCTTTCCTCAATGGTCTTTTTAGCTGTCCGCATAACTTTGAACATTCTTCTGATAAATCTCATCTTTGCGGCCTCTAATCGTCTTTTCATTTATTTGTCTACTGTCCATGATTCGCTTCCATAGGTCAGAATTGGTTCTATATAGCACCGATGAACTCTCTCTCTCTAATTTTTATTGACATAAATTTGTTGCATAAGATATTTTTTTCATTTTCTGAAATGCTATTTTGGCCTGAGCTATTCTATTTTTTTTTTATGTGGTGCATCTAAAGGGGAAGTTATATCTGTTATTATAGGGTAACGTTGCCATTTAAAGTGGAAACAAGACCTGGCAAAATACAATGAAAAAGGAGAAGGGGGGGGGGGGTGATTGTGTTGACGTGTCAAGGAGAGACCAAGTTATCATACTTCGCTTTCGCTCTGCCACAATAGAATGAGGCAAAGGTGCCTCACTGCAGCTGAGCTGGAAGTAGTCAGTGATCCACTGCTGATGGCTTGCGCCAGGATCGGTGAACCAAAACCATCCAGACTCAGCTCCACCTCTCCATGGTGCCTCTAGTAACAGACTAACCTGTCTAGTCAGGCCAAGCGAGTAGGGATCGAGGAGGAAAGACAACCCACTACCCAGAAGTGTCCTGCTGAAGTCGGATGTGTTGGGCCAAGAGGCCCAGATATAACAGTTTTACTGCAAACTACAACACGATGCAGACACTCCCACTTAACGCCCTTTTAAGGGCGGATGACGAAGAGGCGTGATCCTTTAGTCATCGAGTGAACGCAAACGAATGAACGAATGAGGCATCACATTTACTCCAAAACTCAACTATAGTATCGCTAGCCTACGCTACTACATCCCAGCAGATAGGACAGCAAAACAGGACACATCCTACCAGACAGTTCCCAGTACATAGACTCGAGGAGGAAAATCTGGTCCATCCCCAATATCTTGGAAGAGCAGCTACATGGTGTGACCATAACCATGAAACAGACAGCACTTCATAAGAAAATCCGGAATCCCAGTTTAATTGAATCTTGGTCGTTGCAGAAGATGATCACCATTCTATTTTCTTATTATTTTTAGTTCGTGTTTTATCCCTTCTTTCTTCATATTATTTTTTTGGGTGTTCATGTGTATTTAAGCAATTTCTTTCATTTATTATTTCGTATTAATGATTTTATCTTTTCTCCCTTTCATATTATCTCATGTTCATATTGTTGTCTATTTTTCTCGCTCATTATTTCTTATTCATATTTTTGTCTGTTCTCTCTCTCTCTCTCTCTCTCTCTCTCTCTCTCTCTCACTCACACACACTCTCACACAGTTTGCTTCAAGCTGGTCTTCATATTTATTCCGTAGGTCATTCTGTCCTCTTAGTCTTGCATATATTTGTAAAAAAAAAAAAAAATACTATACTTAATTTGAAGTGTGTATACAAAAAAAAAAGTTGAGTGAACGCCTGTTTGTGCTATTGAGTGTGGGAATGAAAATCGCAAACAAAAATCAATGTTTTTACATTGACTGAGAAGTAATTAGCTGTACACACTGCTAAAGAAAACACGGCATAAACGAGCCTAACTTTTCTACAAAGATGGAAATAATCGACAATAAATCCCTCTTGTTTATCGACTATTGTATAAAGCGTCAAGAAAGATCTGTACTGGCTGGTTCGCTTTAAACACACGCTACTGGAGAGAGCACATTAGGTACTCGCCACAGACGCGGAGGCGTCGTGGTATAAGACTAACCATAGCATGGTATTTGTAGTATCCGCAGCCATAGCAGCTCAAATAAAGGTCAGATTTGATCACATTGGGTTCGGTGCCAGATATCAAACGATTCTTCTTATGTCTGGCGATTTGCTTATGCTTTGCTTTGAAAGTAGAAGTTACGCTCTGTTTCAATATCTTTGTCTCTCTCTCTCTCTCTCTCTCTCTCTCTCTCTCTCTCTCTCTCTCTGTCTATTTTCCCCCTCCCCAAACCCTTCCCCCATAATCGTTATGTATTATAGGAGAGTGGGTGGCGAATCGATAACTTGTCGGGCTCCACAATGAATGATCTTGGGTTCGAATCCAGGCAGGGTCAAGAGTTGGACAATCGACCTTCATTCTCCAACCCTAAAGTCCCTCCCGGCATATCCTAGTAAAGGGAAAATGCCACAAAGATAGTTTTTTCTTATTTGTTAGTATGGTGTTATATATATAATTTAAATGTTATGTAGAGCTAGTCTTAACATATTGATGCGAATCATGGACAATATGGCAACTGACAAGAAAATCACTGGAGTCTGTAGAAATGTGGTTTTACAGAAGAATGTTGAGAGTACCATGGACAGCTAAGAAGAGTAATGAAGATGTTCTGAGAGAGGTCAAAGCAAAAAGAGAGCTAATTTCCAATATTAGGAAGAAACAATCATCATTTTTTGGCCGTGTAATGAGAAGAGAACAACTGGAAAATTTGAGGGACGAAGAGATAGAGGGAAGCAAAGAGAAAAAAATAACAGACAGCTTAAGAGAATGGCTTGGCAGAAGGTCAACAACAGAAATTATAAATAGCTGCCGAGATCGAAGGTTGTGGAGAGACATGATCACCTACGCCAGAAGGCCCGGTACTACTTGATGATGATGATGATATATATATATATATATATATATATATATATATATATATATATATATATATATATATATTATATGTATATTCCTTCCCCCACGGACATTTTCCATTGCATAGTTCTATACTAATCCGGATCTTTAATTTCACTACCAGTTTATTTGATTATTTCAACCGCATCCCATTCATGGAATAGCCATGAATATGCAATATAATCATACAAACGTATATCAGGTCGCAGTAAAGCTGAGTCAATAAGTAAAGAAATAATAATACAAATGTGCATGTTGCAGCTTTACAAGTGAACAACGGAACAAAACATAACGTTTCGACCCAACTCTTCATCAATGCTTTGAACAAAATAAACAGAAACAAGTGCAACAGCTAATTGTTCCGTTTATCACACGTGAAGCTGCAGCATAGGCTTTTGTATTCCATGTATTCCATATTTGCTTTACTGGAGATGCATGCAAAGGATAAAATCGATTGGTATCAATGTCTGGGCATGTCAGACATTCGATCAAGCTCAGATACAGGTCACAATAGGAAAGAATTGAGAAAGACCACGAACAATGCATCATGCATGAACCTTAAATAGTAGTCTATATGCAAGCTATTTTTTTTTCAGCTTTGTTTAAATCGCTTATTTATAACTAAATAAGTATAACAAATTGGTTAACATGGTCGTGACAACATGTAGTACTGTATTATTTCTAGGATCATGAAGCCTGATCGAGGTATCCATTTTGCTTCTACATGTTTTGTGCGAATAGCCGAAGTCAACTGACATGACTGTAGATCCTTCCGTCATGTCGTTCACACAATGACTGCTAAAGGAATTGATTTCCTCTTCATTACTCGTCAGTAGAACCACGTTGAGTGGGCGTTGATACGCTGTGTTATAGTGTGTAGTAGAACTGTGATCTTTGCGACGTTGGTCAAACACATCCGACTTTAGCTTGTTATTTTTAAGCATCGTGTTATCTTCCCTCTTCGATCCCCGACTCGCATGGCCAGAGTGGACTGGTTAGTTTGTTTCTGGGGGCGCCGTGAAGAGATGGAGTAGGGTCGGGATGGTTCTGGTTCACCGATCCTGACGTAAGTCATCGACTGTGGGTCGCTGACAACTTCCAGCTCTGCTGCTATGAGGCGCCTTTGCCTCCACTGTAGTTCAATCATGGCATCTAGTCGCCCAAGCCACATCCTAAATGTGTGTAATGGCTGATATAATATTTCCTATGCAAAATAATATAGGAAACTCGCCGGAACAGTGTCGAAGAGAATGATGTCTTGAGTAGCACAAATAAACTAGATAACTTGGCTAAACACTATTGTATAGTGTGAATGATTCAATACTGGAGATCACCCAGTCAGAGAATGTCAAAACTTTGTGATATATATATATATATATATATATATATATATATATATATATATATATATATATATATATATTAGAAGGCGGAGTATTTATAACTTGGTCTCTTCCTGATATATGGTAATAACCCTTCCCCTCATCCCTTGGGTGGTCTTGTGTTTACTATGCACAGTATTGCCCTTTGATATTTTAGCTTCTTCATAGCTGAACAGATGATTTTCTTGTGGTAATTGTTATTCCTGTTTTGGCTAGTTTATATTCATACGCTTGCCTTGTAAATTGTAATGTGATGATATACACTGGATTACTACTCTCTGGAACTTATAGCACAGCTGCTGTAGTATTGTCCTCACTTGATAAACGAACATACTGCTGAGAATGAATCTGTTGTGCTGACTGACGTATTGGTTGTTCGGTAAATGGAAGAAAGAGGGTTCACTATCAGCGCGAGAATTCTGGCCCAGAGACAGGGACCTGTTCTGTTTGAAATATGAGGATGGAGATTGAAACTGAGAGTGGGGATTCAGATGGCGACTGCAGTTCAGTAATCAAGCGGATGAGGGCCGCTCAATATGGTTGACAGCTGTAGGAGTAGCTGGCAGGCACAGACACCTCCGAAGCTTGTGTGCATTTATCGTTCTGGTCATGCAGTGATTTCTGGCAATCAGAATGGATGTACTAATCTCAGACACCAATAGTGGTAACTAGTCAAGGGGTCAGAGTGGGACGTGCAGACATTAGCAGCACTGATTGATGCGTATCTCACCCACAGGCTGCAGGATTTAAACATTTTGAAACGAAACAGGTGTTAACAAGTAATGCATGGGATGGAGTGTGACTGAGGCATATTATGCATAGCGAGTAATCGCTGTTCATACCATCTGTTGTCTGCTAAATGGGAGAGTAAACACCCGTAGTTTTTTTTCCCGAAATTCTGTGACGTCGATTTAACATGATCAATCAGTAATATCAAAGTCACAATCTTTCTATCTGTTTAGCCTTCATAACAGACACGTACCTATATAAATCTCTTACATGATTGCGCACATGTTTGATAATTTTCTGTCAGTGACATATGTTCCACGTCACGCGATATACAATGTCGTTCATCCTCATTTCTTAAAGCAGGGTATCTCAGATCTAGACTCAGTGCTTGCTGGAGTCAACCATGACAAGAAGCTGTTTATCACACCTATCTTCGACAACATGTGGGACGTTCAAACTAGCCCCGCTGTGTTACCAAAGTTAGACGGAGCTGTGTAACATGTCACGGGCCGATCACAAAGCATAAACATAAGCTACTTTACTTTTTAAAATATTACTCGCCACGTAACACTGGTCGTTATTTGTTGTCATCATCATGTGCCATACCGGTTGGCGTAGGTGATCGTGTCCCTCTACAATCTTCTGTCTACAGTGCATCATATCAGTTCTGTTGTTGACTGTTTTCCATACCATGACACCAAGCTATCCAGTATTTTCTCTCTTTGTCGCCCGCCATCTCTGTTTCCATTTATTTTGCCAGTTGTAACCAAGTATTCCAACTTTCCTTTTCTCATGATGTGCCGAAAAATGTTGATTGCTTCTTTCTGATGTTTTTTTTAAGAGCTCCCTTTTTGTGTTGGCCTCTTTGAGAACTTCCTCATTGGTCTTTTTAGCTGTCCAGGGAACTTTCAACATTCTTCTGAGAAATCCAATCTCTGTAGCCTCTAATCGTCTTTTCATTTGTTTGTCTAAAGGTAAAGGTAAAGTACGAGACTTGAACCGGCGTCTTAGCACGCGAGTATATACCCATAAGTGCTCGGCCGCCTATCCAGAAATGTTCGGATATTTCTGTATAGTGTAGCCTCAAGCATCGAAACTCAGATGCGAAGCGACATTCCTCACCTTCCCAGGATAATATACCCTGGTACCCATTTCTGCCAACGGCTGGGTCGACCGTGGGGGTATTTTTTTTTTATTCCAACCACGAGTACAATTCACACTGCTCCCAGCGGGAATTGAACACGGGTTGTCCGAACGTCGGTAGTCTAGTCGGGTGGTTTTCCCAACTAGGCTACCGAGGCCCCATTGTTTGTCTACTGTCCATGATTGGCTTCCATAGGTCAGAATTGGTTCTATATAGCACCGATGAACTCTCTTTCTAATTTTATTGACATAGATTTTTTGCATAATATATTTTTCATTTTCTGAAATGCTTTTTTGGCCTGAGCTATTCTGTTTTTTTTATTTCTGTGGTGCATCTCCCATCTGGTGTTATTATTGCGCCCAAGTATTTGAAACGTTTCACTTGTTTCAGATTTGTCTCGTTTATTTTTATGCTGCATGATGGTGGTGATTGTTTCTTCGATATAACCATTACTTCTGTTTTCTTACTATTCAGACGACACCTTTCTTGTTGCATTCTTTTACTATTATGTCTATCATTTCTTGTAGTTCATTCTCTGTCTCTGCTATTAAGACTGTGTCATCTGCATATCACAAATTATTTATGTTGTGACCGTTGACTTCAATTCCTTTTTATCTACTATTGATCTCATAATATATTCGCTGTAAAGTGAAACAAATCCGGTGACAGAACACAGCCTTGTCTGACTCCTTGCTTTATATATTGGAATTGTCCTGTTTGGTTGTTAATTCGTATAGCTGCTGTCTGTTGCCATTACATCATTTCTTGTAGTTCATTCTCTGTCTCTGCTATTAAGACTGTGTCATCGGCATATCGCAAATTATTTATGTTGTGACCGTTGACTTCAATTCCTTTTTTGTATACTATTGATCTCATAACATATTCGCTGTAAAGTGAAAACAAATCCGGTGACAGAACTCAGCCTTGTCTGACTCCTTGTTTTATAAATTGAAATTGTCCTGTTTGGTTATTAATTCGTATAGCTGCTGTGTGTTGCCATTACATGTTTTTTTTATAATTCGCAGATCCTTGCCATCAATGTTTAATTTCTCCAGCATATTGATTATTTACACATGCTTTACTTTGTCAAATGCTTTCGTGTAGTCTATAAAGCACATATATAGATCTTCCTTTACCTCTATAGATCTTTCTATCAATGTTCTTAAGATGTATATTGCATTATTGGTGCCCTTTCCTTCCACAAATCCACATTGTTCCTCACTTATTTCTGGTTTTATTTTGTTCCTTACACGTCTCATGATTATTCTTAGTAATATTTTAGTCATATGGCTCATGAGACTAATAGTGCGATGGTCTTCACAATCAGTGAACTCCTGACTTCTTCGGGATCTTGCATACAGTTGCTTGATGACGATCGGGTGTCACCTGTAGCACATGACGCTCCCTACCGGACGAGGCGGCTGTGGGGTCCCCATTAACGTCGTTAGCTGTAAATAGAAGGTTGTGATTTGTCATGATTATTCCAGGCAATTTAAAAAGGTAGTTTGCCATTCATTTCCTTCTTGACGGTGACTGTACTAGTCGGAGATCGCAGCCATTGTCTCTATACATGAGATCCTCTGCCTGCCATCGCGGTGTGGGGACCATAACCGGCACTACTTGTCAGCTGCTCCCACAACACCATCCACCACCTGCTCCAATGGCTTCACATAACCCTGATAGGGGGGCTAAACGGGAGCTCCACCTTGCCCAGTGGTGTCCCGAAGACTAGCGTAGGAAAGAAGACGTCTTACTCCTCCTTTGGTAGGGTAGAACTCCACCCCGCTAAACTAAATCATATTAGGTTATAATATTCATCTATTTGTTGTAGATCAAGCGAAATATGGGTTTGTTGTGCTTGCAAGTTCTGAATGGGACAATAATGAATGTAGGCTGTCCGTGTAACAATCACAATGATGAATGCAGATTACCCATGTGTCAGTCATCAATGCAGTTTATCCATGTGTCAGTGATGAATTCAAATTACCCAGGAGTCAATGTTGGAAGCAGGTTATTTGTGAAGCTATGAGTACAGGTTGTCTTTGGGACAATGATTAGTGCAGGTAGAATGTGGGACAATGATTAGTATAGATTGTCTTTGGGACAATGAATAGTATAGGTAGCATTTGGACAATGAATAGTATAGGTAGCATTTGGGACAATGATGAGTACAAGTTGTCCATGATGAATGTTACTTGCTCTTGTGGTACACTGACATCTCAAGTGGAACAAATGCTGCACGAAGATTTTAAGTATAGGCGAGAACACATTTTAGTTTTGAGCTGGACTTACAATATGCCCTCTAGGTTCTGATTTGTACAAAGGATGTTCGCATTCTCACAGAGAACCCATGTAAGCACGTATATTTGAATGGTGCCATGAAAGTATGCCTCCTTTAAAGTTTTATGTTGTTGTTTTAATGTGTGTTTGTGTCTAAGAGAGAGAGAGCAAGCAAGGAATATTTCTTTGCCTGCCTGTTAATATTAAAATACACAAGTGGGAATATTTTTTTTTTATATCTTTCAAATGCTGAAGAAATTAGTCATAGCATACACCTCTCTTTCTTATTGACATTTAGCTTGAACTCGTTATTATACTGAAACTAATCTCATGGTCTTTTCAGCAAATCTGAAAGTGCAAGATTGCAACAATTAAAATTGTCGAGCCAGTCTTTGTCAATGTTCTTAGGATACACTGAAGCGCTATCAACACACGTGGAGCGATTATTTTATTATGACTATTGTTGGTAACTATTTCCTGTCGAGAATATTCTTTTTTCAAAGGCTCGATTGTTAGAAGGTCATGGCATTCTGTGCACTATAATAACAGTTGAAACTGCTTTATCTTTGCATGGTAGGGCTAACCCGCACTTTGATAGCTGTTTTTATATTATTATATCCCCTCTCCCTCACTCACCTTTCTTTCTTTGCATAACCGACTGTCAGTTCACTCACTTCCACTTTTTATCAATTGATTGATTTTACTTTCATACATTTATTGACTACACTTTCATCAATTTATTGATTCCACTTTCATCTATTGATTGACTTCACTTTCATCAATTTCTTGACTCCACTTTCATCTATTGATTGACTTTACTTTCATCCTTTTATTGACTACACTTTCATTACTTTTTTGGTATCCACTTTCATTCACGTATTGACTTCATTTCCATGTCTGATTGATTGCTGTAAGGCACAAGCCAGGTCAATCTCTCCTAGAGCGAGAAATACTTTTTTTCGTTGCTTTTTTCTTCTTTAAACTATCCTCATGTGCCAGTTCCAATAATAAAAAAAAATTATCGTAGTCCCTGTGACGTATAACGTGTTTATGGCTTAAGTCACTTCTTCTTTCCTTCCTCATTTGCCAGCCCGTTCATTGTGTCTTTATATTCTTCACACATTTTTCATTCCTATTGATTTATTAAAATGTGACAATGAAACTTAAATATATCACACAACATACTGTTTGGGTTTTATACAGTGGTACCGCGCGCGCGTATGTGTACGTGCGTGTGCGCGCTGTACCGCTGTAGTTAATATTACACTCTCTTTGACAGTTTAAAAACAACTCAATTGTCTTTCTTTATTAAAATGAGTTTTGCATTCAGCAGGCTCAAGTAATTAGTTCTGTGTGATAAATGTAAGGTACTGTCGTGACTAAGTTTTAGGAACTGAGACTCACCGGATACACGATGATAACATTAACAACAACGGTTATAATAATAATGATAATAATGTTGATGAAGATAAATATAAATAATTGCAGTGTTCATGAGGCTGAAGCAAACCTAGACAAAAGAGGACTGGCAACATCAAAAGGTGGACAGGTGAACCTATGACAGCATGCACCATCTAGACAAGAGTTAAATGGTGCTCCATGGTAGCCAACCTTCGATGTGGAGACGGCACCCAATGAATGAATAAGTGTTGAGATTATGAAAAAATAGCCATTCTGTTTGTCCAGTACCAATAGTTTTGATTCTCGTTTTCACTGCAGAAATATAACAATCCTTTTAATAATTTTTGCCAATTAAAAACATAATGGTTATGCTACATTTTAGTTAGATCGTTCCAGAGTGAGTACATTATTATCATGCCACGACATTGGAAGTATCGTTTCTGTTTCATTTCTCCTTCAGACAGAGAGCCCTGCCAGAAAGCGCCGTAAACTTGGAGCATCTCTTCAGGACCTAACTAACTCCGTCAGCCCACCTCCCTACGTCTCCAGAAGTATAGCTGACCCTTGGCAGGAAGTCAGAACTGATAGGCGCCGGGTACTGCCTGGTCGAAGAGTATCTGCGGAGAGAGCACAGACACCGAGACCCCCCCGTAGAAGGTCAGTCATTTTTAACCTAATTTGACTGATGTAAAAGGTCAGTAATTTTTAACCTAATTTGAGTGATGCAGAGGGTTAGTTATTTTTAACCTAATTTGAGTGATGCAGAGGGTTAGTTATTTTTAACCTAATTTGAGTGATGTAAAAGGTCAGATATTTTTAACCTAATTTGACTGATGCAGAGGGTTAGTTATTTTTAACCTAATTTGACTGATGTAGAAGGTCGGTGGTTTTTAATCTAACTTTGCAGCTGTCTTCTTCTACCTTTCAGCTCCCTGTGGAGCATAGGTCTTCAGTAAATACTTTCCTAACCGTTCTGTGTTCTGCCAATCTTTTACGATCCTCCCATGCCTTCCCTTTCATCTTCATCTCTGCTTCCACCTGTCTTCTTCAATAATATTTTGGTCTTCCATCTTTGTTTCTTGGTAGACAAATGGTGAGTCGGCGTCCCAGATTCCTTGTGGCTTACTCCGGATTACGTCATACAGCTCTTAGACAGAGGGCCCTTATCGTTCCTGGATGGCGGATTTGCTTTTTTTTCTTTTCTTTGACTTGTCCATGTTTGTGAAGTTATTGCGGCTTAATATTTTTACTGTAAAGAATAGCCAGTCCCATGCCAACCCTCTTTTGTCGCCTATTACGAACATGCCTGATTGGGAATAGCACTACAATTCTTTACTCCCCTTTCGGGCCCGGCAGCGCACTTTGCTGCTGGGGCAGGTCAGCATTTTAAACATCTTTTTATTGATGAAGCAGATTAATTTTACAGTTGTTTGTGTATGTGTTTTTTTTTTTACGTGGGGCACGGTATCCTAGTTGGGAAAACCAAGCGGTTGGGGGTTATCGACGTTAGAACAAACCGTGATCGATTCTCGCTGGAAGCAGTGTGAATTGTACTTGTGGTCAGAAAAAAAATACCCCCGCGGTCGACCCAGCCGTTGGCACAAATGGATACCAGGGTATTACTCTGGAAAGGTGAGGAATGCCGCCTCACATCGTTTTTTTTCGATGCTTGAAGCGACACTATCTAGAAGTCTCCGAACACTGTTCAAGTACATATAGGTGAAAACTCGCGTGCAAGACGCCGATTCAAGTATCGTACTTTACCGTTAGTCTTTTTTTTTTTTGACGTCAACATAAATCTCTGTCATCAGCTCAGATCACATCTGGATGTTGTAGATACACACTACTTTTATCAGTCTGCCTACAAACGCCGATATCTTTATACATGGTAGGTTTGACTTTCATTTCTGCGCTAAGTGATAGCACTTGTTTAATTTGTTCTCTTGATCATCACACCAAAGTTCACAGTTTGTGATATAAAAGAGTTATGATTCTGCATATGGAACGCACGTGTGGCGGATACACCACTTCCTGCTCTATATTTATCCCGTTTCGTTTTCCCCAGATGATTTGCATTGATCTCTGGAATCGCTGGTGCATCGAGAATGCTTTAACTGTCCCCGGAAGGTTGTCATTTTTGTTGTTGTCGCGAGCGGTTGCCTGAGTTCTAGGGGTACTATCGCATTTTAAACATAGAAAATGAGTTTAATTGCCAGGTTGGTTTCCTGCTGGCATTGATAATAGCTCACGGCAGTAAAAGTCTGCTGGTGTAGCGAGCTGGCTACACGGAGGGATCCGGAACCTAGGATCAGTAGAGATAAGTGTCACTGGATACTTTAGTTCATTTGATTATTTGTGTCTTTCCATGAAGATAAAACACACACACATACTTCTTCGATTATACATTCAAAGTGATTAGAAGAAACTGTTGTGGCTATAAATCGACTTTTGCAGAAATTCTCAGATTTGCTCATCTTTTTATCTGTTAGCAGTATCAACTACGAGTGTAACTCATACGTACATATTTACTTTATCTAAAACGAAATGTCACGTTTTGAGCGTGTGTCACAGATTGAAACCATCCCCACATTATATCAGTTTTAAGAACGAGTGAAATGTACTTAACTCAGGACATCTTCATCTATAAATGCTGCACAATTTCCACAATTACAACTAAAATACCACTTTGATATGAACAGAAACAGCTGTGGGGATTATATTTTCGTCCAGTCGTAAATAAATTTCAACTTAACTTGTAGGCAAAGATCAGAGCAGAGAAGATCTGAAAATGTAGATTTGGTTTAGATTGTAGGTAAAGGAGACTGTTGAATAAGTAAAATGTGGTGCCAGCAAATATGTTTCTATATTAAATGGGGACGTTGAAAAGATAGTAACGAATATGAGAAGAGTGGGGAATGAGGTTTTGCTACAGATGTTGTTAGAAGGAAATATTATATGTGCATGTGTGTGTGTTAATGAACTTAAACATAACTGGACTCAACAGAATAAGTAAAAAGTAAAGTAAAGTACCCCCCGTCACGCCAAGTGGCGTATAGGGAAATATGGTGTTAGTGACCCTATATTTTACAGACCTTCAGCACATGATTTTTTTGGGGTAATGTGGTCGGTATTACGCCCGTGCTGCTTTTACTTTCCCAGAAAAAATCCGGTACCCATTTAAGGCTGGGTGAACCCGGAGCCGTCGGTTGGGATCGAACCTACCCCTTGTCCGTAGTAGTCCAGTTCACTAACCACTGAGCTATCGCGGCTCCTACTATTTTTAGGGAATTAGTAAACCCAGGTGTCCTCGCCAGGATTACGAACCCCGGCTGTTGCCGTGGTAAGCCAACCGCCTATCGATTGCGCTAACCGGACACCCACTCAACAGAATGGCTGGAGATAATACAAAATATGAAATATATTAAATACTAAATTCTATGCGGACATAGTGCGACGATTCGGCAAAAACATTCATCAGGTACAGAACAAAAAAATCGTCTTCTTCTTTCCTTCCTCATCTGCCTTTCAGCGTCGAGGGGAGATATAATTTGCGGTCTTTTGCTCTTCTGTTCGCCTCTGCTGCTGTTATATTTTCTAGTGCTTTTAATATTCCATCGACCCATCTTTTTCGTGGTCGACTCTTGGGTCTGGTGTTCTCACAACGTTTGTTGAAGGCTCGTTGTGTTGTGTTTTGTTCTTTCTGCCTTGTCACGTGGCCAAACCATTTTATGTTTTTATATGTATCCATATATTCTATGGCGGGGCTATTCCTCGCTTTTTTCTCAATTCTTCCTTTCTGATCTTATCTCTCTGACTGCTTCCTGTCATTCGTCTAACACATTTCATCTCTGTAGAGGTTATTTTTCTTATTGTTCTTGCATATAGAGTCCAGGTCTGGCATTGGTAGCACAACGTTGGGATGAAGATTGTATTGTATAGTGCTCGTTTTGACTCCAGAGTTATTTCCTTGTTGGACAATAGTGGTGATAACTGTCCGATGATTTGACAAGCTTTGTTGCATCTTGATTCTATCTCTGCTGTTTGAGAATTATCGTTTGTCATTAGACTTCCTAGGTAAGACTAGACTTCCTAGTTTTAGTTGTCTGCCTTCTATAGTTATGTTGATGTTCTGTTTATTTACTAAAAAATGATTTGATATACATGATGGAACAGGATTTGATATACATCCTCTGATTTTTTTATTTATGTTATTTGTGTACCTGATGAACGCTTTTGCCGAGACGTAGTTCGTCTTTTCTTTCTATTAGTTTAGTTACTTTATACTGTTTTGTGTTTACTTTACAACACAATTGCTGGGCTCTGCTGTAAGTTGGTGTGCGTTTGGCGCGGCGCCCCCCCCCCCCCCCCCCCCCCCCCCCTCCTACTTACGTGCTCTATCCAGGAAATGTCGCCACTATATGCGGACGTTATTGATTATATGATTGTGTCGCAGGGCATCTTTTGCTTACGACTGTCACAACCAAGCCAGGTCACTTAAAATTAAAAGAGGCTAGATGAAACCTGTACTTTGGTGCTACATGCTGGTAGCTACGTCCGCGGCCAAATCTAAAATACTGCCACAGAAACTGATAAAAGAATTAAGAGCGTTTCATCTAATATCAGTGGGTGTGCAGGTGATATGAGCATTGCTGTTTCAGACCATTCAGGAATCTCCTGGAGAGAAGATAGAAAAGTAGCAGTAGCGGGCGTCCTTGCAACTGAAGTGTGGTGTAGTGCTCTACATATAGTGATTTAACCTATAGTGCCCAACATATGGTGATTTAACCTGTAGTGCCCAACATATAGTGATTTAACCTATAGTGCCCAACATGTGGTGATTTAACCTGTAGTGCCCAACATGTGGTGATTTAACCTGTAGTGCCCAACATATGGTTATTTAACCTATAGTTCCCAACATGTGGTGATTTAACCTGTAGTGCCCAACATGTGGTGATTTCATCTATAGTGCCCAACACGTGGTGATTTAACCTATAGTTTCCAACATGTCGTGAATTAACCCACTGTGCCCAACATGTGGTGATTTAACCTATACTTCCGAACGTGTGCTTATTTAACCTGTATTGCCCAACATGTGGTGATTTAACCAATAGTGCCCAACATATGGTTATTTAACCTATAGTGCCCAACATGTGGTGATTTAACCAATATTTCTCAACATGTGTTTATTTAATCTATACTTCTCAACGTGTGCTTATTTAACCTGTAGTGCCCAACATGTGGTGATTTAACTTATAGTGCCCATGTGGTGATTTAACCTATAGTGCCCAATAAAAGATAGAGAGAGAGAGAGAGAGAGAGAGAGAGAGAGAGAGAGAAGAGAGAGAGAGAGAGAGAGTGATCGAACAATATCAGATGATGTGCTGTTTTGCACTTAGAAATTTGCGAGCATCTCTAGTCATAAAATAAATATAATGACATGACGTTCTCTGCTGGTGATGGTAATAACTCTCCCCTGGAAATACTGAATAATTTGGATACTGATCGCGTATTGAATACTTTATCGGGGGTTGACGGTGGCCTCATCTAGTGAACTGCAGAAATAATCGCAGTGGCGCCATGTGCGCCCACTGGCCAACTAACCACTTTTGAGGACATCAACTCTCAGTGACGTAATATCGGCTTCTACTAACTCTGGTCTGTGCTGATGATATTCAATATTATCATTTATCCCCGCCCATTTCCATTCCGGTCCCATATTGTTTTATCCGTTAGTTGATTTCTTCGCCAGGCAGCTTTTGCCAAGTATGTGATTTGTTTCTGCAATATTTTGGTTATGTTTTTATCTGCTTAGGGTTTTTTTTAAATTAGCACCACCACATCTCTCTGCTCATGCCTGTGTCTAGTCAAGCTAAATGTACTTGTACAATCTCTTCTCCCCAACTACCAACTGAATGCTAACAATGCTTCTTTATTAACTTGTTCACTGTCTGATGTAATGTAGTTGCGAAACGGACTTGCCAGCCGACCAAACAACCTAGGTTCAAATGCCGCGAGATTTGCTAAATGAAAAAAAACTCCAGTGGTTCACACGACCAGCGGGCAAAATGAAAACCATAGTTTACTTCAGATCAGAAATGAAAAACTGAGAAAAAAAGCTAGAAATAACCCCCGACATAGAATATATAAGGAAACAACAGATAAAATTGTTTGGCCACGTGACAAGGCAGAAAGGTCAAAACACAACACAACGAACCTTCAATAAACGTTGTGAGAACACCAGACCCAAGGGTCGACCACGAAAAGGATGGATCGATGGAATATTAGAAGCACTATGAAACATAGAAGTAGAGAATAGTGACACTGTGACCTTCCAGGCATGTCGTAAGAGGCGACTAAGGAGGTTGATCGATGGCTTGACAAGCTGTCATTGTAAAAAGTATTGTTATGGAAACAGAGCCATAGATTTTAGAAGTGGTGATCTCTGCAATATGTGCCATTTTGGCATGCAAGGTTTCTGCTTTTGAGATTGTGGTTCTGCCCTATGTGCCGTCTTCGGCTCGAAAGGACAATAGATGAAACATAACAGCAGCAGAGGCGAACAGAAGAGTAAAAGACCGCAAATTATATCTCCCCTCGACGCTGAAAGGCAGACGAGGAAGGAATGAAGAGAAGAAGAAGAAGATAGTTTACTTTCTAGGAAAGTAGAAGAATGTAGGCATTTCTAATGAGTTGGTGCTGAAGAGGACACCAGTCAGAAATTTCTACTCAACCACCAACTGGGCTATAGAGCACATTATATGGTGTTACTAACCCTTTCTAGCGCCGATTCACATCTCTGCATTACCGTACTCACCACCCCCGTCTATGTATACAACCCCACCAGTGAACATTGTCAGTGTTTTTCTGCTCCTCGTCTTACCTATCACTCAGTAGATAACAGCCAGAAAGAAAGTGCTTGAGAGAGCACATCCTAACAGCTCTCCTGTTTTCACGAAAGTTTAGTTATTGGGGTTGACACTTATGTGAATTGTGTATATAGGCTTTTCATAAACTGTTGTTATTAAAATAATATGTATGTGCAAGCTTTCAGTGATTTCACGCAAACGTTGTGTATCAAAAATCTTGTTCAAAACCAACAAACTGTCTTTGACTGTCTCTACTATTCTGAACACTGCTCTGAAATGTTTCTGGAGGCTACACGGACATAGATAATGTAATTCAACTCATTCTTTATCACTAGCGTTCTCATTTTACCGCTCGTTTATCACTAACACTCTCATACCCTGTAACTCACTCACTGTCATTCAACTGTTCTCTACCACAGACCCGCCATTCTACCCGTAGCACACTCAACCACGTAGCATGAACAAAGAAAATAAGTTCTTGGAATAGACTCGGTTCACAAATTCAATTACAGTAGAGTAGCAGCAACTGGAGGTCGTGGATGCTTTCCCTAATATTGGTAGGATAATTGGTAGAGAGAGAGGGGGGGCGGAAGCAGATGTTACAGCAAGAGTTGGGATGGTTAGTGAAGGTTTTGTACAGTTGATGAATATCTGGAAAGTCAAGGGACTGTCCTTAACAACCAAACTTATATTGTCCAATAAACTCCAGGATGTCCACTCTGTGAACACCCACATGAAACTGTAGAACACCATCTTTTTTGAACGTACAAAGCTCACTGACATCACAAATGGTATGTCTTGTACGGAATTACAGTGGAACTCAGAAATATCTGCAGATTTCATTACATGACATTTGGTCGGCGGGCGCGAGCTCACATGCTTCTGGATCCATAACAACAACATATTGTTCAATATCAACGTCCAGATACCATTATAAATTATTAACTGTGGCAAAGAACAAACACAACCTTAGTGGAATAAAAAAAAACCATGGGACGAAAAAAAAAAGGGTGGGTATAGATAAGACGCAAGCTTCGAAAACTTAAAAGCAAACATTACTGGACTAGCTTTCACCTGGAGCAAACAGGGAAAGAGGAAACAGGGAAGACATAGCAACACATGAAAATGAAACCTCGAGACAGATCACACATCCTGCATGTCCGTTCTGGTCGTGACGAGATAAATTAAAGAGCGCTAGCTATGGTTTGGAATGTTCACTGAATTCTCTGCAACAGATCTTCAACGTGTTAACTTGTAGGCTGTTTTCTACCGTGATGTTCATCAGGGAATATCGGATTGAATTCATTTGACCAAGATAGCACTGTTGCTATACTTCTTCAGCGTTCGAGTCTTGTCATCACGCGAGCCTGACTCATTGTTCTGTTTCATGACGAAGGGATAAAGACAACATCATGACACACGATGAGCTGGTCACATGGTCAGTACATGTATATGCGTGCGTGTCCCGACTTTCACATAAACCTGCGCGGTGGCTGACACGCTCCGTCTTTGGCGGGCTGGATCTCTACTGTATTGAAAGTCACAGTAGGCTGCAAACACGTATTATTATTATTGTTACTACGTTTCCTAGTTCTGAATTATTTGTAATCTGTGTGTCTAATTTAGTGAGCTCGCCCTCCATTATTTATCTGGCTTCCCGAGATGGAGGTTCCTTCTCACTTTTGTGCTACTTCACAGAGATAGAGAGAGAGAGAGAGAGAGAGGTGAGGGCAGGATGTGTGAAGAAGACCCTGAATGAATTCTCTGTTTTCTGGTTGTGTGAATCATAATTGTAGATTAATCTGAGAACATCTAAAAAAAATCGTTCACTCAAATTAAGCGAACAATATCCACCAGATGCTTTACCGTAAACTTCAATGTTCACATTTTCCACCGTTCTTGAGTTCGATTCTCTCCCCCAATACCATGACACAGCTGTAAACAGTTTTTAAAAAATAGATTCTCTCTATTCGTTGATAAATTGTTGCGTTTTCTTTGGCATGTCTCTTAATATAGAATCACTGCCTTGGCATTTGAGTTGAAGATTTTTATGTTCCTGGTAAGGCTGTCTGAATTAGAGAATGGCACGTTTCGGCCCAGGGCTCAGTGGTACAGATTGCGAGTCGAAATGCGAGTAGACATGACTCGCGAGGGGCTCTTGTTGGTTTCTGGCGGCTAGAATCTCCCCAGCGTTGGGGTTATTATGGCCTCTGGTGTAGGGCTTGATTGGGTTGTCAGGCCTTCGTCATGGCTGCTGGGGGGGGGCAGGGCTTCTGTGAGCATGACGTTTAAAATTGGTTTCAGCCGTCACCAAGTGAGTGGTCTATTTTTAGAGCCATTTTCGTGTTGTGGGATAGAGGTAAGAATGTATTTGAGCGTTGCTTTTTGGAAGAATGCTGACGTGATTTACGATTTCGTAGTTTTTGGTACAGCAACCAGTGGGCTGTTGACTTTTGGCTCGGTGTCACATAGAACCATTGGGTTACTGGGGTGCAGGCTGTATGAGTTTAGCGTTACTTTTACTTTACTTTCCACTGCCGCAGTTGCCTTTCAGCGTCGAGAGTTTAGCCATTCTACTGTTTCTTCTTTTTATTAAACCAGATTTTACAGTTTCACATTAATTTGCACACTTTCTTTCTTCACATTTCGATAGCCTTCTTTGTATTTCCATCCATCTGTCTCTCTCTCTCTCTCTATCTCTTTCTTGTGTCACATTTTGTCTCACTCTTTCTTTCTATTTATTTCACTTGTTTATTGTTGGTGACATTAACTCTATAGGATTGTCTCTGAGTAAAGATGGCATAGTCCCCGAAATAAGTTAAGAATTTAACGATTGCTAGCTCTTGGTGTGTTGTAAAATAAAACATAACAAGAGTAGATTACATAGAGGAGACTGACACATCTCTATAGATTGTGGAGTAGCAACATGAACTGTTCATCGCCATGATCATTTTATCTAGACTTTGTTGCATTCTATATTAGATAGAGTACGCGAAATAACGACAGCCGAGTGCGCATGAGTACATAGGAAGCACTTCATGTGTGGCTTATGAAATGTGTTGGATATCACTCCTGTTAGTGTAAGGGAGATAACACCACACCAGGGCTGCAGGAATCACAGAGGCAAGGTAACAGGAGGACGACTAATGAACACTCACATCACAACTGCTTTGTTTTAATCACATGGTGAAAATCCACACAAGTGTCTTGCTATGGATACTCTCCAACTGCAGAATTGTTATAAATGAGGACACTGATACCCCTCTACAAAACTATTAGAAGGAATATTCAATACAACCCATCCAGTGAACTACAGAGATAGCAAGACCATAAAACGAAACACATGCAGAACCAAACTGGAAGCCACAGCTGCAAATAAAGGACAAGTAGAATCCTGTACATCTGCTGCCACGACTTGCCCTCATTACCCAGCACATATAGGTCACTGCAGACTCCCTGGCCACTACATATAGGCCACTGCAGACTCCCTGGCCACTACATATAGGTCACTGCAGACTCCCTGGCCACTACATATATTGGCCACTGCAGACTCCCTGGCCACTACATATAGGCCACTGCAGACTTCCTGGCCACTACATATAGGTCACTGCAGACTCCCTGGCCGTGGTGACTCCATGGCCACCTTTATCGCTCAGGAATAACCGACAATGGTCGACTACCACCTGGAAAGGGGGCCAAGTCTTCACCGGGACATTTGGTGTGCAACATCTATGCTGACCTTAAAATCTGGCCCAGTGACATAGAAATACGGGGGAGGAGGAGAGAGGACAGTGTCTTGGTGACAGGGGAAACAGCTTAGCATGACTGATAACTTACCGGAACACAGAGAGGGAGAGAGAGAGATGCCATGCTAGCTGCAATCCTTTAAATATGGCAGCATTTTGCGCTGAGTTCATGGCAATATTTTGGGCTGTTTTCATGGCAGTATTCTGGGCTGTTTTCATGGCAGTATTCTGGGCTGTTTTCATGGCAGTATTTTGGGCTGTTTTCATGGCAGTATTTTGGGCTGTGTTCATGGCAGTATTCTGGACTGTGTTCATGACAGTATTCTGGGCTGTGTTCATTGCAGTATTCTGGACTGTGTTCATGACAGTATTCTGGGCTGTGTTCATGGCAGTATTCTGGACTGTGTTCATGACAGTATTCTGGGCTGTGTTCATGGCAGTATTCTGGACTGTGTTCATGACAGTATTCTGGGCTGTGTTCATGGCAGTATTTTGGGCTGTTTTCATGGCAGTATTTTGGGCTGTGTTCATGGCAGTATTGTGGGCTGTGTTCATTGCAGTATTCTGGACTGTGTTCATGACAGTATTCTGGGCTGTGTTCATGGCAGTATTCTGGGCTGTGTTCATTGCAGTATTCTGGACTGTGTTCATGACAGTATTCTGGGCTGTGTTCATGACAGTATTCTGGGCTGTGTTCATGGCAGTATTCTGGGCTGTGTTCATGGCAGTATTCTGGGCTGTGTTCATGGTAGTATTCTGGGCTGTGTTCATGGCAGTATTCTGGACTGTGTTCATGGCAGTATTCTTGGCTGTGTTCATGGCAGTATTCTGGGCTGTGTTCATGGCAGTATTCTGGACTGTGTTCATTACAGTATTCTGGGCTGTGTTCATGGTAGTATTCTGGGCTGTGTTCGTGGCAGTATTGTAGACTGTGTTCGTGGCACTATTCTGGGCTGTGTTCATGGCACTATTCTGGGCTGTGTTCGTGGCACTATCTGGATTGTGTTAATGGCAGTATTGTGGACTGTGTTCATGGCAGTATTTTGGACTGTGTTGATGGCAATATTTTGAGCATTGTTGATAACAGTATTTTCAGCATTGTTGATAACAGTATTTTCAGCATTGTTGATAACAGTATTTTCAGCATTGTTGATAACAGTATTTTCAGAATTGTTGATAACAGTATTTTCAGCATTGTTGATGGCAGTATTTTGAGCATTGTTGGTGGCAGTGTTGATGCACTGAGCTGCTACATTTCGCTTATTCTTAAAATTAATACTTAATGGGCATATTTCCACGTTTGTGACACGACGGAAGGCTGTTCCTGGATGTAATGTTTCTATTAATGCTATTTTGTAGACTAATTCTTAAGAGAAGAAACACGGTTGATAAAATTCACATTTTCTGATGAGATAATGCTCATTTAAAAAAAAAATAATTAAAAACGTTATTACAATTTAAAATATTTACTTCACCAATTTAACTTGAACATACCATAGAAGTCTTACTTCTGAAATGAGCAAGGCCACTAAAATATGCATAATAAACAGCCGTGATTGCAGTGAGGAAAACATACAAGGATATATTCATGCCTCGAGAGAGGAAATGTGCAGCACGCAACGGAAGTGTGGGCTAAATGTCACTCGAGAGATACTGTAGGAACATTTAAAATTTGGAACGGAAAAAAAGTATCGGCCAGAATATGTGCACTGTTCTCAACTATCAAGTACAAAATAACGGTAAATTGTGTACAGGCTTGTGTGTCAACAAGCTTAAAAGTACGAAGTAATCTATGAGAGCAATTCTGGCAGTGCCAGGGAGATAAAATAAAATCATTATAATCGCAAAGGTAGGAGACGATAACAAGGGTCAAGGGAAACATGGTGTGGTAAGGATGAAATAAAAAAAATGGAGACATTTGTATATGTTATTCATCAAAGTATTTCTTTCCATGGTTGTTTCACATGTCGCTAAATATAGGATAGTGTTAGCTAATAGTTTCACTATCACTATTGTCATATTGTAATGACGATGGAAGAGAGATGCACATGATACTGCAGCGGTAGCACAATGCACCGCGGCAAGGACGTATAATGTTGCTTGAGGCTACAATAGATAGTACCCGAGCAGAAAACACACAGTTACATGCTTGCGTTAGTTGTTGCTAGGACTAAGACTGCAAATAGTACCCGAACAGAAAACACACAGTTACATGCTTGCGTTAGTTGTTGCTAGGACTAAGACTGCAAATAGTACCCGAACAGAAAACACACAGTTACATGCTTGCGTTAGTTGTTGCTAGGACTAAGACTGCAAATAGTACCCGAACAGAAAACACACAGTTACATGCTTGCGTTAGTTGTTGCTAGGACTAAGACTGCAAATAATACACGAACAGAAAGCTGACAGTTACCTGCTTGCGTCAGTAGTTGCTAGGACTAAGACTACAAATAGTATACCCGAGCTTGAATCTCACAGTTACTTGCTTGCGTCAGTAGTTGCTAGGACTAAGACTACAGATAGTATACCCGAGCCTGAAGCTCACAGTTACCTGCTTGCGTCAGTAGTTGCTAGGACTAAGACTACAAATAGTATACCCGAGCTTGAATCTCACAGTTACCTGCTTGCGTCAGTAGTTGCTAGGACTAAGACTACAGATAGTATACCCGAGCCTGAAGCTCACAGTTACCTGCTTGCGTCAGTAGTTGCTAGGACTAAGACTACAAATAGTATACCCGAGCTTGAATCTCACAGTTACTTGCTTGCGTCAGTAGTTGCTAGGACTAAGACTACAGATAGTATACCCGAGCCTGAAGCTCACAGTTACTTGCTTGCGTCAGTAGTTGCTAGGACTAAGACTACAGATAGTATACCCGAGCCTGAATCTCACAGTTACTTGCTTGCGTCAGTAGTTGCTAGGACTAAGACTACAGATAGTATACCCGAGCCTGAAGCTCACAGTTACCTGCTTGCGTCAGTAGTTGCTAGGACTAAGACTACAAATAGTATACCCGAGCTTGAATCTCACAGTTACTTGCTTGCGTCAGTAGTTGCTAGGACTAAGACTACAGATAGTATACCCGAGCCTGAATCTCACAGTTACTTGCTTGCGTCAGTAGTTGCTAGGACTAAGACTACAAATAGTATACCCGAGCTTGAATCTCACAGTTACTTGCTTGCGTCAGTAGTTGCTAGGACTAAGACTACAGATAGTATACCCGAGCCTGAAGCTCACAGTTACTTGCTTGCGTCCAGGAATTGCTATGGCTAAGACTCAAAACAGTCGTATCTGAGCTGAAAGCTCAGTTACCTGCTTCCGTCACTTGCAGAAACCAACCACTGACCAAAATCCTGCTGCGCCTCCCATCTCTGATAACAGGCTAAGCAGTCTGGCCAAGCAAGAGTGAATTCAGAGAAATGCAGCCTGGTACCCAAAAACGACATTCAAAAGTCGGGTATTTTGGGCCAAAAGACACAAGCATATCAGCTATCAGCAAACCTCAATGCACAGCAACTACTTTATCGTTCTTTTAATGGTATAATTGTCGTGTAGCAGCAGTAGGAGATTTTGCTGCCGCTTAAATTGGAACTAGAAAAGTAACATCTTAACCGGACGATGAGAGCTGTTCGTTCAAAGGAAAATCTTTCTTTTTGTACAGAAGACACAACTATCGATATACTTCGAGTACAGAGCTAGGTCGATGACATTTGCAAGTGCAAGACATTGCTAAGATCAATGTTTAATGCTTACATATACAGAGAGGCTGCATGAGTAAATAAAAGAGACACAGCTTCAGGGAAACACGATTAATACAAAGAAGCAACCATTATTTTAACAAGCACTTTGAATACGCGCTCATCAAAGAGCAGGTAGGAACAAAAATTAAGCACGCTGTACTTGCATTCAAACATGTCTATTCGATCTAGGAATGGACAGAAATTATGTATAGATCTTTCTTTATTCTATATTGAAACCACGGTGTATGTATACACGCACGTATATACATATCATCGTATGTTTATTCTATGCGTACGTATTAATTGGTTCCATGCAGTCAAAAGCAATTAGTTCCATATAATTTACTGCAAACAGCAGTTATTAAAAAAAAAATTGTAATATAAAAACCTGACGTATTTCGTTTGTACTCAGTCTGAAAAAAAAAGACCAGGTGGTTTCTCAGGAAAAGCAGAGCTACCTGGCATGATGCTGATCACATTACCAATAAATGCGCTGATAACCATAGTCAAATATAGGCACCAACACCAATATACGCCAATAACGTGCGAAGTCAACACTACTCTGCTATATTAGCTTTAATTGGGGCATACATTATGAAGAGCTCTCGCCAATCCTATACTGTCTCTCTCCACGTGTAATTTATTTCTGTGTGCTTTTATATCTTAACTGCTTCCTCTTTCCTTGATTGACATGTCGGTCATACGTTTTTTTTAATATTACAAAAATAGTTACATGGATGTGTGTATGCATATGTATGTTCGGGGAGAAAGTAAGAAAGAGGATGTCTAACATACATCTTTTATTTTCACTCAAGAATAATTGGCCGGAAACTCACCATGAGTGATTTGATAGTTTTAGTATGTGCATATTCATAGTTAGTTTGCAGTTCTAGTTTTTATGACAAGAAAGCGAGACTTGCATACCACTCTTACCTCCTCAGTCCCTTTTTAGTAAGAACAAAGTCCCAGCCTTGGCGCGCTATAAAGGACATGGCAGTATGTACAGAACTAGTAGACAAGGATTACTGTCCCAAGCTTCTCACGTTGATTTAGGCAGGGAAACACACGTTGTGTATTTAAGCTTTGTAAAGTCCTTTCTTTTGTCCTTGTTTAGTGAATGCGTTGTTGCTTTATAAGAGATCTGGCCGATATAGTCTTTAGGAAAGGAATGCTGAATACACCAGGCCAACATTTGCAGAGTTTCTACAACGCGTTTTTGTAGCCAATGTTTGCGGAGGGAAGAGTGCACTCGATGTTTTACACAGAGGGAGGTAACCACCTATATGCATGTCAGGGTGAACACCGAGCATTTACGTTCAATGACCAGCAAGATGACATCCGAGGAATAAAGCCAGGTGAACCATCAGCATTCACATGTAAGTGAACACTGCACTCAAGTCAGGTGAATGATGAGTATTTAAGATGAACAGTGAGATTTGATTGATGTCACCTCTCCTCGCCCTCCTTTCCATTGCAAAACTCAAACAAGTTTCCTGACACTGAGATGGTGTCTCGTAAATATAAGATAGTGGAGCTATGGACAAGTAGCTGTGCGTGTGTGAGCTGGTCCAATATAAATGTTGTAAATAGCTAGCTACGTATTGAGAGGTGCACGTATATTGATGAACTACAAAGATGTTGTTGTTGAACACTGCATGTGTTCTTGAACTACGCACGTGTGTTGTTGAACACTGTATGTGTTCTTGAAGTACGTACGTGTTGTTGCTGTTGTTGAACACTGCATGTGTTCTTGAACTACGCACGTGTTGTTATTGTTGTTGAACACTGCATGTGTTCTTGAACTACGCACGTGTTGTTGTTGAACACTGCATGTGTTCTTGAACTACGCACTTGTTGTTGTTGAACACTGCATGTGTTCTTGAACTACGCACGTGTTGTTGTTGTTGAACACTGCATGTGTTCTTGAACTATACACGTGTTGTTGTTGTTGAACACTGCATGTGTTCTTGAACTATGCACGTGTTGTTGTTGTTGAACTCTGCATGTGTTGTTGAACTCCCCACGTGCTGTTGAACTTCCATGTGCTGTTGAACTCTCCATGTGCTGTTGAACTCTCCATGTGCTGTTGAACTCTCCATGTGCTGTTGAACTCTCCATGTGCTGTGAACTCTCCATGTGCTGTTGAACTCTCCATGTGCTGTTTAAGTCTGCATGTGTTGTTGAACTCTGCCATGTGCTGTTGAACTCTGCATGTTTTGTTGAACAAGGTTAAAGTACTACTAGACTGGCGATATCTTAAAATGGGCTCGGAGACCCGACAGGTGCTGTGGTGACAGTTCTCACGCCTGACCTAATTTCCAAGGACGACACCGCTGACAGGTACTGGCGCTGGGCGAATCAAGACCTGTTGTTAAGGTGCAGTTTGGAAACATTAACCTGTCCTTTTGTCTGTGGGCATCGGGTACTTGTTGGTTCACAGCAGGTGTTCTCATTATTTTGTTACTGAATTATGCAGAACTGTTAGTTCTATTCTGAGATCTTTTGTTTTGTTATTATGGGGACTGAGTGGCGTAACAGTAGAGGTACACGCTTCTCATGTTGAACACGAGGGTTCGAAGCTCGCTCGACCCCGCCAGCTGGAACAAAAATAGGTATCTGTCCGTAGGTCAGATCAGGAAAGGCTAGGCATGCGGGCCACGACTCCACTCCCATGTGGCATTAAAATACTATAGTGAGATATATTGTCTTATGGCTGGCACAACACCACTATACTCGGGCACTTCCTACGAGCTTTCATATTTGTTTCTTGACATCACAGACACGGTTTGTAAATTCCGTTATATTCTATATTTATAAATTCTTAATGCCATCTTTAGTGACTTTAAGGTCTCTCCGATCCTATCTCTTCCTTCTATCTTCTCCAGGCGTAATCACCTTTGTCTTTGTGATTTCTAGGACTGCATCTTCTAGCATTCTCCATGTGTAATTCATCTTTATGATTTATACTACTACGTCTTCTAATATTTTTCTGGTGTAACCTTTGTTATTTCTATTTCTGGGTTTCGCTCTCCTGTAGATATCTAGGTCTTCACTGTTCACTTCGCTGCGCTGTAACAGTAACCATAATCGTTCTGTAGCGATAGCGAAAATTGCATGTTATTGGTGAATCATGCATCCCATAGAGTTGTCAGTGACTATAGTTTTACATATTTTATTTGTTTGATGCTACACTGTCAAAGAGCATGAAGTTAATCAAGAAATATATATATATATATATATATATACTCGTAGACGTATGCAAAGAAAGATAACGAGCGAGAGGGTTGTGTCTATATTTTCTCCTTATGGTTAACCTGCTTGTAGGAATCTCACGTAAAATCAGGTATTAATGACAGCATCATTATCATGTACCATGTCTGCTGGCGTAGGTGATCATGTTTTTCCACAACTTTCGGTCTCGACAGTTACTTATCATTTCTGTTGTTGACCCTCTGCCAAGATATTCTCTTTAGCTGTCTGGTATCCTTTCTCATTTTTTTCTCTCTATCTTTTCGTACTTCAACTTTCCCACTTGTCACAATATATTCCAACTGTTCCCTTCTCGTTACATGGCAACAAAATGATGATTGATTCTTTCTAATATTGGAAATTAGCTCTCTTTTTGCTTAGGCCTCTTTCAGAACGTTTTCATTATTCTTCTTAGCAGTCCAAGGTATTCTCAATATTCTTCTGTAAAACCATATTTATACAGCCTCTAGTGATTTCTTTGATTGTTGTCCTATTGTCCACGATTCACATCCATATGTTAAGACTGGCTCTACATAACATTAAGAACTCTTTTTAAAGACATCATACTGTAGCATCAATAAATTATTTGTATTATTTATATAAACAATTACTTCATTACATATAGGTAGGAAAAATTTCGTGTTTTGTTCCAGACCACTGCACATTGTGAGTCGGGCGAGTTGTTTTTCCTCCTTCATTGTTGTATACACAAATTATGTTTACATTATGCGTGCTGTGGTTGATTATGTATACATTAGCATTTGACGTGGTGAAATGTTGTGGCTGGTTTGAGCTTACATTGAGA
Source organism: Megaustenia siamemsis (assembly GCA_032433765.1). NCBI lineage: Eukaryota > Metazoa > Mollusca > Gastropoda > Stylommatophora > Ariophantidae > Megaustenia > Megaustenia siamemsis. The sequence goes on along the minus strand of JAVIAB010000092.1, from coordinate 173,988,390 downwards.
CCACGAAAATACCAACCAGCATGTTCGCATTCTTACCATTCGTCTGTTTTCTGCAATAACACTTTTAATATTACAGAGTGAAAGATGAAAGTTTCGTTTGCGCTTATAACTTGGTTACCCTGTGCTAGACGCCTAGTATTCCACTTGTCTGTCATTGTCTCTCCTTCTGCTCTCTCTCTCTCTCTCTCTCATATTAACCCTTAAACAATATTAATTGATGTATTAAGTAGGGATCAGGTAGGTGTATGTCATTGCGGCACGTATGTCTGAAATCAGCAAGCTCCATCACCCTAACTTTGGTTACTGCCTAAGATTTAGCGAAAGCAAGACTCGTAATTTATTTTGTTCTGTCTTCCACCTTTTCATTTACCTACTTCCTTTCTCAATTCCCTGCATTTTATCGTTTGTCAGCTTTTACCTCTAACGATGTGCATAGAGACTAGAAACTTCATTTTGCGTGCTAATCCGTTTTTCCCTGGTAGCCGTGTGCACAGGGGTCCCTTGCCGCACAGGCAGATAACTCCGTCTTCGGAGGTACTCGTATTTTTCCCATCCATGAGTAATTGATGTTTCAAGCCGGACCTCGCTGCTGAGACCAGGAGTGGTTGCCGCAGAGAGAAATCATAAATAACAATCCCAATTAGTGCAGCCGGGATTTGAACTCACAGCCTCTCTGTCTCGAGGCCGGCGTCTTGCCTCTATTAATATTTTCTGTTAGAATTTTGCCTTTTTTGTTTGCAATACATTCACTTTCTGTGGCTTAAACAATTTTTGTTACTGGCAATCTTCATTTCAGTGAGTATCCCTCTTAAATCTTGTTTATTTTCCATAGTTTCGATTTCTATGTCTTTGGCTGAGCCAGTCTTTTTTGCACATTTTATTATCTATTTTGTTGTATTGGGTAGTGTTCTTTGCTTGTCTTCTTTCTTCCATTTTTTTCCAAGATGGCGTCAGTATGTGTTCGTTGCGTGCGGTAAATAAAGTCATTTCACAGTGGTATCCATTTATGGCCAAGTAGAGCTTGAGATAAATAATAGGGAGTCAGGTATAATAATATTGCCCACCCACGTACAATATTTATAAAACATATACATACGTTAGTAATTGTGTGGTCTATAAACGTGTATAAATGTAAAATGTAATTTATGAGTATGTAGATATTGCAGAATTAAAAGCTGCGCATAAAATGAGTAGAAATGATAAAATATGTTTTTAAGGAAATGGGGAAACCTGATTAAACGGGGAGAAAATAACAAGCGAAACTACACACTGTGAAGTGATAGACTCCAAATCTAAAGGAGGAATGGGGAATGTGGTGTTTGCGTCTGACATTTTGTGAGTGGTGTATTCGTAATCACACCAGGCCGTCCTACGTTGACAGAATAAAACTTAGGTACAAACTATCACAGACTATGTCGACCTCAAAACTGCTTCTTCTACCTCTCCTTCTCCTCGTTCTCTTCCTCCGCTTATTTTTCTCCTTCATCCTTTCAGTTCCCTGTACAGCAGAGGTCTTTAACAAATACTTTCCAAGCCGTTCTGTTAATCGAAGCGGTTACGGGAACATTAGCCATATGTGGGAGCTGAACCTGGGTCGTACTGATCAGCATTGTGCATACTAGCCATTGAGTCACTCGACTTTCAAACAACAGACTGTAGTGAAGTCTAATGCTGACAAGATTCAATATCTATGAATAAAAAATGTATAAGGGTTATTCTATTCTATTCTATTCTATTCTATTCTATTCTATTCTATTCTATTCTATTCTATTCATGGAACCAGTTTCATTGCAGTCAGGAATTACCCTTATCCGCCCCACCACTTGTTACTGCATTTCCCAAAATGCATCAGTAAATTCTACCGACAAGGTCGTTCCGTGCACGTCTATGTCTATTCGACTGCACAGGCACCGATTACAACTCTTACGACATGTGGGCAGGTAACAGTGGCTCTATTCTATTTCCATCTAACGGTGGTGGATCCGGTGGCCACACGGGGATGTATAAGGGTTAGTTTTATTACAAGATACCCTGCTATTCAAACTAACAAACCCTGAATCATGACGTTTCGCGTAGGCGTTGTCAATTACCAATTACGATAGATCTCTTCATTCCGCCCTCAGTCTGGTTATTAATGTTGTTAGTTGGTACCCCACATGTTGAGCAATCTCGTAGCACCTTCTCTTCAAAACAGGCGTTTATATTTTAGTTTTTGTAATTATAAAGCTGTAGACTCTAGAGCTGTAGACCTGGTATTCAAAAACAAAATAAAAATACAGCGTTACCATTTTGTGAAGACTTAAGCTTACTCAAAATAAGACTAATTAATTACGTCATATACTGTCCAATAAATCGACACCAAAAGAGGGCGGCATCCAAACTGTATAATGATGATCAACATGACATCCGTGGCTTAGCTAAGCTATATTAGTTATGGAGGTATCGAGAGTGAGCAAGATAAAGGCAAGGTGTGGTTAAGCAGATCATGTGTTGTAGCAGTTATCTGTGTTGATACATTATACTTTGTCATACTTTGTAAATAACTTTCAACATCATTTATTATACTCTTTCTAATTTGGATGTTCATTCATCTGGTGCAACTTTCGCTTCTCCGTATTTGACACTGCACTGTTTCTTCTTGTTACTTTATGTTGTCACTTTTCCGCTTTTTCCTTTCTCTTCCTTTTAGTAAATAAGTCTGGGCAGATGGGTGCTTGATGCACTCCGCTACTGAAGGATTGTTGTTGTTGACGGAATGCCGTGATGCGGGCATGGTGCCCTTTGACTCATTTGATGTGGCGGGTCGTAGTGGCTTTCCCGTCTCTTACTGAGAAGTTGGAGTTCATCTATCCCAGGCTATGCTGGGAAACTCCTAGTCCAGCCCGGAGATACTGCAATACTGGGTCTTATATATCTATATCAGTAACAGTCACCGCTGCAGGTAACATGACGATCCTAGCTTCTGTTAGCCAGCCTGTTTTGACGCAGACTGTTACCATGGGAGAACACGTGGAGGCAGAATTGCTAGGTCTTGATCAGCTGATGGTGAGCTGCTCCCCCCTACTGAAGGGTTAGGGTTCGATTCCTGGTGTGGTTACAATTTTTTCGGTGTCAACAAGGCTCGATGTTTACACAACCTTTAAAAAAAAGCGCCGGAGCTTTTTCTGGGTAGTTAAGACGGCCTGGCGTGATACCGACCACATTGCCCCAAAAGCGTGTCTTTAGTCGTGAAACAACATGGCCTCCAACTTCGTATTCTCCATTTGTCTATTAAAGGCGTGGGACACTTTTATTCGATTCCTTTTTATCTTCATCACTCTCTCTCTCTCTCTCTCTCTCTCTCTCTCTCTCTCTCTCTCTCTCTCTCTCTCTCCATGCTTATTCTGGACTCATTTTTTCTATTCATATTTTCTTCACGTTATATCTCTTTGTTGCTTGTTGCTCAGTTGAGTATAACTGTTTTATATACCATTTTGCTTTACATTGTTTTTCTACTGAGCATCACGTTTTTCTCCCAATTTCACTCGTTTCTGTACTAACACACACAATTACTACCCCATCTTTCTTTATAATACCAATGTCTGAATCCCCGATTTGTGTCTTGTTTATTGTTTACTTTCCCTGTTTACTCTGTATTCTCAGCTTCTCCCAAACTATTTCCCAGATTTTGTCAACCTCTGCAGAAATTATTCACCACGGTGGGTTTATTATCTCTTCTGGCCTCATGCCACACACACTCTTCATATTCTTGGGCTCATAATGACTGCAGCTCATTTGTAGCCAATGGTGGGTTAGCTGGCATAGTGACTCGTTTACAAGAGGGCCGATTTGTGTGTGGATGTGCCACAAAATGTCCACAGCGACTACATGTTGGTATTGTTAAGCTCCGTGCCTCACGCTATTGTGTGCTGCACAGAGGAAAAACCATATTGCTTTTGTGAAATATTTCAGACCTCTGTGCACGTTTGATAACGCAGTTAGCCGAGCCCGTTATACAAGCAATATTCTGAAAATATATTTATAAAAAATAGGGCTGTTAGAATAATTCAATTTTAATGCCATATACTAATATCAAGACAAATAACACCAGGGCTAAAACTAAGAATAGCAAAATGTTATATCTTCTTCTGCATGGTGCAGAAACATTGACATTAGACAAGAAAACAAAAGAGGAAATGAAGCCTTAGAAATGTGGATATATAGAATATGAAGAATTGTTGGAAAGGAAAGAAAACAAATGATGAAGTCTTATACAACAATTGCAAATGAAAAGAGAACTACTAAACACAATTCAAACAAGTCCATTGAGATTTTTGGGGAATGTAAAAAGACACAGCAGCCTGCTAAAAGTAATCTGGAAGAGAAAGTACAAGGTAAAAGAGGCAGACCAAGATAACTTGGACGAGCAACATCGAAAGATGGACAAGTCAACCAAGGCAAACTTCACCATCAAAGCAAGAGACAGAGCGGAGTGGCGTTCCATGTTAGCCAACCTTCGATGCGGAGACGGCATTCGATGGTGATTAGAGTAATACTAAAATAAGAATATACTTCCCGAAAACACACACACATCAAAGCTTCTTACTCACTTTTTCTTATATATTTTCAGTTGTGGAAGGAGATGCAGTTTAATTCTTTCTGTTCCGTCTGCCTCATCTATAGTAATGTGGTGCTGATGTAGAATTTCTTGTTGATTTCACTCTGTCTTACTATGGATCTGCCTCGTGCACAAAAGCACAAATGAGAACTCAACACAGAAAATAACAACGCTGTGAAAAATATCAAACAGATTGAACTTTTAAATTCCAACATAGCGCCTTATAACGTAAAGGCATAGAAGGAAACGCTGGTCACCACAGCATTAGATGTCTGGGAAAAGCGCTTGGAGTAGGCAGGAGAGAGAGAGAGAGAGAGAGAGAGTAAAAGAGTTAGAAATGATGTGAAAGTGTGGACGGCATTGTACCAATTGTAAACCACAAACAGAAACAACAAATGAATTTGAAATGGTTTGTCCATCTAGAAAGAATGCCGATGCAATTCCAGACAATATAGGCATATAGAGTAGGGGGAAGAGGCAGGTCCATAGCAAGATGGACCGATAACATCAAAGAAACACTACAACAAAAACAATTGACAATGTTTGAAGCTGCTAGAATTGTGCATCTCCCTCGACACTCGAATGGGTACAAGAGTAAGTTAAGAAGCATTTGAGCTAGATCAACGTGTCAACTGACTTTGCCATTTGATTAGTCACAAAATTAATATCGAAACACTTGCTGTTCTAACAATCAGATTGTCTCAAGCTGTAAAGTTTTTCTATAAAGAATTCACTGTCACGTTATATCCGCTCAAATATTAAACAAACTAGTTTCCTTGGCACGTCCAACTTTCGTTTCGTTTACCTTACATGGATCCTACCTCTATAGCATGTTTGAAGAAAGAAAAATATGCAGATGAAACGCAGTAAAAAAAATAAAAGCTCTGCATCTCCGCAGTTATGTTACAAAAGATGTTCAGAATATAATGCTTGCTACTCACAAAGACTGTCGCGAATAAAAGCGGATACTTGTGACACGATGCTTATATCTATCTTGTCCTAAAAACCTTCAGAAAATATTGAAATAGCAAGGGGAGAAAAAACAGGACATGACAAAAGAAATGATTTCATGATAAGATCAGAGAACGGACCGACTTTAACATCGTCAAATCTTAACTAGCAGCTGTAATAAAAAACAAAGGGAAAGCTGGTTGTTGCAATCAGTGTTACCATATAACATTTATTATTGTTTTTTTTCCTAGTTATTAGAGCATTACACCTCCACCATGTGTTCCCTGACATAATAGACCACATATGCGGGCCGTAATGCTTTGTTTGCTGATACGCAACCAACGACGATACATTATGTATGCAATTTCATGACGGCTCGACTGGAAATCATAATAAGCAAATATTATGAGAAGCCTTGAGAGTGTACACGTATAATTAATTAATCAGCACATGTGTCGAGGAACACTGCTGTCTCTTCAATCTCTGAACAAGTTGTCGATTATTTTGTCATGGTACAAGTAATTTATTTTGTCATGGTACAAGTCTTTTATTTTTATCACGGAATACGTTGTTGTTTTTGTCATGGTACAAGTTGTTATTTGGTACAAGTTGTCGTTTTTATCTGGTACAAGTTGTGTATTTTTCTGTTGTTTATTTTTGTCATGGTACAAGTTGTCGTTTTTATCTGGTACAAGTTTGTATTTTTTGTTGTTTATTTTTGTCATGGTACAGGTTGTCGTTTTTATCTGGTACAAGTTGTGTATTTTTCTGTTGTTTATTTTTGCACATGTTTTTTTTCTCGAGCTCTCTCCTTACATACATTGGGGTTATTATTTTCTGTCTATTACTTTGTGAGATCGCCATTCTCAAATGTTTGTGTTATCTATGCCTTGCTTGGGGTCCTGCCCGCTTTAGTCGTGTATTGTCCTGTCTACTCGAAGATCACACTTGCCAGCCCCTTAAAAGGACGGTAGTGGGCTGAAATGTTTTGTGGTCTGTCACGAAGTGCCCTATTTGCACCTTACAATTCAACGCCTTAGACTTCAGCACGGCAGTATTGAGTACCGCATTTGTGAATTCCTCTAAGATACCGCCTGCTGGATCAAACTGGTTACTTTATTTCTAGGACCAACGGAAAGTTGAGGTAAGGTCTTGGTCAAGTCAGCTTCAATGACCTTCCCGCCATCAGTTAAAATTCAGTCTCTGGTTTGCTGACAACTATTTCAGTGTTTGCTTTCAGCTATTGCAATGTTTGTGTCAGTGTTTTCAATGTTTTTGTGTCAGTGTTTTCAATGTTTGTGTCGGTTATTTCAGTGAATGCGTCGTCAGCCCCGTGTTTTCATGTTAGTCATGCTCGTGAGGTGGTTGTCAACATTAGCAGACATGCTCCACTAGTTAATAATTGCATGAACGTCATTCCAATATTGCCATCATTCGATGATGGGCCTCAGGTTAAAAAAACTAAAACCTTTGTATACCCTCTTCCATTTTTTTCTTGATAACCACCATGTAGATATTAAACATATCAAGAGACTTATCCATATCTCAGTTGCCTTGAATCACAAGAAAAAAAAATTCAATAGCTAACAGAATTTAATAATATTCTTATGGTGGAAGATATATCGTACTGCACCACTTAACAAAACAGCGAGTTTTCAACGTTTTGCCCTGACATTGTGCCGACCTGAAGTGTACATAAATCATTGAGACATCTGTGGTTAACCTGTATTTATCTCTTAGGTGTGATGATGTGAGTGGTCTGTATTTATGTTCTTGTTATAGCCTTCAGCCATTTCTCAAATATTGATAAACGTAACTAGGGCGCAGGGTTTCATAATTCCGTCACTATGAGGCCCCACCCTTGCTCCGCCCAGCTAGTTGTGGTACTCAAGGTTCTGCGTAGTTCAGACCATCAATATAGTCTTCTCACGATCTTGTGTGCCACCACTCCCAAGTATTTGTTCATTACAGGCTGCTCTGGCAGTCATCTCCATGCACGCTAGTTGAGTTAGTCAGTACATGACAGCTATCCAGAATTGGTGGCTTGTTAATTATCTTTTTCTTTGCGAACCTACCAGACTTGCCTCCCTTATCGTATCCTCAGTGGTGTTATCTTCCCCTTAAAATAAGATGTTCTGTCACAATTTATTAAAAAAGGAAGAATAAAGACCCGGTACCCATTAATAGTAACGTGTTTTTTATTTATTTATTTTTTTTTGTGCGTGCTTTTTTTTTCATTTTAAAGACTGATCTTATTTGCAGCTAATCGTTTATAAACCTTGGATGCTGTACTTTTCTGTGAGTGAAAATAGCTTCTTTGTTCAGTATTGATAACCAACGTCCATTTAGAAGGGCAGACACCATGTAAAACATTTCCTTTATACCCCTTTGGCATATATTTTCAAGGATTTGAATATTTTATTTCTTTGTTTTTTTTTGGTGTGTTTTACTCTTGTACTTCTGTTTTGGTCTTTTGATTTTTAGATTTAACAATTTACTTTTTTTTCTGACTGGATAGTGACTTCTATAGTTCGCTTCAGATTTTTTGCCTCACTTCAAAAAACCACAGCTCAGCAACCATTTGTGCTACAGTGCTGATATTTTGCATGTAACCTACTGAATCTCATAACGTAATAGAAAAAATAAATTCATTGCAAACAAACTGCTGGTTTTTCTTGTGCGCTTGCTTACCAGGAGGATAAAAGTATGATTAAACTTGGGCACATTTGAATCAAAATTTAAGAGTATTTACCCCTTCCATATCACTTCAAGAATGATTTAAACATCTTCATTTGGGAATTTCCTTTATATGTTGGTGGGTAAAGGCACCGGTTTACACTATTGAATTGCAAATGTCAGATTTTGTCAATATTTGCACATATGTGTACCAAATTTTCTTATATTCGGTGCGCAATTCTGGTTTTGCACTTACTGGATTAAAATTGTCAACTTTTTGTATCACGTCATTAGTAAACGTCACCAAAAATACAAAATCAAATTATTTACATAGGCGTGTTTTGTGAGTTGTGCCCTTAACAATGAGTTTAAGTTGAAATTTGTTAATGAACAAAATATTACAAAGAAATTATTTATATTTTTGTAGAGAGGCAAAACGAGGAGTCTATATCACAGCATTCAAATCCTGAAAAGAGAACGATGCACGTGTTAGGTTTAAGTAAACGGTCGTTTCATAGATTAGTGAAAAATGTTCAATGTGAATGTTCAAGGAAAGAAAGAAGTCGAGGAGAAAACATTTGTTAGACAGTTTTGACAGAGAACTTGTCCGCAGAGAGATTTGTAAAATGTTTGACTTAGGGAAGAAGTTACCATAAGGAAACTTAAGATTTGGCTTAAAAAGAACACCAGTATTGATGTATCAAAAACTACACTATGGAGAAGTGTGCGGAGTTTAGGCTTCACTTTTAGAAAATATTCTTGTGGAAGAAACATCATTTGCGAGAAACCTCATTTAGTAGCTGCAAGAAGCAAATATTTACGTGAAGTTAGACAAATGCGTAATGAAGATTATGACATTGTGTACTTGGACGAAACATGGATTAATGCCCACCACACAAATGAAAAAGAATGGCAGTCATTAGATGGGACTATTAAAAGGTATGTACCTAGCAGCAAAGGAAAGCGCCTTATAGTGGCACATGCTGGGAGCAAAAATAAGGCCTGGTGGAGAATGCTGAACTTGTTTTTATTGCAAAGTCAACTGATAACCAGGATTATCATTCAGAGATGAACAGTCATATGTTCAGAGATTGGATTAAAGACACTCTTTTGCCTTTATTAGATCGACCATCTTGTTTGATCATGGATAATGCATCTTACCATAACAAAGTGGCACAAGAAGATAAATTTCCAACATCATCAAGCACTAAAGCTGAAATAAAGACATGACTGACAAGGGAACAAATACCATTTAACGATATGTATCTCAAGCCTGATTACTTTCACTTGTAAAACAGATACAACGGCCAAAGATATTTCAAATAGATAAATTAATTGAAGAACATGGTCATAGATGTTTGAGGCTGCCTCCATATCACTCACACCTAAATCCTATTGAATTAGTTTGGGCAAAGATCAAAGGGCAGTAGCATCCGAAAATAAAACTTTCAAATTATCTGATGTTAAAGAGCTTACCAATGTTGCTATTTCAAACATAGACAAAGATTATTGGGCTAGTTGTGAAGACCATGTTATGGTTGAGGAAGATAAGTATTGGAGAAACGATGGTCTGTGGGTTATTCAACCAAAAATGGTAATACGTCTATTAGATTCGACAGATTCTGAATAAAACTCATTTGTTTGAACTTACTGAAGTGACTTTGTTGGAGTTGGAAACTCTGGATACGGACCACTTCAGGAACTGTTTTTTTAGTGAGTTGACGATGTATTCTGTGTTCTTAAAATAAATAATTTCTATTCGGTGAATGTTCGGCCTATTTTGATTTGATTCAATATTAGTTGTATAATTAAAAGAGCCCAATCCAAATGGGTAGCATGTTGTGAAAAAGTGCAATTGTGGCGGTTTATTCCCCTATACACCTTCAGCATGACAGGAACACTTACTTACTTACTCTCTTATTATAAAGTAATAATGTCCCTTATATAAAAATAAAAGTTACGCCTTTTCCCTCTAAAAAGTGTAAAAGATCTTCATTTACCGTACATTCTGTTTTTTGTGTCAAAATAAATACAAATATGAAGGAGATCAAAGGAAGTTGCCGCTTTGAGGAACGTAACACATACGATAATTTAAATGATAAATTCGTTACGTCATTGAAAATCTAAGGTCGCATGCAAAAAAATCATGGTATTCTATCAGACGGTTTTCGAGATATTACTGGAATTAGGGAGGCAAACAATCTGAAACAAACTATAGTTCTCTGTATAAGTATATTATTTATTGAGTTGAAGTTGAAGTCAAAGGAACAAAAGATTCTGGGCTAATTTCAGACTATTAAAGGTCTATTTCCTTGATATACTAATTGCTACAGATGGGAAGCGTATTTTGAAATGAATTTGTAGTAGACTGTCGATGTAGGGGTTTCACTGGTCTTAGACAATGAGTGAGAGAAAGAGAAGTGTGAAGAATGAGAAATGATATAAACTATATGTTTTAGGGAGATGAAAATGTATGTGTGTTGTGACTCAAGACTTATAGTGAAAAGCCACAGACCTCTCAAGTTAACAGCAACGCCGCAGAAATTATATACGACTTAATAGTGGAAGTTCACTATTGCGAACTTGGCACGAAAACACATTAGTTATTTGACAGTCTTTGTCGAGGGCTACATCTACACACAGTGTAACGAGAAATTGATTTTAAGACCAATCAGCCATGCTTAGTTGGATGTGCCCTGTGTGTAGTATTCATCACTAATGGCCCAGCTTTGTTGTATGTCCTCGGGTCTTCATGTGAGGCTCTTTTTAAAATAGTTGGTTACTTCTACATCGTTTTATCTTCCTCGTTTTTCTCACAACGTACCGCTCCCAGGTATGGCCCGTCTCGTTGTAAGCTCTCTGGCTGTGAAGAAACACATAGCAGGTTTGTTTTTATAGGTCGTTTCAAAATATTTTGAAGGTGTTTAAAATTCCATATCTCTGCAACCAATTGATTGATAATGCTGAAATTTTGCATATGGTCTTGTGATTTTTTGGTCCCAAGAAGTACATTCATTTCCTCACCAACAAACGTATAGTTTTAAATATTCTTTATTTGAAGTATACAAATTTAAGGCATTTTGGTCAAACCATATATTTGGAGGAATTACCGCTTCATATGAGTGAGCACCACGGACTTGTCATCTTGAACGTATGCGCGCCAATTTCCCTGTTTTAAGCACTAAAAAACACATAAACGCGTCATAGTTATAATTTTATATCCGGTGCATCCATTTCCTGTCGTTTTGTTGTGATTTATGTGCAACGGCGTATCTAATTATTGGGTAATTTCGTTAAATTTGTGATCTGTTAGTCAATGGGTATAAAAGTAAAGTTCCTTACATTGCAATCAGTGGCAATAAAGGTGTATAAATATTTTTGCATAGAAGCTAAGCGTGGAAAACTGTATCGAAGCATCTCAAAGCCAGAAAAGAGAACTATTCACACATTGGGTATAAGCAAACGCTTTTTCAAACAAGTGCTTAAAGCTAACGGAGTGTCCAGTTCAATCAAGACTAGGACGCTAGGAAGAAAGAAAGTAGTAGATAGCTTTGACAAGGAAGTGATTAGAAGAGCAATTTGTAAAATGTTCGATTCCAAAGAAACTGTGACTTTAAGAAAACTGAAAATTCGACTGGAGCAGAAAATGACATTGTTGTGTCGAAAACAACATTATGGAGAACTGTTAGAAGCATCGGTTTTACGTTTAGAAAGTACGATAGTGGTAGAAATGTCATCTGCGAGAAGCCGCACTTAGTTTCTATGAGAGATAAATATTTACGTGAAGTACGGGAAATGCGTAACCAAGGTTATGATATTGTATTTCTAGATGAATCTTGGATAAATTCTCACCACACAAGTGCAAAAGGAATGGCAGTTATCAGATGGAAGTATTAAAGATGTGTACCCACTGGAAAAGGACAGCGTATTATAATGGCACATGCAGGCAGCCGAAAAGAAGGGTTGGTGAAAAATGCAGAACTTATATTCCACCTCTAATTATACTGACAACAGGGACTATCACACCGAGATGAATGGCCATATATTTAGAGAGTGGATTGAAAATACTCTTCTTCCAATTCTAGACAGACCATCCTGTCTGGTAATGGACAACGCGTCGTACCACAACGCTGTGGCAGAAGAAGACAAAATTCCTACATCTACCAGTACAAAAGATGTTATAAAGATTTGGCTAAGAAAGGAAGGAATTCCATTTAACGAGGGATTTTGAAACCTGAATTACTGTCACTTGTTAAGAAATCGCAAAAGACCAAAGTATTCCAAATAGACAAAATCATTCAACAGCATGGTCATACGTGCTTGAGACTGCCCCCTTATCATCCACAATTAAACCCCATTGAACTCGTTTGGGCAAAATTAAAGGGCAGGTGGCAGCTGAGAATACAAGTTTTAAACTATGCGATATAAAAGGACTGACATATGCTGCTCTATCACAGATTGACAAAGATTTTTGGTGCAAATGTGAAGATCATGTCTTAAAAGAAGAAAATGACTATTGGAAAAAAGATGGACTATCGTTCGTTCAGCCCAGATTAGTAATCAATATGTTAGACTCCTCTGATTCAGAATAAATGAAATATAATGGACGTTTTTATATGTCCGCATGATCAATCTTTAGCTAAAGTTGATAACGTTTTGAAAATGTAAAGATTCTTGATATGTGTACTGCAGGCATGCAAAGAAACTAAATCACTTTCATATGTCTTGTTTACGTAAAATAATGAAAGTCACTTGGAAAAGACATAAAACGAACAATGTAGCTCTTTACAGTGAAGAGGATCCCGTGCTTACATCGGACTCTTTAGTCACATGCGTACCCATAAACAATAACTTTGCTTGATATGTCATGCTCGTTATCGCTCGCAACGGATAATAATTTTTTTTAATGTATTCTTTGTTGTATATTGTTTAAATAGTTTTCATTAATGGAACTGTTTATACGCTGATTTGTTTTAGACCGTCTGTAAAGGCTATAACATTGACATTCTCATAGTTTTTAAAGAAAGTAAACAATAGAAAGTAAACAGTTGATAAACGCCTCCAACTTTCAAGTTGTGTAGAGACGCCTATGTCGAGAAGCTGATTTCCATGAATGTACGGTAAATTATTTTCTCCAGGAGCAAAAAGATACGTAAATTCACTGAGATCAAAGGAAAGTGCTGCTTCATGATGAAGCATACTTTCCTACATCATTAAATTTTGTGAAATCGGTGGGACCTTGGAAAAACAAGGCCAGATGCAAAAAATCAAGTTTGTAAGTGCAGGAAAGAGGAGATATTTCATGTTAATCGTGAACATTTAGATTTGAAACGACCAATAGTATGTTTACAGCACTCAGAAACAATCACAAGTAATCAACAACAGAAAAAAAAACAAAGAACAATTATATGGTCCGAAGCAGGATCGAACCTAAGAATCGAACCCTTCTATCTAGTCATTGGCTAGATAGCTTAGTTGGCCGTGTGTTCTAGGGTTTCTCGTTGCAAGGTGATGTGCCAAGGGCACGGGTTCGATCCTGCTTCGGACCATATTGTTTTTTTTTCTGTTGTTTATTGTTTGTAATTTCTTCCGAGTGCTGTAAACATACCTCCTACTCTGAAATGATTGGCTGATCTATCGCCTAGGAAGTTTCCCTCTAAAATAATATTCATTTATTATTATATGTCCCCTTGTTTTTAAGCAGTTTTATGTAGCATATTTTGTATTTCATAAACACTCTATACATTTGTTGTAACTTATATATAGGTTTCATTCGTCGCCTCCCAACCTCCCGTTTGTTACCAGGTTATTACAACAGATATAGATGGATTCGTCGCCTCCCAACCTCCCGTTTGTTACCAGGTTATTACAACAGATATAGATGGATTCGCCTTCTTGTAGGGATAAGAATGATTTTTCTATTGATGGAGTTTTTTTGTTTTTTTTTTTTTCCTCGTTCGCCAGCTTTTACCTCTACGAAGTCCCTAGTAGACTAGGAACTAATCCGTTTTTCCCTGGCAGCCGTGGGCACATGGGTCCCCTCGCCGCACACGCAGATAACTCCGTTTTCGGAGGTACTCATATTTTCCCCGTCAATGAATAATTTCAAGCCGGGCCTCGCTGCTGAGACCAGGGGTGGTTGCAGCAGAGAGAATCACAAATAAAATCTCAACTGGTGCAGCCGGAATTTGAATTCACAACCACTCTGTCTCGAGGCCGGTGTCGAGACCAACCAGTCCCTATTGATGGAGTTTTTTTTTTTAAAAGGGAAAGGTGGAGGAGCTGTAAAATAAACGCGATAATCTACGCACGTGATAATCCAGTAGACGTGCGTTGAAAAGCACAGCCATTTTTTTTTTATTGTTTGATAGATTATTACTTGGGATAGTGGTTGGTTTTCTCTGAATCTCTGAAGGCTGCTTTTAAAAGAAAGATTGTTGTTTTCCAAGTCATGAAGGCACTTCTCATTTGAACGAGCAGTCCGTCCAAGACTTTCCTCCACGAAGCTAATCTCCTACTACATGTTAGCTCCTGTTGAGTTTTACACAAAAGTGTTCTTGTCATTATATGTGTACTAAGTCCTTGATCACTTCAAGTATCAACTTCCAGTGTCTGCACGGGTTGCTCACGTTCGATGTCTGCCCCCGCCGATCCAATTTATCTCAGGGGTTAGTTGTTTTGGTGAGTTAAATGAGAGAGAAGCGAATGTAATGTGGTGGATATATGCATGTACTCGTATATGCGTGTGTACGTCTCGCCCTCTTTCTGTGTTTTCTTCTTCTACCCTGTGGACCGTAGGCCTTCAGCAAACACTTTCATCTCCCTGAGGAGCTAGGTCCTCAGCACTTTCATCTCCATGTGGAGCATAGATCTTCAACAAACACTTTCACCTCCAAGTGGAGCATAGGTCTTAACAAAAACTTTCCTAGCCGTTATGTTTCTTGTCATTCTTTTAAGATCATTCCATGTATTCCTCATCATCTTCATGTCTGCCTCCGCCTGTCTTCTCTAAGAATATTTTGGTCTTCCTCTTTGTCTCTTCCCCTGGGGATTCAAAAAAAAGGGTGTCGTGTAATACTTGTTGGCTTCCGTGGTGTGTTCCTATTTTGTATTTTGCGCTAATTATATTGTCACCAGTGCTGCATTTTTAGTTCTTTACAGCTAACAGTTATAGATGATCTTCAACCCAACGTTGTATTATCAATGCCAGTCATGGACCCTTGATGCCAAAAACAATAAGAAAATAACCTCGACTAATATGAAATGTTTTAGATGAATGACAGAAAACAGCTTGAGAGATAAGATCAAAAATGAAGAACAGAGAAAAAAAAGCTAGGAATAATCCCCGCCATAGAATATATAAAGAAACAATAGATAAAATGGTTTGCCCACGTGACAAGGCAGAAAGATCAAAACATAACACAATGAGCATTCAATAAATTGCAAAAATACCAGACTCAAGGCCGACCACGAAAAAGATGAATTGACGGAATATTAGAAACACTAGGAAAAATACAGCAGCAGAGGCGAACAAAAGAACAAAAGACCGCAAATTATATCTCCTCGACGCTGAAAGGCAAATGAGGAAAGAAAGAAGAAGTTAAGGTGGGTTTTACCCTTCTTGGGCAAACTATTTATCCGAATCTCTGATAGTCACATGTACTAGACAATGAAAGAGAAAACAAATTATGAAGTTTCTCATCATCAAGTACCGGCCTAGTGGCGTAGGTGATCATGTCTCTCCACAACTTTTCGATCTCGACAGTTATTTATCATTTCTGTTGTCGACCTTCTGCCAAGCCATTATCCATAAGCTGTCTGGTATCTTTTTCTTTGCTTCCCTTATCTCTTCGTCCCTCAATTTTCCCAATTATTAGCTCTCTTTTGCATTGACCTCTTCAGAACGTTTTCATTACTCTTCTTAGCTGTCCATGGTGTTCTCAACATTTTCTGTAAAACCACATTTCTGCATCTCACCTCTTTTGTACATCTTCCGCCTGGGGTTGTCAAAGTTCCGAATATTTAAATTCATTTACCTGTTTTAATATTATTCACTTGTCTTTATTTTGCACTGAGGTGATGTCTTTTTCTTTGTTGTTACCATTACTTCTGTCTTTTTGCTATTAAGGCTGAGTCCTTTATTTTTATGGGAGGGAAAATACAAGGTGAACGGGGCAGACGTTTGTATACCAAGACTAACATGGACAAATAGCATCAAAAGCTGGACAAGTCAAGTCTATGCTCCACCTGTACTATCAAAGCAGAGAGCCAGAGAGGATGGTGCTTCATGGTAGCCAACCTTCGATGCGGCGACGGCATTAAACGATGGTGATGATTAACCAAACAGTCAATCAAATCCACCAATATTATAACTGGACTCTAATGTGGTTTTAGTGGTTATTTTTGAGCGTGTTTGCACATCATACAATAACTAAGCTGTGCACAGCTGCTGGGAAACAGAAGTAGCATGGCTGTTCCCAGTCAGGTCACGCATGGGTCATCAACCGGTAGCTACCTGTAGCGTTTGGACTCATCCAGGGAAGTTTAATGACCTGGCTTGCTGGGTCACACTTGTTGGCCTCAAGAGTTCATCACCGCCGGACGTTATTTCCGCCCAGTAGATTTATAAGATGAACACAGTGCTGTGGAGAAAAAAGGGGGCGGGGGAATTAAGGATAGGAACTGGTTGTTCCCTTGAAGTATTCCCTGTTTTAAGACTTGCTTGTGTCTCATTGTTTTGTTGGTCACTTTTTCTTCCGAAACGATAGTTACTTTGCTTGTGTGTGTGTCCGCTTTGATCGGTGCCCCATAGTGTTTCTTCTTCGTGGTGCGAATTGTGTCTACTATTTCATTGATTCAAGGTCTTGTAGGTCTACCCTTTAGAGCATTTTGAAGGGGGCATGCGTTTTGGAACGGACTATATAGTCCCCTTTTTTGTTTCTGGGGTTTCTTAAGCTTTTTTTTTTTTAAGGGATGAGCGTTTCAGTCTTCCCTTCTGTAGCATCTTTCACAACTTGTTTGCTGTCACCTCTCCACAACTCATGTTCTGTAACCTCATGCCATAAGTATCTCTCGGTTTATCTCACTCAACACCCCCCCCCCTTCATCACCGGATCTCTTCCTTCATGAAACATTTCTTGTTTTATCAAATACACATAACTCACTACCATCAGATATTTTTTCTTCATGAAACATTTCTTGTTTTATCAAATACACATAACTCACTACCATCAGATATTTTTTCTTCATGAAACATTTCTTGTATTTTATCAATACACATAACTCACTACCATCAGATATCTTTTCTTCATGAAACATTTCTTGATCTATGTAACATGCATCTTCATTCACAGATTTTTATCAAACATCTCTTGCTTTATCTGTTACACCTGACCATCCTTAGATCTCTTCTCACTCATTTCATTGTTCCAACTTGAACCCTCCCTTCCTCCTTTATCTGCTCGCTCTTGTCGCCGATAAAATGTTCCATTCTCTTATTATTTCTTAATCCTTACGTTTATTCATTCTCGCTACATCTTACATCTCACCACCCCAGTCTTCCTCCTATCTCATCTCTCTTATATATGTACAGCCATAGATGACCCACGTCCCAATTCAGCAAAGCTGATACGCAATGGCAGGGGTATTTATTTCGTGGGGGGGGGGGGGGGGGGGGGGGGGGGGGGTTGTGAAGCGAAGACAAAGAGCACCTCCCACGGAAAGGTAGAGGGTAACTTTCTTCATGGAACAGATACGCCATTCTCTGATCCGTCACCGCAAGGAGCGTTCGTCTCTTCGAGCAAGCTCACGGTTCTCTGGTCGTTCTTTAAGAAAATGTATCCTCTCATTTTCATGCACTGATTGCAGTCCATGTCCGTTAGGGAACTCTTTCTTCGCTCATCCTAATTGGTTCGCCTAACTCTATTCTAAGGTTGTCCTAGAAAATGGAAGGACAGGTTTGATTTCAGAATTCTAGGCGGGGAAAAAGTCGACCAAAAAAAAA